>CM056815.1:78858599-79278599 GCA_029852735.1 Persea americana
CAAGATTCCAGATTCGAAAGTCACCGGGGGCTGCGGTTTTAATTCTTTTCTTAAGCATACCCACAACTAAGGTCAGACGATAAATTATTACCTACGAGCTTGGCCGCTCTCAAGAAAGACCCTTCTGGAATAGAAGAGAAGCCCTTCAGAGGCAACTTATTTCCATGTGTGAATGAGAGAGCTGTGAAAACATAGTTCCGTTTGTCATCATTAGCAAGTTCTTCTCAACATAAAAAATATAGACCATTGAGACGAAAAACCAATTTTGCTGGGATCAAATGACCTGATCCATCGTTACTTGAATAAGTTTTTTGCTTCATCAAGAACAGATCTGTTGTATGCCCTTTCTCCAACAAAATTTACAGAACTATAAAGTCAAGACAGATTTTGGGCCCAACTCCAGTTTGTAGGAGCTTCTCTTGAGAGGCCCACGTTGTAACTTATATGCAGTAAATTCTGCAGCAACCCAAAATTGATCGGGTGAAGCGAATAGATGGAGACTATAGATGACATAGAGAAGATATACAATATGAAAGAGCGCTAGAAATTTTAATATAAATTTGGCCCAATTGAAGATTCTAACTCCTCTGAGACTCTGGCAATATCCACATTCCAAGCACAAATTACTCCCACACAAATTTTAGGTGTGAAATAACCCTTAGAACCCCTCCAAATTCTAAAAATTTAAGAATGTCATTGTATTCAGCAAATTTTATGATAAAGATCTAGCTTTGCTTTAACAATAAAACACATTCGCCTCGTCATGAAAAATGTGCAGCACCATCAGCGCCTACAAAATAAAACAAGCTTTTATGTCAAGCTACAGAGAACAAAAGAAGCTAGAAGAGCCGCATATAGTTTCTGCTCATGATCCGCCAAAGCTGACCCAACTACATAAATTCAGCCAGACTCTCTCTCTCTCTCTCTCTCTCTCTCTCTCTGCAACATACTGAAGCTCTTGTATACGTTAATCCTAGGACCTCACCCTCAATGGGAGAATGCGTTAACCTCAGGATAACATGGGATCAACTCTCAATTGACAACTGTTAAAATTATTCATTCTTCCTACTACTTCAAAGCCAGTTTCAGACTAGGTAAGAAAAACCATGTCAGCAAGCAACAGCATTCGGTAGGTAACTCACCTGTTCCCTATATAGGAGGAGACTCAGCTTCAAGCTTACAATAGAGCTGCCCAAATAAAAAAGGCAGTGGTTCTGGCTAATCAAGAAAATGAAATCCCAAGAATTATCCTTATTGCCAACAAACTATCTTAAAGCTCTAGTTCTAAAGGCGCTTGAAAGATAGCAAAAAACGTAAGGAAGTATCATTTCTTTCTTCTTCCTCCTCTTTTTTCTTTTTCTTTTTCTTTTTTGAAAAAAAGTAAGGGCAATAAGATGGGGAAGTAAAAGCTGCCATAATTTTTGGCAGTCAGTTCTATTGCTGCAGAATGAGGTGAGGTCCACATGCTTTGCCAAAGGCTCAATGCATAATAGTTCTCTGCAGAAGCTCCTACCTTGCTATTTTGAAAAGAAAATAGTGAGGAATAGAATAAAATAAAGTCCAACGTTCATTCAAATTAACAGTTCAACAACATCTAAACTTACATCTGTAAAATACAAGTCAAAGACTACCACCAGCTTAGGAAGCCTTATTTCCAAGACGACCCACTCCTACAAGCAGCTCATTACAACTACATAAAAAAGGGGTGATTGTTGTCCACAACAAAGAATTTATGAGAATAGAGGAAGCAGTAGGAAATGAAGCTTGATCGTTACCAACAAACCACACAACAGTAACAACGAAACCCCTTTACTTAGTCTGCTCTTGATTGGCCCGCTCGAGAAGAAAGAATAATACCAACAATGAGGCCGTACAGGGCCAGAGCTTCAGCAAAAATGAGGATGAGGATCATTCCAACAAAGAGTTTTGGCTGCTGTGCATTGGCTCTGCAAGATGCAGTTCGATCCTTAGAAGGTAGTCACTTCAATAAAAACACTAGAATCCGGATATATACACAACCCAAGCCATCAAAAATATTTTGATGAGCCAATCCACGTAAAGTAGTTATCATTCAGAAGAGGGATACAAGAAATAGAAAACATAGACAACACAACATAATCCATCAACAGCATTGTTGTTGCTGTTGTTGTTGTTATTTTCATTGGTAACAAATGGAAAGATGGGCCTCAAAGGTATAAAGCATTATACCAGAAAACATAGAAAAACCAAAAAACTACACAGGAACTACAATAAAACGCGAAATTCTGTCCACCCCTAGTTTTGCCAAAGAGTCCACTAGAGCATTATCAACAGAATTATTTATACAGCAACGAAAATTTGCAATAATGCTGTTCTCATATAGAAGGATTCTAGCACAAATAAGAAGGGTTATTCATTTAATTTTGCCAAATTTGCAAGGATGTTAGCCACATTCAGGAATTATCTAGAATGGTCTGTTCAATTTGGACAAAAGACCACCCACCTTGTAGGGCCCATATGAGCCCCACAATGATCTACCCTACCCTTCACTACAGTTGCCTCTAAGGTGTCGTCTAACAGCTCTTTCAAAGGATTTTCAATAGACCAGATTGTTAGAAATTAGAGTGAAGCGGCATGCCTTTGATTAGAGTCTTTTGTCCTCCCATATGTGGGTTTGGTAGATGTTTTTGCTTTGGTTTGTTATTGTTTTTTCGTTGGTTGTGCTCCCGTGGTGTGGTGATCAGTATAATTCTCTTTAACTGTTTTTCTATCTTTTATTGAAAGTTACCATTCAAAAAAAGAATCTAGGTGTTAAATCTAGTTTTAGACACTTGGAATGATCATTGAACTGAAAGAACAGATACCACACTTGACCTTAAGCCTAAAGAACGCAAAATCTGGAATAAATCTAGGTGTTAAATCTAGTATTAGAAACTGAGAATGATCATATGATCTCCACTTCTTGCAAACACCTAGGTCAGATATGGACATCTTCTGCCCACCCCCATGATAGGCATGCATCCAAGTGGAACTATGCCACTCCCAGTGTTTATATATGGTGTTTATATATATATATATATATATTGTAAGATTTTGATTTTAGAATCTATGCCATTCCCAGTGTCCTATGGGAAAAGACCTCTTTGTACTTTGGAGCTACTTTTCTGTCCTTGGCATAAGGCTAGGGTGTCTATTGTCCTTCCTCGCCGTTCATACTTGGCATTTTGCAACTGATCAATGAAAACAGCACAAAATGTACCGGTCAAACATTAAAATAAAAATAAGGGAAGACAATAGGGAGGAACTTGTAACTATTTAAAAAATGAAACAAGCTGAATGGTCGGTACTGTTCAGGAGGTGCTATTTTGGGGCCCAAATAGATTTTTCGGAGCATCATAACTATTGGTTCCATCTAGGTTGGTGAGTCCATTGTCAGTTAGCCAGGACCAGATACAATAAACAGAAAAAAGAGACAAAACTTTTCTAAGTGACACATTCCAACCTAGGAAGCACAGATGGACACCTCTCCAGGGCCAGCGTGTCATTGTCCAACATGTGTTGGACACGGACACACCAAAAATGGCGTCTTGCTTATTTTTTTTATATTTTATTTCCCGGACACATTGGGGACACACTAGCTATTTTGGTTGGAAAAAATTATTAAATTATAATCAAGAAAAGAGAAGGGGTCCGTTTGTAAAAAAATCTCTTTTAGTTGGAAGAAAAGTATTACTTTCTTCTATTCTCACATCGTAAATTGTAATACACATTTTTTTATTATCAAGTAAATTTGAAATCCTTCTCTCTTTTGTGAAAGGTATTATAGCGACGAATGGCTTCAAGAGGAACCAAGTCAAGTGGTACACAGGTACTTGAATTTGATATGTTTGTTAGTTGGCACATTGGTACACCGGTACTTGAATTTTTATTTCTTTAATTGTTAAATTGATTACAAAGTTAAAATGATATTATCTTTTAGTATATGATTAGATATATTATTATTATTATTATTATTATTATTATTATTATTAAATATTAACGTATCCCCGACGCGTCCGTGTCCTACTTTTTTTTGAAATGCCGTGTCGTCGTGTACGTGTCCCGTGTTCGTGTCCGTGCTTCTTTGATTCCAACACCATAGGTCCCTCAAAAACTGAACTCTCAAGTCATCACATCACAGACAAAAAATCATAGCTCTATGTGAAAAATATCTTTTATACTGACAATTTCCTACCATGTGCCAAGTGCATGATAAGCAAGAGAAGAAATATGATTTACTGCCAAAGACCATATATCCCTGCCTTCCTAACCACCAAATCCATTTTTCTCAACAGAGCAAAATTCACATATAGTAGGTTTTCATAGCTGCCTTAACTTGATCAATTATGATTTAATGCCATTGACCCTCCTTCCTTCCTAACCATCATATCCTCTTTTTTTTTTTCTAACAAAGAAAAACTACCACCAATCATCTATCATAGGTTTTCATAGCTGCTTATAATTAATCAAATAGTAATTTCTTCTTCTTCCAAGTGTCATTCCGTGAAAATCGCATTTAAATCCATTCAATTCACTTTAAAACACTGACTATGAAACAGAAAGAAGATAAGAAGTAAATAGGTAATATCACCAGCATAGGTTTCAGCAAAACAATCTTTCCACCGAACAAGAGATATCTACTAGTCCATGTAGATAAAAGAACTCAATCACCATATCCCATAAGGCCTTATGGGGTTTACTGTTTACCTATGTACACAATGGCAAACATAAGCATGTTGAAAGATGAATCCAAAAATAACCACCAGCCAGATTAATAACAGAAAACACCTGAGTCAGCCCCATTTAGAAGAAATTGACGATACAACATGAAACAAACACACATGCACGCATAAAAATTGTATTATGAGAACTAGTTCTTGGGCTAAAATGGACAAACCTATCATCAATCTTCCACCCTCATACTCAATGATCCCATGAATTGGCACCCACACTAATTTGACACTCATCCAACAGTTATTCACAGTTGAATTAAAAATATACGAAATAGAATCTTCCCTTTGAAATGGAGATGAAACAACAACAGGTTTAAGTTCCATAACTTGCTCATTACCATGATATAGTGAATCCAGCTTCTAAGAACTGTAAACTGCAAGCCTAAGATTTCTTATGCCTAGACATGAACAGAGGCAGATATCAAGAGGGAGGAGTACAACATGACTTTGGCAATTCCTAGAATCTAAGGAACAGACAAAGAGACAGCAATCCTACATAATAGTTCAATATAAAGAAAAATAAAAATTCTAATGGTTTAGAAATAATAACAGTGACGGTAGAAAATATATTATTTAACAATCCATGCAACCCCATTGACCAATATGTTCATCTACATGACTTGGCACCGCTAGCACGAGCACGTGTAGGTATTCTATTTTTATTTTTTTTTCTATGTTTCTGTTTCATTTTAATAGTATGATATATTCCTTCCTAATAGCTAGTCTTGAAAGGAGTAATTATCCTTTTGTCCAGCTAAAGGGACAAAAATGTCACTCATGAGACATTTAATCAAGGATGAACCAATATAGAACACCCTTACTTCTATGAGGTTAATCCCAATTATCGAAAAACTCAAATGAATTTGCAATTATTACTCCAGCATGCTGTCATAAACAACTCTCTGTTTCTGAATTCTCATTATGTTTTATTTTGTATGCACATGTTTGTATCGTATAACAACAAGATGCAGTCTGTCTTCGAATGATCAATAAGCCTATATGGCTCTAGAACATTAAAATCATAGCTTCATTTCAATATTTTATCTGATAAAATGTAAACACATAACCACTGAACAATCAAGCATCAGATCCACATACTTCACATTAATGCCTGACAAAAACAGATCTGGCAAAGAACAACAACAAAATCAACAAAATCCAAGAAAAATCACACTATCAGCCCTAACAAGCATTTCATCATCATGTTACTCCACAAACAAAGCATCAACAACTGCAGATCAGAATCATAAACACAGAGACAGAGAGGGAGAGAGAGAGAGAGGGAGAGAGAGAGAGAGAGCACCTGACACCGGCGTCGCCGACGATTCCGATCGCCATTCCAGCGGCAAGTCCGGCGAGGCCGCAGGAGAGACCAGAGGAGAGATGAGCATAGCCGTCAAAGAGATAATATGATTTCGCCTTAGGGTTAATACCAGTACTGATGATGACGGCGATGATCAGACCGTAAATTCCCAAAACTCCTGCCATGACGACAGGGACGATCGATTTCATCACGAGCTCCGGCCTCATGACTCCCATCGACGCCACGCCGACGCCGCTCTTCGCCGTCCCGTACGCCGCTCCCATGCCTGAGACGAAGAAAACAACCTCAGATCCAAAATCAAAACCCTAGGAAAGGAAAGAACATCAGATCCAAATCAAAACCCTAGAAAAAAGAGGGACCTGGAGAGGGATCGTTGCTTACATGAGAAAACGAGGGCTGCTGCAGCACCGAGGAAGCCGAAGAAGGGAGCAGTTTCATCGCCGCTGAAAGCAACCATGGCTGGGATTTGGATCTGGAGAGATCTGGACCAGATCTGGAAAGAGTAAAAACCTTGCTTGTGCAGTGGAGGTTGAAGAGAGGTGAAAAGGCCTTTTCTCTCTCTCTTTCTCTCACTTCTCGATCAGATCTGGGATTTTTGAGGGGCGGCTTCGTGTTTCAGTTATAGGGCGAAGCCGAGTCCGGATGCCATGTTGCGGCTCATGCGGGGGGTCACTAGATAAAATGGCTAAGCTCATAGACCAATGCGATCACATGGGCATTTATCAAATAGCCCACTGATTTTGCATGGAATTGGAACCTATGGATTTAATTTGGTTGTTTGTTTGCATAAAATTAAATATATGCGACTTTATTTTTTAATGGGCTTGTTTATTTGTTTGTAAGTGAAATACATAAGAACTTATTGTCCAATGAGTCATTTGTTAGCATGCAATTGAAATGCATAGGAATTTCTTGATGAACTAGCCTAATAACATGTGTTCAACACGGCATCTCCACTGTAAAATAAATATTCAAATATTAAAAACAATTACCTCTTTCTATAGGGCAACTTGTATAAACTACAAATAGAAAAATTAAAACAGAAAATGAATAGTTACATAAAGCAACAACTGAACACATGAGTGGTTTGATGAAAAAAATGAGTGGGTAGTTACATGAGTAGTGGAGAGAGAATGTGGAACCATAACTGTGGGTCTAAATTAAAACTACCGGTCTAAATTGAATCCAAAAGTCTCCTAGCTTAATATAGAATAATTGAGTAATTTTGTGTTTTCATCAATGCAATTTTTGTTGACAGTGCTTGAAGTAAATGATTGACAACAAACCCAACAAATTATTTACTTGATTTACTCCTATGAATTCAACACCATGACCATAAAAGAAGGGAAGAAAGAAAAGTACACACATTCCAATGCTAGGGGTATCAAGTGCACGTAACATGTTTGTTGTAATGCTTAAATTAGGTGGCCAATGAATATAAAAAGATTGAGAGATTACACTTTTAATGATAAAAGGGCTATATTACAACGTACGATCTCTGATTAGATCGGTCACTACGTCGAAGTCATTTTCATATCTGCTGAGGATTCTCACTTTTTATTGCAAACTGTGAGCAAGGGCGAGATCATCACCAACAGATGAAGAATGGAAGAAGAGGGGATCATCAGCTGTGGTTTGGAAAGCATGCTTATTCCGACCTGCCATGAGGATATGGAGATCTGGGAGAGCTTGGAGAGAGATGCATGAAAAAGAGACCGAAAGAAAAGCCATCGTCAAATGTGATTTATTGAAGCGTTTCCTCTGAAACGTTATTGCAATGGAAGACGTGTGATAAGTTACACAACGGGAATGCAAAAGGTAATAAGGAGAGAAATTACTAAAGGCACCTCGAAAAGTCATTTGGGAAGGTCAAAATCAATAAAATAAATTGAGGTTGATTTTCCTCAATTGAAACAGTCGCTTTCATATATAAGAATAGGCTTGTTTGTTTGGATGAAAATTAGAATGCATATGGCAATTGATTCGAGTGAGCGTGTTTGTTTGCATGAATTAAGATTCATAGGAAGTAATTGATTCAGGTTAGCCTCGTACATGGGAATTAATTGTTACAAATGAGTTTCTTTGTTTGCATGCATTGAAATAGATGGGAAGTAATTGATGTAGATTAGCCTGTTTGACATGGAGACTAATTGTTTCAAATGGGCTCGTTCTTGCATGGAATTGGAATACATCATTGTCATATGGATATGTTTGTGGAATGACCCTGTCTATTTGTATGGAGTTTGAATACATAAGAAATAATTGATTCAAATAAACCTATTTTTTGCATAGAGATCTTTTTTGGTACCTAAGAGAAAAGCCCACACACGTGGAAAATGCAGCACACTGAGGATCAATCCCCTGACAATCTCATTTGCATGGAATTTAAATACAGAAGAATTCATTGTTAAATGGGCTTTGGAATTGATTACATATGTAGATGAAAAATATATGTATTTGTTTAATATAGTTATAAAAAATAATTTCATACAACAACACACATGTATGTGTGTGTATAGGCAAATCTACTTAGGAGAACTCATCTCACTATCTTATGACCATGGCAACATAATAAGGCCCACCTTTATGATCCATTTGGATCGTTCACGTACACGGAACCTCCCACGATAGTCACCAGACCCCCACAGTTTGCACCAACCAAACAGACTGGGCCATTTGATCGAAGGCCCATTTTTTTTAAATATAAAGACATTAAACTTGTGGGGCCATAGATAAAGGGGTTAGAGGAATGAGATTGACTATAATTTAGATATGTGGGTCCATTATGAGTGAATCTCTCCATTCCCCTATGTCCTATGATCTGTGGGGCCCCAGGTGGGCCCCAACAGCCAGTATGGACAGTAAGATCCAACGGCACGCACAGGCACACGGACATACATGTTATATTACTTGACAAAAGGCTGGGCAGAATTGGGTCTTTCCCAGTCCGGCTCTAATTGTGGTGGGTTTTTCAAAATCAGGCCCTATGCTATCCTTAACCTTTTGGATAAGAAAAATAGCCTTCAGTCTTGTGTTGTTTGCGGGCCTGGACCTCTCCTCAGAGGGAGGAACGACAAGCCTACCAGTAGGCTACTGTGCAAGATTTTCGGTCTCTGACTTTTAATTCATAGGGTTTTCATTTTATGGACAGCAAGGATTGGAAATCCTACACTGTGTGGAGTTCCTGTCCATGAAAACCAAGTTTTTGGTACTTTGTTAATAAAGAGAATAATGATCTTTTACTGAAGGGACTCTTGCCTCGGACTTTCCCCATGGTGACAAATCAAATGTCATTTGTTCATGATTAGAAAACAATTAATAAAAAAAAACTAATACAGTTTTCCTGTGAGAAGGGGTGTTCCTGGGCTGGAATGAGTGGGCTGAGGTATAGCCAAGCCCGGCCAGCCTTCAGAAACACAGGCTTGTATCGGGCTAAGTCCGACACAGACCGTAAATGTCACCCAAGCCCACCTACTTTGTCAATTGGGTCGGGCTGGGCAAGGCAGAATCGGGTTTTTTTTATCAGTTGTGTGGGCTTTCTAGCAAATGTTTGGACAAATTATCACTGAATTAACACATTCCTTATTTAGGCTGGGCCAGGACGAGCTTTGGGCTTTCTATCACTTAGTCCAAGCACTGCCCAAATATTAAACTGGCCAAGATTATATCTGGCCTGGCTTATGAACACCTCTAGGCTGATGCACATCTAATAGAAGTAACTAACGAGCAGAAAATAGAACAGTTGATAATATTTGCAAAGGCCCACCAACATACTAAACATAAAAGGACTTTAGGATCTTAATTTTCACTTAAAATTAAATGGGGCAAACTGAGCTAGTGCCTCCCCAAAAGGCAAACTAGATGGCCTCCATAGCCTGGCAAGTTTAACACCATGGGACTTTTACGATGCTAGATGGAAGTGAAAATAGGCCTAAAACTCAGTCTTAACTCTTAATCAACTAAAGTCTGCTTGCTCAGGCTATTTTCAATCTTACATCACATCCTATAAAAGCTGTTAAACATGTTCAAAGAAATGAAAATAGGGCGGGTCAAATCGGGTATTGGTCGACCCAAGCCCAACCTAAATTGGGTGTAGATAAACCAAAGCCCAAATCCGACCCAAACATACCCAACCCAAACTTCACATCGATTGTAAATTCCCCGACCAAGGGCGATTTGGGTTGACTTCAATCGGGTTGGGTATTCAAATCTTTTGGGTTTGGTTTGATTTTCACAGGCTGTGAAAATTTAAAAATGATATAGTGTGTATGCGATATATATACAACACAACACATACACGTGTTTGTAGATGTCTGGTACCCAAAACCCAAGTCCAAAACTGACCCCCAAATTCGTGCAGGTCTAAAAAGCCAGAAGATTTTAAATGTAAATTTCATAATTATGAACTTTACATGTTATGATTTCATCCCTTTTCAGTCTTTTTTAAAATTCTTATTTTAATACTTATTATTGATGATTATGATGTCATGATTTCAACCAGATTGAGCCCCATATTGAACCATGTTCTATCGGACCTTACCTTCACCAATTTGATACTCGGTCTGGTTCTCAAAACATTTGAATCATACAACAAAACATGTAAAAAATGAATAATTTGTGCCCCAAAGATGGAAAAGAACAACAAGAGTAAAGACCACTGTGTGCAGCTTCTCATGCTAACTTCGTGGAACTCATTCACCATGCGTTGTATGCCAATTTCGTTTTGCATATTAGAGAACATTTGTAGGTGGGATGACCCAAAAATTCTCTCCTAGCCTCCATTAATTGATGGTTTATCAGTGGCCTTGAGAGGCAGCTGAATTCTGCTCAAGGAGCATATTTGATAACATTTGCAGCGGGGATGACCCAAACATTCTCACCTTCATTGATGGTCTATCAGTGGCCTTAAGAAGACAACTCAATTCTAGTAAAGGAACATATTTGATAATATTTGTAGGGGGGATGACCCAAAAAATTCTCACCTTCGTTGATGGTCTATGACTATGATCAGTGGCCTCAAGAAGACAGCTCAATTCAAGGAGCATATTTGAGAACAGGATGACCCAAAAACTCCGATCTCCATTGATGGTCTGTTAGTGGCCTTAAGAAGTACAGCTGAATTCTACTGAGGGATACAATATTATCATCATCTGCACTGGCCTGCATTAAGATCCTCTTAAATTGGTCTACCTGTATCCAAAGTTACATGTGATTCTACGATCCGTAAGTTGTAAGGCAGAGAACAAAACAGCTTTATTTAATTATAAGAATTTTCCGAAACACATGATTACCCTCATTTATGCATCAAAGAAGTTAGCTCATGGTTTCAGAAGATGAAATATATGCCCCTTGGAATTGAATTTATCTCAAGTAGATAGATGTAGACAGCAAAGAGACTTGTTAGGCCTCCATCAGATACTATGGGCTAGCATGGCACTATCCTATGATATTCAATGAATGAATGGCTTATTCTAGACGGTGAAGGGTTGTTGGTCAAGAGCAAAAATCAGAAGGACAAGATAATTCATGGGTGGATTCTCCAAACTCCGCACCATATAAATGTATGTGTATTTATGCGACAAGAGGATTTCATAATAGAGTGGAAGATTATTTTACGTTTTTGTGCAAATCACCATTCAGTTGTTTGTTGCGATAAATTCTTTCAAAAAAGGAAAAAAGAAAAATGAACTAATGTTCCTAAAAACAGAGGAATTTGGTTTTTAACGAAAAGAGTAGGAAGCCATAAATAACTCCTCCTTCTCATGGAGACATAAATTAATTTGTTGAGTGTAGAATTCTTTCTTGTACAGTCAAGTACTTAATCAGACTTTAAATGTGCTTATTTTTCAAGTCCTGATCTGACGTAAACAAGCTTAGAAACTTATTATCTTTGACTGTTCCAAGGCAGGTTGAGGAAAATGCTGGAATATATGTCTTGGTCTAATTGATCAAGGGTAGACCCACCATCCCAAAATGAGGAAGCAACCAGCTTATTTGATGGTGGTCCTCTCTCTCTCTCTTACATCTCTCTCATACACACGTTTTAACGACTTGAACGGATCCTTTTTGCAGTCCACAAGGGAGGCTTGCTGGGTTGGTAAATGGAGTCAGTCTAGACTCTAGACACTAAATTCTGGAGCAGGTAATGCATGCCCATCCATCAGCATCTTTGAACACTTGTGTGAAGCCGCCTACGTGAATGAGAATATTCATGCACCATCCTCCTCTAAATGCCGTAATGCTTGATACCAATGGCCAATGGGACTATGAAGTTGAAATGCCAGCATGACTACGTTATGTGGACTGTCTTAGTCACATCTCCAATGATGACATAGATGCCTATTGTATGACCATAGACAATAGAAAATAATAACTAAGATAATTGTGGTTGACAGTAAATATTTTCACCAGAAGCAGGTGTTCGTTGCTGGAAATTCTAGCTCCAAAGATGAAAATTGACTTAAAAAGCTGTATTTTTTGGACAATGAAAAGCATCTAGAAGAATGCTGTAATGCATTAAATAGAGAAGTAGATGAAGGAAAAAGGCTAGAGAAAGTTATGAGTAAGATGACGTTAGGCCCTCATTATATACACGACTCTAGAGAAAATTATGAGTAAAATGACGTTAGGCCTTCATTATATACACGACTCTAGAGAAAATTATGAATCAAATGAAGTTAGGCCTTCAGTAAAATGACTCCTTACACATTTGTTTGCTTTGGGTTTCCAACGTGAGAAGTTCATCATTGTTAACATGCAGGGCCGGAACCAGAGGGGGGCTGGTAGGAGCCATGGGCCGCCCTATTTTACAAAAAACCCCTTAAGATTAAATAAAACTTAAACCCATTTATTAGCAATGGCCCCCCCAAGAAAAAAATAATTCAAAATGACCCCCCCATTGCCTTGATCCTGGTTCCGCCCCTGTTAACATGGATGAATCCTTTTGTGTTTTAGTAAAACGAAGGGCATATTTGTGTAAATGCAACGGAAACTGGTTCCATAGAAATTTTCTTCTCCTACAAGTAAAGAAAATTTCCAACTCCTCCCCAGTGCCCATATAAGAATTTATCTTCCTGGGAATGGTGGAAAACTTAGTCCAATTTTATGTTTTTTGTGAGAAGAAATGGCCACAAAACATATATTTTATTGTAACACGAAAAATTATTGACACACTTTCTCAATGGAAAATCAGTTACACAAACAAATCCTATGAGTGACACTACTGATCAGGTACCAATGTGTTGGACCCTTCAAGTTTTACCATATTTTCAATGCAAAACTCCAGTTTTTTTAATGTTTTTCTTCTTTGGTAAATATTCACACACCCACACATACTAAACCATGTCCCTCACCATTAACACCACAACAAGGGGTTAATCCCCAGCTGTTTTTGTGGAAGGAAGGTTTCTCACTACTGAGCCACCGTAGATTGGCAATGTAAAACTCTGGTAAAAACACACTTCCATTTTCTGGAGAAAAAAAAAAGAAGAGAAAACATAAGCAACACAAAATATATACCACATGAGCATGTATCTTGAAACAGATACTTGCAACACAAGAATTAGAAATATCATGTTCTTGTCTCTGGTTTTTACACCTGCTTTCCAGTCTCTTATGCTGCAATCCCTCTTCTTAATTCAGCATTAATTTCTCCTTCCATGGAAATGATGAGAAATTTCCTCGTTTTTAATATTACCCCTATCTAGAGAAAGAAGAAAGAAGTTGAAGATGGACATGCACTTGCGTAAGGTAATGTACTGAATCCGACATATAATAATGCTTTCTCACATTTGGTACATTTTAACCAGTCAAAAGTCATATTAGAGCTATCTAACCTCATTAATTTGGAATTTTGTATTTTACGCAATTCTCACCAAAAGGGAAATTAAAGTACTAGTTTTAGGGCAAAATATTATTTATAGGCTGTTGGGCAATGACGTTGTGATGTTGTAGTGAGGTTGAAAGTTGCATGGGCAGGTACGAGAATAAATATCACAATAGTTAAATATATGAGATTTTTTAAAAATCACCTTCCAGCTTCATGTTAGTTTTGAAAAACACCCTGAACGTTAAAATTACTAGAAACCCAAGTTTGGGAAAATTTTAAAGAAACACTCTTTTAAATTGGTATTTTTTTTACCCTACCAAGGAGTTTTGGACCCACGAGAGAACCCAACAAGGGTAAAGAAGCATATTTCCACAAAAAAAAAAAAATCCTAAGCAATTAGGTGAGAAATGGGCTACCCAATCAACTGGGCAATTCCTTATTATCTCTAAGATGGTGCTTCGCTATTTTCACCTACTATTTTAAACGATTAACACAATAAAATGCTCCTTATATTAAATCCGAAACCTAATTCAACCTAAATAACATATCCTAACATAATTTCCATGTAACACCGTTCTCTAACGTAAGACAAGCAAATACCAAATTCCTTTTCAAGATGGCCATGATAAGGCACACCAATAGGAGTTAGAATGAAGATGTTTGGATCAGGTCACAGTCTTTAGCTTGGAGTAAGATATAGTTCGATCTTAAAGGTAGGAAGAAAAAGTGTCTGCAAAAAGTTGTTTTGAAGCCAGAATTTTTATAAATGTAATTAGTGTGGTTTTTTTTTAATTGAGAAAATCCCAAATGATAACTTACAACATGTCCTGTCTACATAACAGTACGATATATTTATCATGAAAAATCTTTTCTCTATAATCAATGAAAGGAAATTCGTTTGTCCTTCTCTAGCATGTTTCCCTTTAACCGTCCATTAAAAGCCAAATTCTGAGATGGATCTCATTGCTGGTGGTCGAGTCTTTTCCTGCGTCACCTTCCATTGTGGGTCCTAACATGTTCACAATATGGACCAATATTGGCTGATGTTTTATCTAGATATTGAAACATTTAGTATATAAGTGCCCATTGGTGCAGTGGAATTTTTGTGGAGAAGGCGTGAAAATTTTGAACGCTTTTTCAGGGTGAAATTTTCTTTATTTGATACAGCTGTGTTTTCATGAGAGAAAATACAAGTTAGGTGGGAATGCATTTTGAAAGGAGTTGGGAAAAGAAAAAGTTCAGCAGAAGAGGCAATGTGCCCTAATGGCATGCAATTAATGTTATGATAACGATAACTGAAATGGTGTTAGATTTCAGTAACTAGAAGGAAAAGAAATAAATTGTGGTTGAATATGGACATTGGGTATTTATGCTCAACTTGGACACATAAGATTAAATAATGCACTGGAGCACATGCAAGGATTCTTTCTACTCGTTAACGTTTGATTGAGATTTGCAAGCAATCGTTTCCCACAGGAAAGGGGCAAAAAAAAAAGAAAAAAAAAAAAAAGGAGCGCCCCCCATTGCCAACCTTTGAGCTGAGAGGGATGGTTCATGTCCCCACATCTGGTTGTCATTTCCTAATGATTGCAACCCTCTTCTTGTTGCAGTACGTCGACTACCTGTGTTAGTTGTGATACAGAAGTGTCCCTTAATTAGAAAACGAATGTGGGTCCACTGTGGATTGGACTGAGCCATCAATTGAAAATATGGGGTCCATTGTGTATTGGATATAACTGATAACAAAAGAAAGAGCCAATGCTCTGAACTCTGCTGGTGCTAATGGCGGCTTACACGGGTTAAATTCACACGCTTTTATTTGATCCAACTCACTGATATCACAAAATTTTTGGGCCGAAACAATTAGGTGAATCTCACTTCACTTTTAAAGAGTCATCTTTAACATCACATTTACAATGATCGATATAGATATAATTGATTTTTTAAGGATATTAATTAATTTAAATAATATATATATTTATATCATTCTAGTGGGCGTGAGATTTGGGCAAGCAAAGGCCTTGATCGAGCAAATGTTGTCCCCATCGTGGGTGGAAACGAATGCAAAGAGTAAGAATACTATCATCTGTCACCGACATCCAAAATCAGAATAAAGTAACCGCCAGCCACTGTTTAGTCCTTTTTTTGCACCGGTCTTCATAGTACTATTTTGTGAAAGATGGAAGAGAACAACTTCATGCCTTTTTGTGTGAGAGGGGGAGAGATTGTTCAAATTATCCAAGCATACATATCTAGCAGCAGCTTCTTTTTAATTTTTCAAATAATATGATCTGTTAACAGGATGTCAAAGTTCTATTGGTGTTCAGATGCGTATTCTGATTCAAGAATGTAGCAAATATATATTCCTTGTTCAACCATGTGGAAAAATATGTAGGTGTGTTCAATGGCACCAGGCATCTGAACCAAGCTAGATCTAGGACGATGAAGATGGACAAAGAATCAGGAGAAAGGGCCCGAATAAGAGTTGATATGCTAAAATTCCTTCCCCTCTTGAAACCTGATATAAATATATATATATATATATATATATATAAAGACACACATATATACATACATATACACATATATATATATATATATATATACATATATATATATATATATATCATCACAAGCTGGTGGTTTTTTTTCAGCTTTTCTCTACTAATTAAAAGGTTAAATAATTTTCTGAAGAATCATCTCTTAGATAGGGAATAAGACATCTTGTCAAAAAGAAGGTTCGAAAGTTTTAGCCAACTTGTATTCAGGCAACGACTCTAGCTACTCAAAGAAATTCGTAAAGGGAAGCAGGATTAGGCAAGACAATTAGAGTTAGTTCAAAATAAGGATTTTGATAAATTTCATTAGCACTCCAAGCTCTTGTTAAGTTCTGAAGCCAAAATGTACTTTCCTCTCTTCCATAAAAGGTTGTCCAATTTTTCATAGGCATTGTTAAAAAATATTTCGGAGCTTGTACCCATGTCACGAGTTTTTGGTAAGGATTGGTTAGCGGAGAGAATTTAATATGATATCAAAATCAATCAGTTATGAAAGTACGCTGACCGGATTCCAACTAGAGGGTGAGTGCTGAAAAGTATCTACCCATGTGCGATCAAATAAGTGTCGTTTTCGCCTCAAAGGACTTTGATAATTTGACATAGTCAATTGCACAGGGGTGTCTTTTTTCTTCTGCTAAGTTGGGTTACTGGTCAAGCATGACACTTTAAACTTGGAGACCTATGGATTAATTCCTGAGCATGTAAGTGATAATAAAAAGGTGTCAACACCACTCAATCATTTGTTGGTGGCAAAGTGGTGTCTTTACTCTATCCCGTGGGCACTATTTTTGCATCATGCTAAGTTTGCCACAAATCCACTTGGACGCCAAACCTATAAAATCCACAATCCTTGAATATGCAACAATATAGTCAAATATAATAGCGATCCTCTTCCTATTGAGACCGGATCTTGGAACGTTGTTGAATGATTCCAATATCTCACTAGCCCAGTTATGCCTAGTTCATGCATTCCCCTATACACTGGCTGTGTTTAGATCCAACCCATTTCATTGAGTGCCCAAAGGCAACCAGCATTTTTGAACTCTTCCATTTGAATGCTGAAGTTTGAATATCCAGCCATTGCTCATACTGCTGCCGAATTGATTTGGATGCAATATCTCATCAAGGTCTAAATGTTTATACTTGTAACTATCCCCTCAAGTATGTTATGGTAACATTGTTTCTCTCGCGCCCAAATGGCCGATAACTTTGCCTATCTAATATTCTAAGAAGAAGAAAAAAAAAAGTTGACCGTTTGATCAAGCAAATTTAGTTTGAGGGGACGCAATAATACATGTACATCATCAGCTCATCAAGATTCACAGAACCTCAAGATCATGACAAATGATAAAAAATTAGTCACTACTCTGACATTAACATGTTTTTAATTTCGAAGCACATATGTATATTTTCAATACCAACCAGATATACAATCTCTCAACATCAAAGAAAACTAAACCAAAACAGATCTTTCTAGTTTTTTGAATTCCTACAAAGAAAAAACTAACTACTCTTTCATTGTTGGTGTTTGGCAGCCGCTGTTTCCCATGCTGTGAATTTCCTTTCTCAAAGTCCCTTTCCTCTCTCATCTCTTTTTACTTACAAGTTACAAAGCGTGTTGGAATGGAATTTCATGGAGAAGAAATCTAATAACGGAACTACTTTCTTGAAAACCATTTTCTTACACGTGTTTCCAAAGCCCAAACCCACCATCACCAACATATAAAAGGCCCTCTGTATCACATCTCTTATTCACTTCCTCTCTTCCCTTCCTCTCTTCCCTTCTTACACTCCTAAACATATATAGAAGGACTAGTTAATAGAGCCATGTCTCGAGTTTCTTTCCTTCCTCTCCTCGTCTTCCACCTCCTCCTCGCCGGAATCCTCCACCCGAATCTGACCCACGCCGCCGGAGGCAAGTGGGAGCTCTTACAGAAAAGCATAGGCGTCTCCGCCATGCACATGCAGCTCCTTAACAATGACCGTGTCATCATCTTCGACCGCACCGACTTCGGCGCTTCCAACCTCTCATTGCCCGCTGGAAAATGCAGAGAGGACCCCACCGACATCTCGCTGAAAGTGGACTGCTCCGCCCACTCGGTGGAGTATGACTTCGCCACCAACACCTTTAGGCCGCTCATGATCCTCACTGACACATGGTGCTCCTCCGGCACTGTCGCACCCGACGGCCGCCTTATTCAGACCGGCGGGTTCAATGATGGCGACCGCGCCGTTCGCATTATCGGTCCTTGCGGCGGGTGTGATTGGGAGGAGATTCGGACTGGATTAGCTGCTCGTAGGTGGTATGCCACAAATCAGATACTACCTGATGGACGGGCTATTGTAATTGGTGGACGGAGGCAATTCAATTACGAATACTATCCGAAAACGAGCGGTGGAGGTGGATTGTATAGACTACCATTTCTACAGCAAACGAGTGATCGTGAAGAGAATAATCTCTACCCTTTTGTTCACCTCAACGTGGATGGAAATCTGTTTATCTTTGCGAACAATCGAGCAATCTTGTTTGATTATGGCAAGAACGTGGTGGTGCGAACGTACCCGAAAATGCCCGGAGGCGACCCGCGTAACTACCCGAGCTCGGGCTCTTCGGTTCTGCTCCCACTGAAAAACTTGGAGAAGCCGGAAGCTGAGGTTCTGGTCTGTGGCGGGGCACCCGTCGGATCCTACAACCAGGCCAACAGCAAGAAATTCGTGGAAGCTCTTAACACGTGTGGGAGGATCAAAATCACAGACTCGGCGCCTGTGTGGGAGATGGAGACAATGCCGGTGGCGAGAGTGATGGGAGACATGGTCTTGCTCCCCTCCGGCGACGTGCTTATCATCAACGGCGCATCGGCGGGCGCCGCAGGATGGGAGTTGGGTAGGAATCCGGCGTTGAGTCCGGTCATTTACCGGCCAGACAACACACCCAAAGCTCGATTTGAGGTGCAGAACCCTACCACAATCCCACGAATGTACCACTCCACCGCTATCTTGCTTCGCGATGGCCGGGTTCTCGTCGGAGGAAGCAACCCACATGTATACTACAATTTCACCGGTGTTCTTTACCCGACGGAGCTGAGCTTGGAGGCGTTTTCGCCTTCTTACATGGATTCGGGTTTGAGGCCGAAGATCAAAACACCAACATCTCCTTCAAAATTGAAATATGGCGGGAAGTTTGTGATTCGGTTTCAAGTTGGCACTGGAGGGTTAAGCGCAAAGGGAGTTGCAGTGACACTGATAGCTCCTTCATTTACTACTCACTCCTTCTCCATGAATCAGAGATTGCTGTTTTTGACAAGTGGGAAAGCTACTACGGTGTCAGGTTCGACTTTTGAAGTCGAGGTGGAGGCACCCAGTTCAGGTGTATTAGCACCATCTGGTTACTATCTTTTGTTCGTGGTAAATGGAGGAATCCCAAGCGAAGGGATTTGGGTTCAAATATAGTGAAATTGATAGTTCATAAGTTCATATGCCTTTTCTTTTCTTTTTTTATATTGGGGTTGGTGTATGAGTGGATATTGGTTTCATTTATGAAAGAAATGAAAACTCAATAAAAGAGATGAGAACTTGTTCGGTTGGTTCTTGTTACTTATTACCTCTTGAGGAGTGAAAGCTGAGGATTTTCACAGGGAAGAAGAACTGTCAGGTAGAGATGGTGAGAGTCACAAAAAAATAATTGAGGAGGAGTAATTTCTTTGGAAGCAAATTCCAACGAAGAACAATATATATTCCTATCACAAGTGTTAGATACGTTGTTCTGTGTCTTTTATCTCTTCCTTTTATAGTTTATTACTTGTACTGCTGTTATGTGATCTTTTATTTCGTTCTTTGTTTTCACTTTCTTGTTTCTTTTTCTCTGGATTCCTGCTTCAAGGAAAAAATGCTATGAAGTCGACATCCATGAAGCTGTTGTATGAATCCAGTTCTTAGAAGGGCCAAAGTCAATTAAATTAGTCCTTAGATGATGGTTATCAGATTCTAATAAAAATATTGAAAATCCTTGGATGGGTAGGTCTGTTCCTGTTGGGCTTGCATTGTTCATGCATGGTGGGTCAACCAGATGAAGTGTCTGGTTTTTTTTTTTTTTTTGACGACTCTGCTATTATTTAGGAAATCTTCATCAAGGACTTTTTTTCTTAACCAAAGCAAAGCTACTCGACTCTCATTTTAGAGAGATTTATTATGATCTTATGAAAGTCATTGGATTTTTACAAGACCATAGTAGTGCAATTGTTAGAAAAGATGTGGATAATCAAGTCATTTACGACACCTCTCTTTTTTTATCGGTTTGTAGTGATGGACATGCAGTGTCACGGGTGAAGGACCATAAGATTCAACACTCACGGGTCTGGTTTTATCTCTGCTTGTGGCCGTTTTCATTCATTAAATTCTAAGCTAAAGTTCTTTTGGCCTTTTTCTTCCCGGCTGCCTTTGCCATTGTTATCCTTTTGCACTTTACACTAGATCCAAATGAGGTCTAACTATATTATTATACACAAAGCAGCATTTCTTGCCTGCGTGCACGGCATCTCAATAGAAACAAGACGCTTTTTCGGTGCTGGCATCATCGAATTATCTGCGTTCAAAGTGTAAATCCATCAGTGGGATCCACTAAAATAATCAGCTGATGTGAACCCCACTATGTGTTTGTGGTACTGGGCTCACGGAGTTATAGTACCGGTATTTGGTTCCATCCCCTCGGCTACGTCGATACTTCGTCTGCTTTCTGTACAATAGTTGGCAAATCCTGACCGTCCGGTAAAGTAGAAAGCCAAAGTGTGCAGTGGTGAAATAGAGTAATGCATGCAAGACAGATAGGTTCTCTGTTTTATTTTATTTTTAATAAATAAATGATAACTTAAAACGCTAAATTTAAAACTCTGGGCTCGTTTGGTAATTTTATATATAAAATAAAGTACAGTAAAACATCAAATCAAAAGAGAATAAAATATAATAAAGTTATGATGGTATTCTGTTTTTAACTGATTCATATGAAATATTTTGGACTTATTGTATAGAAAAGTGGGATTTTTTTTGGTTTTTAATAGAGAAAGAAGATTGCTCTTTTATTTTTATTTTTTTTAAAGATAGAGAAAATTATGAATTAAAGTATTATTGATGTAACTCCTTATATGAAAAATGAACGCTTTATTTGATTTTTTACTAATCTAGCAAAGTGGCAAACCGGCCCTAAATTTTAGAGTTCAAAAAAGTAAATAATGGTTCTTTAGCATCCTGCCCAACTACATAAATCCTTTTATCTCTTTTTGGATGGAAGTCTCTCCCAAGCTGGTTTCGTAAAAGACAGCCAAACCAAAACAAAACCCATCCCATATTGCAGTAGCACTGCATCAGCCTTTGGTTTCCCTTGAAAAAGCCTGCATATAATCTCCTGCCTCCCCTTCTATAGATTATGGAAGCGGATCCCCTGTTGTTTGGACCAAACAGGAAAAAAAATAATTCTCCCCCATGTGGACAAACCTCACTCCCCCCCTTGAAAAAAAATAAAATAATTAAACTGTTGGGACGAAAGAGGGATCCTCTTCCATAGATTAGAGATAGGTTCCCTGTTGATGAAGATGAAGCAGATAAGTACGCCATTGCAGTCACATCCGAGTAAGACACTGGAACGTCACGTAACTGCCAAGTTAAAAGAGACATCTTCGAACACGGCCCTGTGAAAAAGAGGCTGTGGTAGTCAGTCATACAGCTTATGAAGTATTGGCTGTGGTAGTCAGACATAATACAGCTTGAGTACAGACCCTATGAGCCTTTGACTTAGAGTACTCTTTTTTGTATAAACTTTTTTTTTTTAACCTACGTAGAGGACTCTTGACTCTCGAATTCAAGGAAGGAGCCTGGTGGTGGAGACCTCTATTAAAATTTCAAAACGCTCAAAATAGATGTCTTCGTATTCCAGAACATGATGTTTAGTGCCACCATGAGATTTACCGTTTCACTAAAAATTAGTGACTAATGAATATGCTCGGAATTTCAAAAGGTGGGGCCCATTGTATAGTCCCATTCCTTCAGCGTCAAAAGTCAAAATCCTCATAAGACCGGACTTATTGAGCTCAGACTGCGGTGCTATTGGGATCCTTGGAACTTGTTTTTTTTCGTGATTTAGGTAAAAAAGAGATAAAACTAAGTTAAAATTTACTTGGGGCTCAAATTATTCAAACACACGAGCGTGTTCATTTATAAGCACATCAACTTACCTAAGGATACAGACGAGGAACCCACATCTCCCCTACTTTTGGCAACCAGTTATTTAAGGGCACATTTGTGTCACATTGTAAAATCACCTTTGTTGAAAGCCTTTGCACTGTTTGTAAAATAACAGAATATATCTTTTTTTTTTATTTTTAAACCTTCAAGAGCGGTTTTTCATGAAATCACAATAAAGAAATACTTCATTTTTTTACTTTTCAAACATATCAAATATGAAATTTCCAACCCAGGTAAACATTTCATTTAAACTTTTCATGCTTTTTCTAGTTGGTGTACAAACATGCCCTAAATCTAATATTTTCGCTTTTAGACCTTGCTTCAAACATGGCCAAGTGCAGAATGGTACAATTTCATCAGGATAATGAAAGGTGAGATATGTTGTTGATGTTGTTACAAGGAAAATATAAAGAAAGAGAAGTAGGATGCTTCCTATTGCTTGGTCGGATGTTTTCATGGTCTGTCGTCTTGTCCAAATCCTAACCTAACTACTACATGTTTGAATGTGGATTTAGCATTCATTCTCCTTCATAAATTAAAATAAAGAAATCAATTAAAACCGTTGGAGAAGTCATTGTCCACACGTCTCCATTCTAGTCATTGTTAGAGAAGAAATAATTAAACATTGGTAGGACCCCATTCAATGGTCCAAAATGTTGGCATGATGATCCAAAGCAAGTGAGACAATGTCATCCCCTCTGTATATAACTTGTGGCTACTACCTTCCAATTTAGAATAAAGATGACCATTGATGTGTCATCAATGATGTGGTCCACCGTTTTGACAATTCATTTCCTTGATTTATATAGAACAATGCACAATTATTTTGGTGACAGCTGTTGTTTCTTGCAAAGAGATTTTGGGGGACTGAGCATGAGAACACGTCTAAATCCGACTGACCTCAACGTGGAAGGAATGTGAACAAGGATTTGATTCGAGTTGTTAAGCAAGTTATTAGATGGTTATTAGGGGGGCCTACTGTGGATTTTTTCATCACATGTTGCTATCAAATAAGGCAGGAAAGGAGAGAAGAGATGTTGATGAATGGCTAAAGGTTGTGATTTTATTTGCAAATCCTTTAATTGAAAAGTATTTAGAAGCTCCAAATGACAGTAGGGAAAATGAAAATAGTAATAATTCATCCTTACACGTTTCCTTGTGTATAGGATTGCAAACGGAACAGTTTCGGGTCGGAACCATACTGAATCCAGACCCATTTCTAAATAACAGTTCTGGTTCCGGGTCTGGTTTTGACTCAGAACTTATTTTGTTGGTTCTAGACTCGGTTTTGGTAGAAAAAATCGAAACTGGGTCTATCTAAAGGACTGAAATCTAGATCCAAAATCGGTTCTAATATCTCTTTATTTTGTAAATTTTTTGAAACTAATTAGCATATCATTTAACTTATAATAGTATATCAAGTCTTTTGCCTCCAATATTTTACATAATAATGTAAAAAAAAAAAAAAAAAGAAGTTAATTTTGAGGTACAATTTGCAAAATCAAAGACTCAAATATCAGGTCCCGAGTCCACAGGTCGAACCTATATGAACGTAAAAACGGATCCGGACCCGTTTATCAATCAGAACTTAATGGGTCCCGGACCTGGAGACATTTCATAAATCAAAACCTAAAATAGGTTTCAAACCTGGTCTTTTGTGCATTGTAACTTCCAGGTAATAGGAGAATCGGATATCCATTTGCAACCGTACTTGTAAATAGCGATGAGACTGTTTGAATCGGTTTCGGGTTTAATTAGGCCCGCCCAAATTCGACCCGTGACACTTATCATAGGATTTTTTTTTTTTATTATTATTATTATTTTTTTGCTAAGTTTGAAACCTATAATGAAAGAGAACATAACTGTACAAGGAAAAAAAGAAAGCTATGCAAGCACTAAGAACCTACTAAAGCTACCTAGCCTAGCCAATAAAGACATAACAAAAGAATGGGTTCAAAACAGTTGAGTTACATATGATGTATTGTCTTTTTCCTTTTGTGTGTCAAAACACATCTGATATATTGTCAAAACTAGCAAAAGAAGTATCAAAAGATGAAGTGGAAGTCCCCTGCAATCCATCTTACTGGATTTATTTTTGGTATTGTCGACCCGATGTTGGATCGGGTATGATAGTGTCAATTTTACCTTCAAAATTAGGAAATAGGCATTGATCTTGGTTGTAGGTGGAAACTGAGTAGAGTACGTGGGGGTGTGTGAGCATTGACCAGAAAAATAAGGGGCAGGGCTCGAACCTCTGTGCCTACAGCCGAACCAGCTTAAACGCAAGGGGACCATTACAGAACCTGCCCTCAATTAGCATGGTCCACATTGGAAATAGGGATTGGCATATCTGCCATTTTGGGTGTGGTTCTGTTTTAACTAAATATATAAAACTTTAGTGTATAGTGGCAATATCAATAATGTATGTGGGCCTTTTTCAAGTAGCATGTACCATATCCACCAGCATATATATAAATATATATATATATATATATGCTCGTAGATCATAGTCATGTGAAGTCCAGCTCTACAGGGCTCATTTGGTCCCATCTTTGACGAATGCAGAATGCAGTCCCTTTAATATTTTTGTCTTCTCATGATCTGGTCACGACCAATTTTGCACTCATTGAATATTCATTAAAAAATCTATAGTGAAGACGCCATTAAACTTTAAGGCCGACAACATCTCACTTGGCTACTCACGGTGTGCCACTCTTCCACATTTGTGGAATACTATTCCACATGTGTGGGATAACTTGGGGTTGTGGGTCGCAACCCCCTCGAAGGAGAAGAAAAAAAGCTGCTAAACCAAGGACTATGATAATTGAGCGGGCTATCGTTTTGGCTTTCTGTTAAGGCGGGTACCCTCGCAAAAACCCAAATCAATAGTCATGTATCAAAGTGGGCCCTATGGGCTGGTCTGTAATTTAGCAATGAACCATCTGCTCATAGGAGAACATTGTCCTTGGCACTAATACTTTACCATTCTCGCAAAAATCATATACCGGATACTTGCTAATAATTAAATCATGCTTGAAATTCCATTAGACCAGGAAGCTCACTAAGCTGATAAACTAGGTTGAGTCTTAACAGAGTGTTTCGTCGCACTTGTTGGTTGTTTCTCAACTTAGTGGCCTATTGAGTCAAATAGGTCAGTCAACGTGATGACTTTAAACATTGGTGTAGTATCTTCTATAGTCTTTTTCAAAAATGGATACATATTGGGCTTGTCACGGTATGTGTCGGGTGCATGAGTGAATCAGCTTATGGGTCTGATTTAAAAAGAATATCAAAATTTTTTAAAAAGTAATCTAAAAAATAGGGAAAATGGAAATTGTAGATCGAATTTATGGATTTTAGAGATTAAGGAAATATTTGGTAAGAACTAAGCAATCTGCGAGGAATCTACAGATTCGAGGATTCCTCAGTGCCCCTGTATTAGGAATTTCTCATTGAGATATTTTTTTATTGATGAGGATTTTACATCGATATAAGTGCATACAAATGCATATAGCTGAGAAAAATTGGTACATGTGCATAAATACATAAATTGTGGATTTCCAATTTTTGGAGTGGGGCTGAGGTCTGAACCTGAATTATCAAAAGTGGAATTTTCTATTAACCCAAATCCTAATAAGGGATTTACAATTGCCAAGCGTGAGTTCCAATTTGATTGCCAAACTAGTCCCAATTTGTGAAAGTCCTTACACTACTATAAGATACTATAAGATGCTCTTTTCGACATCGATTTGGTATAATTTTAATCCTATAAAATAATCCCTTTCTAGCAATTGAAATAAGTTGTACGTTTTACTTGTTTTTTAAGCACATAGCTGTGAATTTTGTTTATTTATAGTTACATTGTTTTGTATATGACTGCTTTCAATATGTGTGTATTCTCATAACCGTATGCAAGTATTTTAATTTTAATTCTTCTGAGGCTGTAAATTAGAATATCAGAATTTTCATATAAATGTAATTTTATTTATAAATAACTCATCAATTATACCAACCGTAAAATCATTTATTCATAATATTGTTAACTAAGAAAGTTGGATCTCACATGCAAAACTCCAAACAATATGAGTTGTACGAATTTGTCGCTTTCCGTGGAGCCCACCTGAATGCATGATAATAAATAAAATACAATACAGGGGTTGATAAGTTTAGTGTATGAATTAGGGGAAATTTCAATATCAATCCAATCAGATGATGAACCTAGTCCTTGTTTGACATTTTCAGAAGCAAGATGTCAGTTGTTTGACATTTTCAGAAGCAACAAAAAATGTGTTATGTGATTTATTTACGCGTTATCCTCCCGGTGATGGGGAGCTGGCTCCTGAAACACCACATAGGAACCCTAATGCAAAGACTGCTAAAGGTCAAGAGAAACATGATAACAGCTTCTGCAAACCTTTGATGGGCAAGGATGAAATTGCAAGGAAAGTGGATTTGCTGGCCTCAAGGTTGAATGAGGCTGCGCACTTGAGAAAGATTGCTGAAGAGAGATTGAAGCTGCCAATAACATCCTTCAAGGATGCCATTACTTCGACAATCGACTCTCACCAGGTGGTCCTGATATCTGGTGAGACTGGTTGTGGGAAGACAACTCAGGTGCCACAATTTCTTTTGGACCATATGTGGGGTAAACGCGAAGCATGTAAGATTATCTGCACACAACCTCGACGTATATCTGCAATATCAGTTGCTGAGAGAATCTCATCTGAAAGGGGAGAAAATGTTGGAGACAGTGTTGGTTACAAGATCCGCTTGGAATCTAAAGGTGGAAGGAATTCTTCTATAATGTTTTGCACGAATGGGATACTGTTGAGAATGTTGATTGGCACGGGCGCTAACCAATCGAAGATGGAAGCTACACTTGCGCCTATCAAGGATGCTGTTTCTGAGATATCCCATATTATTGTGGATGAAATTCATGAAAGGGATCGCTTTGCTGATTTCATGCTTGCTATTCTCAGAGAGCTTCTGCCCTCGCACCCTCAGCTACGTCTGATACTTATGAGTGCTACACTTGATGCTGAAAGGTTTTCACAGTATTTTGGTGGATGCCCAATTATTCGGGTCCCTGGTTTCACTTATCCTGTGAAAACATTCTATTTGGAAGATGTGCTTTCTATCCTGAAATCGACACAAGACAATCATCTCAATCCAATTGCAATGAGCGATTCCATCGAAGAAACTCCATTATCCGATGAGTCTAGATTTGCCTTGGATGAATCTATTGACTTGGCATGGTCGACTGATGAGTTTGATCCATTGCTAGAGCTGATTTCTGCAGAGGCAACTCCAAAAATATGCAATTACCAGCACTCATCGACTGGTGCATCCCCCTTAATGGTTTTTGCCGGTAAAGGTAGGGTGGATGATGTTTGTATGCTGCTGTCGTATGGTGCTGACTGCAACCTACGTGATAAAGATGGAAGCACTGCATTGGACTGTGCCTACCGAGAAAACCAACATGGAGTTGCTGATATCATCAAGAAACACATGGAAGATTATCTGTCAAAGTCAGAAGAACAGCAGCAACTACTGGAAAAGTACCTAACCAGTGTCAATCCTGAACAAATTGATAGTGTTCTCATAGAGAAATTGTTAAGGAAAATATGTATTGATTCCGTGGAAGGAGCTATGCTTGTATTCTTGCCAGGATGGGATGATATAAATCAGACAAGGGAGAGGTTATTGGCCTCCCCATTTTTTAGAGATACTTCAAAGTTTCTGATAATATCTCTTCATTCAATGATTCCATCTGTGGAGCAGAAAAAGGTTTTTAAACGCCCTCCTCCTGGTATTCGTAAAATTATTCTCTCAACTAACATTGCTGAGACTGCAGTTACCATTGATGATGTTATTTATGTCATAGACAGTGGTCGAATGAAAGAGAAAAGTTATGATCCGTATAACAATGTATCCACTCTCCATTCTGCTTGGGTTTCAAAAGCTAGTGCTAAGCAACGAGAAGGACGTGCGGGCCGTTGCCAGCCCGGAATTTGTTACCATCTATATTCAAAAACTCGTGCAGCATCATTGCCGGATTTCCAAGTTCCTGAAATCAGGCGAATGCCAATTGAGGAGTTGTGTTTGCAGGTGAAGCTAATTGACCCGTACTGCAGTATAATAGAGTTCCTACAGAAGACTCTCGACCCACCAGTTTATGAAACCATTCGCAATGCAATCTTATCTCTAATAACCAAACCACCTAACCTAATCCTATCTCTAACATCCTATCTCCTATCTCTAACAGTTTTCACTCCTCAAAGTTAAACAGTTTCACATCATGTACATTTTTGCAATAAAATCCAATGGTTATTTGTATCGAGACTTGTGTCAAACTATGACCTGCACTGTCGATTCAAGGAAAGGCACCTCTTCATTGGGGCATTGGATTGTTCAAAAGGGTGATGTCATTATAATTGAAATTTTTTTTTTTTTATAACTGGTATTTCCCGCCCAACCTAGCCCATAAGTTTTTGGCCCTGAACCGAAGGAACACTCAATTTTGGACAGCCAAGAGGTACACCTATATTGACAATACACGAATATCTCCATGGATAGGACTCCCCCTCTCACCGTAACGCCCAGGAATCAGTCAGAGCGATAGGAAGGTTTAGGTAGTTGCACTTGGCACTGGCCCAAGTTACCCAAAAAAGAGAGAAAAATACACATTGGCGCAATGGTTGAATCCTAGAAACCTGTTGCTCCGCACTAGGTTTGGCTCTAACTCTAATTATCTGGAACGCAGATTTAGCTGTGACTGGTTATAGCAAAGCATAGAGCAATTATCTCAGGTTATCTAAACACATGAACCATTATTTGTGTACAAGTGAATGGAAGGGTTAGGCTGGGCCAAACCTTTTGCCCAACCTGCTTAATCCTAACATTCAGGTGGAGGTAGGCCCACAGCTGACAGCTCCAAGAGGCAACTATCGGCCCGGCCCATTTTCCAATTTATATGCCTTCTTTGTACGAAGTACGTTGGACATCCTGGGCCTGTGAATAGAGGCCTAGCACAAGTCTATTTAACATTGAACCAGAAAATCAGACACAAGTCCAGCCCACAGTTTTAGTGTCAACCAGAAATGTGACTCAAGTTACTAAAAAAACATATGGGTTGAGAAAAAGAAATTTGTCTTGCCCAGCTGGTTGCCCAAATGCTTAGGAATCGATTCCGATGTATGTTCACTCTCCATATATGCAGGTGTTTTGTGTTGGAGAAAATGGATAGAGAACCATTATTTTGGTCATCTTTGAGCCAAAATAAAAGTGGAACCCACTTATCTTTTTAGGTGGGAATATATGGGAATGTAATATACTCCATGGGTAGATTAAGGACATATATTGGGTTGCTCTAATCCATTAAGGAGTGAATGAGAAATTGCCTCCTAAACACCACTACTTGACTCGGGCCTGAGCTTGGGCTTGGCCTTTAAGCGCGAGTTGGGCCTGGCTCAGCCCATTACCCATTTATATATTTTTGGAGAAATTTCTTTTTTCCAAAAGGGGTGTATCCAAAGTGGTGTGTCCGTTCGCATATGAAATGGTGTGTCCAACCAAAGAGGTGTGTTCATTAGAATATGAAAGGGTGTGTCCAACACCCAAGAAGTGTGTCCTAAGAAAAGCATTTGTTCACTGAACAGATGCAACCCCATGAAAGAGTCTTGAAGCATGCTATATATATCATATTTGTTCACTGTCATTGCATTTGGGTCAAGAAGAGTCAAGAAGAGAGTTCCGTTGCACTGTTTGATTCAACTGTCATACAGGTTGTAGTGCTGCTCTTGTGTGTTCTTAATCACTGTATCCTGCGAGACAAACGCCACTGAAGACTCGTAAGCACCGTTGCGAGGGCTAAATTTGTTTTAAGGACATAGTGTTAAACACTAGCTTTGATCAGACTTCTTCTATGAGTTTCTAGACCTCATAGCTTCAACAATAGTACTATGTTTCTATCTTCAACCAGTAAGTAGATTTGCATTTCTAGATTACACTCTGTAATTTTGTTTAGTGGTTGTTTTGTTTCACTGTAGTACAAACCTGTTTCCTAAATACTGAACTATTTCTATATGTACTCGGAATAACATTCTCTTTCCGGCCCCTTGTGGGTGTCTCCTCCCTACTTACTATGGGTGCTCTCTCCCCACCATTGCGGGTGCTCTCTTGGGTCCAAACCCCCTTGGCTGAAGTATTAATTAATTAATCATATCCAGTGCCCACAGGTTGAGTAACAACAAAACTCATCCACTGACCCAAAGTCTTCTCAGCTTGCTTTCTGATTCTTATAAATATGAAACCACATGGACTCACATACCTAGCCTGGCGCACCCATGGCTGGCCCGAAGTTATGGAATCAGAAATTCATTTTTTGTTTATTTATATAGTAGACATATAAACTTTGTCCCAATTCATCCTCTATACGCATGGCCTACATGAATAATAATCGATCCAATGGTAAGCCCACTTACTGCTGATATGTGGCCCGGCATGTGAAACCTCTGGTAGCATCCATCCATTTGAATAGTTAAAGGGACAATATTCAAGTGAGAATTAGTTATCACCGTGCCTTTTGCGAGAACTATTGGTGGGGGCACAAACAATGATCCCCCCAGTAGTCACTACTCCCGAAGTTTGGCACCCATCTGAATGGACTGAACCGTGAGATGTAGGGTTGAGTTTTTTTAATACGAAGCTGTTAAATTTGTGGGCCACAAATAAAGGGGTTAGGTGTATAGAATTGGTGTCGAACTTGATACTCGGGGTAGTCCCACATGTATATTTTCATTTTCTAGTCTCATCCCCAAGTGGCCCCACAACAAAGTTCCCACAAAACGTTCTAACCCGAATCAATACTTAGTTAAAAATGCCCCTTTTGTTCGCATGAAATTGAATTCATAGGAATGTATAGTCAAATGGGAAAAAAAAGGATATGTGGATGGACCTTCACTTTCGTAACGTGATACCTCGGTATTCATTTCATATCTCCTCTTGATTTATTTTTCAATAAAGGGAATTGCTTCATGCTCGTTTTCGGATCTTCATCTTTGTGTCTTAATTTTAACCACTTCCAAAAATACATTTCTTAGAAACCGTTGGTTTTGTGTAATTAAATTGATACATAGGAATTTAAATACTCTTGTTTCTAAGAAAAGCTAAAATTGAAGAAATAAATGTAAATTTAAAAAAAAATAGCCATCAAATTATCTCCCTTGGTGAAGTAGAAAATGAATAACCAGCCACTACTATAGTAATTCAAATCCTTAGAAATCCTCGTACCTTGAGGTATGTTTGTGCTGAGCTGCGGACGGCTTTCTTTTCCTGACATAGTAGGTAAGAAAATCAGATCCTCTCACAACGACGAAACGCAACGTATCTAGTAGAAAAATGCTGCCTTCTCTTCGCCGCACCAAACAAGAGGGAGGAGGCGCCGAAAAACCGATGCGTTGTGGGCACCCCTTTTCCGCTGAAAGCTTGCCTGCACGAACAGACGCTAAAATTCTTAGAAAGTAAGGTTGCATTATAATTCTACACGTACCCTTTTATTCATCACCGCTCACCTCTTTGATGGTACTTTGGTGAAGCTCACTTGACCATTAATTTGGGAATTTCTATAAATTCTATGCGGAATAAGCAGGCCTTCTTACAACAAACGGGCCCCAAGGAAAATTCATGCACAAACTAAAATACTACAATTGAATAAGTAAAGAATAACTTCTTACCCGAGTGGTAATGAACACCAATTCTCACATGGCTATATTGCTGCTCGAGGTCGAACCCCAAATACGTCACATCTTCCCGCTTGTGCAAGATCCTTTCCCACTTGAGTAAGCTTTCATCTCGTTAGGCCTCCTTCTCACTTGAGTGAGCTTCCTTTCTGTATGTATGTTGGCTTTCTCTTGCGTTCCAAGCCCAAGAACCTGAGAAAAAGGTTGGGATCACCTGGGAAAAAGGTAATATTTGAGTAAAGCTTATTAAAGATTGGATTTGAGTATTTAAGTACCTGAATTTGACCTGGTATCCGACTCATTTTTCTGTAGGATCTCCTTTGAAAAGGAGAACCAAACCCAAAACTTTAGGTACCTGGCCAGATCTGGGCAACCCAAATCGAACCTAAAATGCACTCCAGATCGAACCAAACCAACCCAGATCGAACCTAAATTACACTCCAGTTGTAATTGTACAATCAGGTCGCATTCAGATTGCTTTAGGAGACTGACCATGTGCAACTCACTTATCAGGTGCACAGGACAGTCCGTTTAACTGAAATTTAGGCCACCTCTATGAGGTTATAAGGCGTGAGGGTTGTAAAATTGAATTCTATCCAAACCCAACTCGCCTTTAGAGACTGATGATCATGTGCAAGCCCACTTATCAGGTGTACAGGACAAGAAGATTTGACTGAAATTTAGGCCCCCTCTTACGTGGGAGGCAGTAGATCACATGATGGTATGACCCAGTCCTCCACACGTTAGGTGTGGCAATGGGCTCAAAACACACCTCAACTCAATTCACTATTTGAGCAGAAAATGACAACCCAAATCCTTAATTTGCATATAGATTCAGGTTGAGGTTAAGCTGACAATGTTTACTATGTTTAACAAGGAAACATTGTGATAATTTGCAAAATTGAATTCTATCCAAACCCAACCCAATTCTTAGTTTTGTTAGAAATGCCCATCCACCCCACATTGCTGAACTGTGGTTTGAGTCCACCCCACATGTCAAACAACGAACTGGGTATGACAATGGGACTGATCAAAAGGGTGCTACTCCATCAACCAAAATGGGCCGGTTGAGTAACATATCATGAAGCAGAGCAAATGTAGGCATAGGCCTGCATATATAAGTGCAGCCCAACTCAAAAACCCTCCCATCTTGAAGTGCAACCCAACTCAAAAACCTTCCATCTTGACGTGCCCATGAGGCAGGCACTAATAAAATGTCCAATAGAATAAGTTCAGCCCAACCCATATCAAGCTCAACAACCTTTTAAATTGCTGGGCCCATAAGATAGGGCTTTGTAGAACTCTCCAGAGAAAGCTGGAGAATATTCTCAGCACACAATTACTCAAATGAAACTGTGGAAATTGCAACAGAACTAATGCCATCTTAACTGGACTGATCTGAGCCATACAAAAGTTCTATACAAAACTAAAATCATGAACAACTGAACAAGCACTCCCTAATTTCTACTTTCTGACTTGCCCATAATTTCATAGCCAATATTAACTACACTAATCATACCATTTCTACACCAGAAATATTAACAGAGGATTCTGAAACATTTGACACTCTACTCTACATATCAAAACCATCAAACAGCAGTCCTCCTGGCTCTCTTTGCAACTGGAGACTTGATTGATTTAGGCTGTTTAGGCTTCACAGCCCCAGATTTCCTCCCCTTTCTGCCACCCACCTTCTTCACTGCCTTCACAGCCCTCGTAGCAGGTTTCTTCCCCGACCTCGTCCTAGCAGCTACTCCACTAGTCTTTTTAGGCTTCTTCTCCTCTTTTCCCTTCACCACCTTCTCCTTCTTACCCAATTCAGACAACTTGAAAGAAGCCTTAATCTTAATAAGCTTCCCTTTCGCAGTAAAGTTCTTCAGCTGAAGCGCCAGCATCTTCTTATAATTCGCAGGAAGAACCGCCTTGTGCTTCTCTTCCATGTACTTGGCAATCGCATACGAACTCGAACCGCTCTTCTCTTGCAACGCCACTAGCGCTTCCTTAATCATCTGAAACATCAAAGAATCAAAGATGGGGTACCCCAATTAAAGCCAGAAACAATCATAAAAACCAAAATCAAGACAACCCCAGAAGAAAAAATAAGGAATCAAGAAGACCCAGAAGAGAAAACAAGGAATTAGATTTACCTGGAAATAAGGAGGATGAGAAGGGCCTTCTTTGGGCTTCTTCTTCTTCTTCTCCTTTGGGGCTTTGGGCTTCTTCTCTTTTGGGGGCTTCTGGGGCCGAGTCTCTGCAACAGCAGGCTCTGCAGGTGCAGGATCTACAGGCATGGCTGATGCTACTTCAGCTTCTTCTGCTGCAGACATTGAAACAAACAGAGAAAACACGATCTCTGGAAAGACGGATGGAAAGAAACGGTTTGATAACAGTATTTATAACGGGAGAGTTGAGATTCGAGGGAAGGGTTCTCATTGGCTGAGAGAGAGTCACACGGATTGGTTGGGTACGTGGACTTGATCTTGGCCGATCATCTTGGCGGTTGATGTGTGGGTGCCACGTGAATTGCTTCGATTGCATGACTCACGGTTGTGGTTATCTCCTCAAATGGATTGATTTGCATATGCGTCTTGCACAAAGTAGAAAACAAAAACTCTAAAAATGGCCGACTGAGGTGACAGGTATGTGTTCCGCTTTTAGATGTAGAAAAGCTGGTGTGTGCAAGACTCACAGTGTCACAGATAAAGTCAGTATGTGTGCTTCTCGTCACAGAGGCGTGTGTTTTTCTTGAGGATTGCTGGTGTATTTCTCACATGATCAATGGGTGCTTTGCTCTGATGAATTTACATTGGTGGAGATGGAAAACCATTGGTTGTATTGTGGTTTTGATTGGCTTGAAATGATGGACATTTGGATGGTGTTTGGCTGTCCAAACAAACACTCATTTTTTCACAACAGAAGGCTTGAAACTCTTCATTCTATATCATGAATAATGTGATCCCTCTCAGTAACAGAAATTGATCAGGAAGAAAGCTTTACTGTTATTTGGAGCTGATCTGTTTTTCTTTCAACAAACTACTTCTAATTGACTTAAATTTAGCCAAAACATTTTCCTTGAAAATATCTTATTAGTCTTTTTTTAGAGGTACATGAATGGCAACTCTTTATTTTGTATGGGACTGCAAGCCATTGACATTCATCTACCTCAAATGAATTGACTCTCATAGGCTTCTAAGAGAATATTTGGTGCACTTCAAATGTGGCCACCGGTTGAATTTAAGCATATCAATAAGCCAAAGTGTACTTACATGCTTGTCTTTGTGGACCTTATTAGCAATGCAACAGGAGAGAGTGGTGGACTTTAGCCATCTATAATAGTTATCACCACCTACATTGTCACCCACTCTGTACTCAGCTTTCATATAGAAGGTTAAAGTGAGATTAAATTAAAACGTTGTAATTAACATAATTTTCCTCTTAAGAGTTGGCTATATCTTGTTCATATGTATTGTCCTTTTTTAGTCTATCTACATTGATTTAGACTTGTTATCTCAGCTGTGAAGTGATACTAGCCCCAATTTGAGATTCATCTAAGGAGAAGGAAAAAGGTGCCTGAAACTCCAAGCCAACAAAGAGGACTTGTTTGGTGCATATTCATTTAAATGCCCATATTTTATTTTTTTTAGAAAATTACAAATTATAGTCCAACCTCCTAGGTAGGAATCAAAGAGATGTGGAAGAGGAAGTACGGCATGTGCACAGACATGTCCTTGCTCCCTATTAAATTGAATCTAAAGTGCATGTACAGTTAAAAAAATCATTAAATTTTAACGTTATCAAATAAGTACTTTTAATGATTTTCAGGGATTTTCCAAAATCCCGATAATGTTACAAGAATAGCTCAAGCCCGGTCAATATCTTTTTAAAGCTTTTTTACGCCATATCCCCTTATATTATGGGATAGTCCAAAGATATTATATAATTTATCAATTTTTGTATCATATATTTTCTTCAACCAACTGTAAGCAAATTTATTTTACACTGAACACAGAAAATGTCATTTTGTGAAAAGTAAATACACATCTAACTATCAGTTTCTCAGTTTCTATTATTAGGAAAAAAAATTCTAACATGCTATATAAAAGCCATAAAATTATGAGATTAAGTCTCATGATATCATGAGATTTATCAGTTTTTGTGACGTATACTATTCCTATAATATTATAAAATATGGGATAAAAAAGTTTTAAAAAGATAAAGGACAAATTGAAAAAATCAGATTTAAAAAAAACTAATATGTCAAAATTTAGCCAGTTAGAATGATGAGTTGGATTCAACAAACATACATCCGATTGACTTCAAAGTCAAAGCCAGCTCTAACCGAGACGCGGCAGATGAACGTTACGGGGGCTTACCCGCCAAATGTACCGTAACAGCAAAACAAGCGTTACAAAATCACCAACGGCCCAGATCTTCCACGAGTCATCAAAGCAGTGGGCCACACGCATCCGTAGTCAAGAAACCCCGAGAAAGCATAAAAAAAAAAAAAAAAAAAAACCCCGAAACCCAGTCCGAAACGGCCGTTTCTTTCTCAGTCTCTCGAGTCTCGACCCTTTTTAGGGTTTACTACTTCCATTGAAGCCTCTTCAACTTGGACCAGAAGAACTACAGAGATTTTCATCAGAGGAAGAGAGAGAGATGGAGTCACCGATTTCATTCCAGATTTGAAGAGGTCAGATTCAATCTTTCCTTCTCTTTCCCATGATCTAAATTTGTTCAATTTGATTCTGATGCTTCCATGATTTTTTTTTCCTATTTTGGGTGAATGATCTGTGATTTCTCACAGGTTTCCCTGACTCAATGCAAGACTCAATCTTTTCGATTTTCCATGATAGTATCAGTGGTAAGAGAAGTGGTAGTAAATGCAATTAGGGAGCCTTTGATAATCTGCATTCTTGGTTTGGAGCTAAAGATGGAAAGAATGGTGTCTAGAGATTTTGCCAAAATCAGGAAAGTTGTCTTGATTGGTGGAGGGATGTGTTAATGGCATATTAAAGACCTAATTTTTTTTAGTGAAGTAAGTTACGAATCTGGACTAAATTAAGGAATGATCAATCTTTGGAATAGAAGCAAAGACAATTTCTGCTAGGATGAAGGAATATGCTATCTAAGTATCTGTAGATTTGCCAACATTGGAGAGTTAGGGATTTGACCATGTAAGGGTGCATTAAAGATGAAAATGATGGTGGAGGGATGCATTGAAGAGCTATTGAAAATTGTGAGTGAAGTTATATGAGTGGTTATCAAATCAAGAAATGGTCCATAGAATTTCTAGAATAGTAAAGATGACTTCAGCTAGTATGAAGAAAGATGGGCTTTAGGAGAAAATGGAATAACTATAGATAGATACTTTTATTTTGGTGGATGAAAAAATGGGATTGAATGGTTAACACAAATTGTTCAATAAAATTTTGATTACAGTTCCATGAATAACCAACAGATGTAGAGAGATCACTCCGGTCCCCTTTATAGAAGAACAAAGAAGATATTTGGAACTATACAAACTACAAAGTTATCAAATGAGGGATTGCAATAGGTTATTGTGAGTGCGCACGTGTGTGCATTTGAAATGGTATGGTTAAGAGATCAGGACTGTACAAATTATAATGCTTCTAAACCAGGGATTGCAGTTGGTTCTGGTTTGGTACAAGTTTATAGATTTTGACGCAAGTTGGATTTGAAGTGGGTGTTGGTTATGGCTGGCCCAACCACTTCTCCAATACAAACACAATTTAGTATTTGGACCTATATGTTCAGTGTGAATGCTGGGTGAGAACAGCGTAACTTTAGTTTTTGAAAATCTTGACCACATGATGATGATATAAGGTGCCCATATCAATTTCTATTAGGTTATGATATGATAGCAGAACTTTTCAAGCAGTGTAGTGGTGGAAACTGACTCCTCTAATGCAATTAGGAGGGTTTCAACCTGAGAAGGGGTGCCATGAAAATTTCAAATTATCTTTTATGAGATCCAGATATTGCCATCTTCTCTTCAGATAATTTTTTCACCAAGTTGGTGGGGAAGCCAGTGGTGTGGCAGGTGTGCTTGTCAGGAGCTGAGGGGAATGTTCTGTATTTTGGGCCGATAATGTGTTTCTTTTTTATTAGCTGGATGTTGTTTTTCCATGTGGCTGAGTTACAATGCTCTGATGCTGCCCCACTTTTTGTCTGCTGCCTGTGTTTTTAATATATTCATTCTTTTCACCAATAAAAAAAAGGCATTTTGTATAATAAAAAGAAAAGGCTTACATGCAGCTGAACCTGGATTGGCGGGATAAGACCAGACAATGATGAAATGTTTTACATGCATAACTCTCTTTTTTCTAATGACATGTACTTATCTTTCGCTCCATGCTTCACTTTGGTTTTAGTGCTAGTTATACACATTGTGAGTTGCAATAATGCTGATAGGGCGTGGCAGCCTATGATGCACGGATACTTCAGAATAGGCAACGTGTCGTGTTGTGTCATATCCGATACTTCACTTTTTATGTATAAAATCCATGTCCTTGCAATATCCGAAGTGTGTCCCTATCATATCCATGCCATATCTAGGCATCACAGGTGACAGCATTCTTTATGAATCAACTAGTGATGCATTGTTCCAGCAATGGTGACCTCAATGTTGGGAAAGAAAAGCCTGACAAGGGTATCCCCATGGTATTTGACTCGACGGCACTAATCCCCTGGGTGCACGCATGACCCTGCAACACAGGTGCGCCAGGTTTTTTTTTTTTTGGTTTGGCTGGGTGGGTGGGTGGGGTGTCGAACACACTGTGGGGGAGCAAACCAACACCCAGGCAGGTAACACTATTTATCAATCTTTTGATGTTTCCAAGTTGAGGGAAGAGTAGTTTAAAATGTTAAAAGATTCTTTGATTTGATTCTTAAAGTTGCACATTACTCTCACTATTATACTACTTATGGTTGTGCGATCCTTGCCACTCAAAACTTTTGGAAGAGCAAGACCTGGACCTGTTTTCCACGTTACTGTGTTTTGGGCACTGGAGACTTGATTGTCTGGAGAATCATTTAGTTTATTGAGTTTATATATCTTAAAATGTAATGTCATCTGTAGCCTGCTTATGATTTTTATAGGTTACATTGTTGTGCACAGATTCGTCATTGTCTTCCTCTCATGCTGGATCCTTTGTTATCTTAATTCATGAATTTACCGACTAATGTTTTCTTTCTTTCAGATGAAGGTTTCTTAGTTTTGATTCCATGTGCAGAGAAGTACTCAGGCATCATCACATCTTCTTTGAAATGGGAATTTTACCCCTTTTAATTGTTGATCATATTTTCAAAGCCAGCTTCCTTTTGCAGCTATAACCAATTGATTTTTTCTTCTATCAGTATAAGTGTGGCGATCTCAAATTTAGAAGCTCGCAAGACACTGAATGCACCCATTAAGGAAACTTTATCAGTGTCTAACAGCTCATCCATGCCTTATTTCCTATGAGGGTATAAGACATGGATGACAGTGGACAGCGAGAAAACGGGAGACACAGGCCAGATCAATACAAAGGGATTCATGCTCAGGTAACAAGAAGCTTTGCTGAGAGCATCAAGTTTTCCATTATTTTATTTTCTTCTCTTCTCTACTTTACTTGTAAGAAACTGATTTGATATATACATGATTGTTTAGACTTTACAGTTATTGGTGATGTTTTTGCATATGATTTTTAATTTAAAATAAATTTGTTCTAATTAATCTAAATAATTTGAGTCCAGGATCCAAAGCTTTAAGATTTGCCAAGTCAGACTTTGTGTATTGGTGTCAAATTCCGACATGCATACCCATACTCATGCAACTTAGACTCAAATAATATAATAAATTAAATTAAAATTAAGTTGACTCGAACCTACAATTACCAGGTTGAGACAATGAAAACATTGTGAGTGTGCTACAGGGTCCTTTTTTCTGAATGGTAATGGAAAATTATATATATATAAAGATTAAAAACCAAGAAGGAACCCCATCACATCAAAAGGGGGAAGAAAGAGCAATGGTATGGAAGAGTTACACCAACAAGAAAGGAAGAAGATTACGAAGTAGAAGCCAAAAAATCTGAAAACCCATCCACCCCTTTTTGGCCAACGCATCCGCAAAACTATTAGTCTCCCTCTTCACATGCTGAAACTTCACTTGGAGTGGGGATGTTAAGGACTTAATCTCATTGAAATAAAACTGAAATCTCCATGGAGTCTTGATGAAGGAAAAACCCAAGTTATGGCATTCAAGGAATCTCTTTCCACCACCAACTTGGCATGAAAAGAGGACGAAAAGATCTGAAGGGCTTCTAAAATAGTCGCCGCCTCCGCCTTATGAGACTCCATACAACCCACATGTTCAGAGAATAAAGCCAAAACAACTCCATGACTGTCATGGAGCACTCCAACGACGCCAGCCAGCCTCAGCCGGCTCCACAGAAGGAGAAGCCCGAACCGCCAAGATACTCTCCTTACGAGAACCATAAAAAAGAGAAGCCTCCCAATTATGTAAGATACCATCAACTCATAAGAATCCAAACTCCTTTCTTCCAGAAGCCCACTTTGGTATCTTCCTGAGTACTGACAACATCACATCTTCCTTTGGCTTCGAGCTACCGTGAAAACACTATTGTTCCTCTCTCCCCAAACAGACCACGAAATGGCATAAGGAAAGTTTCCAACAAGCTGCCCCATTTCCAAGAAAAAAGGGGATGACCTCCAAGCCTGAAAGAGACTCGCCAATGAATTTGGGAAGCACCAACCAACACCGCTATGACCAATAAACCTACACCACAAGGAATACGTAAACTCGCTATGCATAAAAAAGTAATCAATAGTCTCCCTCTCCTTCTCACGAAGCAAGCAAATATCGGAATTATCCTTAGTAGCATGGTTTTAAATATCGGACTCGGACTCGGACTCGGCTCGGGCCGAGTCCGAGTCGACTCGGCCGACTCGGCCGAGTCGCATGGGAGTCGGCCGAGTCCCCATATATAGTAAAAAAAAAAAAAAAAAGGAAAAATTTTGTTTCTCCTTTTTTCCATCCAATCCATTCATAATTCCATATATAAAGTTTCACTCTCTTCATTGATCATTCTAATACGTTATTTAAGGATAGAAATATAGAATAATAATAACAAAATCGCAAGCCATTTTATAATTTAATTGCAATTAAAATTTAAAATTTAAAACTAAAAAGTAAAAAATACAATGTACATGTTTCCAACTTTCAATATCCACTCTCAAGTCTCAATTTAGTCAATTATCAAGTCAACTAGTAAGATTAATCATCAAAGATGTAACTAAGCTTCAAATTTCAATTATATTTATAGCATATAAAAATGTAAAACCATAGTATACCTTAGCTCTTTCTTGTTAAAATTTAAATGCTAATTCCATGTTGAATGCCTTGCGGGTTCTAGATCTTCATCTTCGTCGTTATTTTGACTTTAACGATAGTATTGAGCAACATCAAAATGAAAAAACCCTTGCCCCGCTCTTGGAGTTATAGGACCTTCTCCATAGTTTGATGATGGAGCCATAACTTGAAGTTGAGGATATTCATATGGCGGTTGCACTTGTGGGGGTGTTACTCCATACTGTTGTTGCCCATACCCATGCGAAGGACCACCGTATCCACCATACTGATGCGGCAGTCCATACTCAGACGAAGGATCATGAAATTGATCTCCATATTGTTGCCCATATCCGTATGAACTATCAGAACTTGTGATCCAAGGGCTTGATGCCATTTGATGCGGCTGAGGATATTCATCCGTTGGCTCACTTCTTTTTCCTTCACCTCTGCCCCACTCACGTGACCCACCAGCAGGCTCACTTGGACTATAATATACATTAATGTTGTCATGTCCACCACCACGTCTATCATCACTACCTTCGTATGCCTCCTCGTTCTGGCCCTGTTCACCTCCTTCTCGTGAGCCACTCTTGCTAGAAGATGATGTTTTATGCTGTTCATCTTCTTCTTCATAAATGGCCAACCTTTGGCCTTGTCTTGTCTTTGCATGAGTGCTCTTAGTCTTATCCTTTGACTTTCGCGTGTATTGGAAAGTTGGTTTTGATCTTTCTCTAGCCCCCTCGACATGTTCTGAAGTAGAACGTGTCAACTCTGGACCACGGTTATGACCACGTCCTGAGCCTTGCAATGACGAGGTTGCTACACTCTTACCCTTATCGCGCGCTGATCGCGCTGTAGAAGTAGGCGTAGTAGATCTGGAACTCGGCTGCTGCGGTGGGGAAATATGTGCTTCATTCGACTGAAATTCTTCAACATCAGCCATTGCTTCATCGAGGAATGTTGTATCATTTATTACTGGCTCCTCTCTTTCAGCCAACCATTCATCAAGAGGGTCATCTTCCTCGAATATATAATCCAAATTAATTGGTTCGTAGTCGCCGTTGTCTCTTCTCATCAGGTTCCTTGCCCGTAACCTCATGTTGTAATGGACAAAGACCAACTTCTCCAACTTAGCCATAGTAAGGCGATTACGGGTCTTAGTGTGTATCAAGCTGAATGTGCTCCAATTCCTTTCACATCCCGAAGATGAGGCTGTTTGGCTCAATATTCTTTTTGCAAAAGATCTTAAATGGGGAACCTCATCACCAAATGTAGCCCACCATTCAGCTGTGTTAAAAGACCAAAACAATAAAATCAATTGTTTGTTATAATTCATAAAAAACTATATTTCATCTAATTTAAGTACTGAAATTTGAGAATAATACCTGGATCCATCTGCTTACGACCCAATATGGCTGCGTCTGATCCAAAACTACCTAGAGCGCCCTTGTAGTTTTTCAACTATAAAAGTTAAGATTTAGAAGTTAGCACCTAGCAGTTAGCACTTTTTCAAATTTCAACTAATTTGTGAATAATAATGTCATGATCTATGACATCTTTACCTGGTTAAGAATTGTAACTTGATATTGTGCGTTATTTGTCATAGCCTCTAACGTTTTTTTCAAGCCACGGAAAACTTCTTCATGGTTAGAAAAGTGTTTGCTATAGAAGCAGCTTGGGTTCAAGTAGTACGCTGCATGCCATAACGTCATTAAGTAATAAGTATTGATTATTAGATTCCAAAATAAAGTAATAAACAATAACTAGTTAGTATTCTATTTATAATAACCATAATAAATTAATAGTCAAAAATTACCTGCCGCATGTATGTCTTGATGCATCTGGTTGTCCCATCGATTATCAATGATTTTCCATATCTTCTTATAATAAGTCCCATACTTTCCTCTGGACCTTTGCTCTATAGCTAGCTTTGCTCTATCCATGGCATCATACACAAAGCCCATTGTGGGCTTCGTATCAGCATCCACTAGTTTCAAAACCAAGACAAAAGGCTCGAGTAAGTCAGTAATTCGTTCTGCCCTGTTCCAAAAATCCTCCCCAAGGACAATCTGTTGTACTTTGCGTGCCAAAGGTTGACGTGAAAATTTTGATTTCACATATGCTGTACTGGTCCACATCTGCATTATGTTAGCCTTGGCACGACAAAGACTCTCAAGGGCTACGAAGTGCGTAGCAAAGCGTGTGATACCGGGCCTCAAAATCTCACGACCTTCGTTCATTTCTCTTAGTAGATCTGTCATGAACTGATGGTTATAGATCAAAGATGTCACCATCTTTCCCTCATCAATAGTCTCACGGACATCATCTAATTTGCCAATGTCCTCCAGCATGAGATCAATACAATGTGCCGCGCACAGCACCCAAATAATACCCTTACCCTTTTCACGCAATTTCTTCGCTGCGGCCTTAAAGTTAGGCGCATTATCTGTCACAATTGCAACAACATATTTGTGCCAATTGTTAACCATGGCCAAGGTATCATCAATTAAACTGTACAAATATTCAGCATCCATTCTATTTCCGCTTGTATCTACAGACCTGATAAAAACTATTCCCGTTACACAGTAAGCCATGAAATTAATAATGTGCCGCCTATTGTTGCTTGTCCACCCATCACACATAAGCGTGCACCCATACTCCTCCCAAGTTTTGAAGTGATCTTCCAAGTATCTCCAATAATCAGAAACTTCCATGTCAAGATACTTTCCGCCAATCTCATAAGCGGATGGAGGTTTAACTCCGGGCCCCACCTCAGCTATAGTATCAACCATGGAGCGATAGTATGGTGAATTAGCAACATTCGGTGGAATCCGATTATAATGGAAGAACTTTGAGATGGCTCTTCCCATTTTCATGGCTCTAACTTTCATATCGCCCATGATAGAGCTACTAATCTTTGGTTGTTTTGTACTTTGAGACCGATGTAAGAATGGATCCATTGTCCCTCTCCTTGCTGTGTCTCGATAAGGGTCAGGAGGAGCTCTAGAAGAACCAGCCCCAGCCCGTGTCTCATCCATACGAGCTTGCTCAGAAGCAAATTGTTCACGGCTCGCTCTAAAAGCCCTCCTTAACTCCTTCGCCTCAACATCACCATCACCGTCAGAGTCATCCTCAGAAGTGTCAATCCTCTGCATATTTACAACCCTCTCATCAAATTTTTTCTTCTTTTCTTTCTCATTCTTCTTTTCAAGCAACATGTCTCTCATTTCTTTCCTCACTTCAGTGGGGACATTTGCACATGGTTTAGCTTCCCCTTGTATACCTACTAGGTGTTGTTTAAATCTGTGGATCCCACCACTGAGAATCTTATGACACCATTTGCATTTGACCTTATGACGGTCTCCTGCAACCATCTCCCCATGTTCCAATCCGGGGTCAACTTCTTTCTCTTTATTTTTTGGGGCCATTTGTGATATAATCTAACTATCTGAGTAATAGTAATCTGCACAATCATGAAAATCACATTCTTTTAACAAAAAAATAGTTGAAATTTCATCTACAAACAACCCACACATGTAATCATCTACTCTACATAATTTAAGAATGTAAAATGCAAAAAATCCATATTATTAATAATTATTTTTACAAGAAAAAGTAAGGAAAATATTATTATTGCACATATATGCACAGATCTAGTGTTAGAACCATAGATCCATGTTATACAAACCCAAAATAATAATTTCATACAAAGAACATAAGTAAATAATAATAAAAAATTCGGATTTCTCATTATTTCTTTTTAAAATTACATCATAATCATGAAAATCACATTCTTTTAACCAAAAAATAGTTGAAATTTCATCTACAAACAACCCACACATGTAATCATCTACTCTACATAATTTAAGAATGTAAAATGCAAAAACTCCATATTATTAATAATTATTTTTACAAGAAAAAGTAAGGAAAATATTATTATTGCACATATATGCATAGATCTAGTGTTAGAACCATAGATCCATGTTATACAAACCCAAAATAATAATTTCATACAAAGAACATAAGTAAATAATAATAAAAAATTCGGATTTCTCATTATTTCTTTTTAAAATTACATCATAATCATGAAAATCACATTCTTTTAACCAAAAAATAGTTGAAATTTCATCTACAAACAACCCACACATGTAATCATCTACTCTACATAATTTAAGAATGTAAAATGCAAAAACTCCATATTATTAATAATTATTTTTACAAGAAAAAGTAAGGAAAATATTATTATTGCACATATATGCATAGATCTAGTGTTAGAACCATAGATCCATGTTATACAAACCCAAAATAATAATTTCATACAAAGAACATAAGTAAATAATAATAAAAAATTCGGATTTCTCATTATTTCTTTTTAAAATTACATCATAATCATGAAAATCACATTCTTTTAACCAAAAAATAGTTGAAATTTCATCTACAAACAGCCCACACATGTAATCATCTACTCTACATAATTTAAGAATGTAAAATGCAAAAACTCCATATTATTAATAATTATTTTTACAAGAAAAAGTAAGGAAAATATTATTATTGCACATATATGCATAGATCTAGTGTTAGAACCATAGATCCATGTTATACAAACCCAAAATAATAATTTCATACAAAGAACATAAGTAAATAACAAAAAAAAAATCGGATTTCTTAATTTATTTTTTTTAAAAAAGACCCAAAAATTAAAAAAAATGCATTTTTAGAAAAAATAATGATCCTCCAAACCATCTTCAAGCAATATCTTCACCTTAGCATCTTCTCTAAACCATATATGCATGTAGAATCAAGAAAACAAACCTCAAAGTTGAGAAATAAAAAAACCCTCTTTGATGTGAATAGTGGTTGGATTCTTTGGTAGGCTTGATCTTCAAAAATGGATGGATTTGATGATGTTTGATGCTTGAAACACAATTTGGAAGTAGTCTCCTTCACTCTCCACAAAGTAGAATGCCAAAAAAATGAGCATTTTAGGGTTTTAAAGCCCCCCCCCTTCGTCAACAGGGGGACTCGGACGAGTCCCCCTGGACCTGTACCGAGTCCAGGGGACTCGGTTCGGTCCCTGCCGAGTCCGAGTCGACTCGGACTCGGCCGATTTTTTTTTCCTTGCTTAGTAGTCAAAGTGGCAAACCCGTCCTTCTGAGATTGTGCTACGGGCTCTTGTCAAAGAGTCTAAACTAAAAAGATATTTCCTCAAATCTGGTAAAACTTCCAGTTAGCACTTAGCACTGGTTTAACTGCTCCATAACACTTTCTGCAGTTCTGATTGGTTTTTTATTTTTCAATTTTTCTTTTATCGGTAACAGATAAACTTGTATTTCCAACTGAATAGAGAGGAAAAGTGCCAATCGTGCCAAAAACCAAAGAACAAAGGAAAGAGGTATAAGACCATTATACTATGGCTACAGTCAAACGGAAGAAACAACTCTATCTACCCATTCATTGGTTTCTTGACTCATGGTACGGTTCAATTTAACGAGTGTCTAGGGCATTACTTTTGGTTGTACCTTTGTTGACATTCCTGTCCTTTTAGAAACAATGGTTTGACCCCTAAAAGAGGGACTCCTAAGATTAGCTGAGACCTAATAGGGGTCAGAACCATGCAATTGCTCTCTCTCTCTCTCTCTCTCTCTCTCTCTCTCTCTCTCTCTCTCTCTCTCTCCTACATACATATATATAAGTTACGCTATCGCCCCTCCTTTAGCAAATAAAAGTGTGACACGTGTCATCAATAATATATGCATATCCGATTCTCTCTCCTAAACATTCTCCTACGAACTTTTTAGATTCTCTTAACATACTAACAAATCATTGGCGGAAGAGTTTTTGAGAATCTCTCTCTCTCTCTCTCTCTCTCTCTCTCTCTCTCTCTCTCACACACACACACACACACACACACATATATATGATATATTTGTGTAGGAAAATGTCTCCTACGAGCAACTACAAGTGCAGTCCAACACCACTTTTCAACAATGCAGCCCCTTTGATACTCTTTTCATTCCATGACTTGGCATGAGGCTCACTTTTACACTCACTGAACCTTCACTCACTGTTGGATTGAACCTCAAGAAAATCTACGGTTAAGAATAACATACCATTTAACTTTAAAGCTGTTAATCCGGTGGGGCTGAAATTTTGGATCCCCCTTATCCATTAGGAGACCTTTCTATTTGCCCTCCTCCCACTGATAAACTTGCCTCTTAAGTGGGTGCCACAAGTTGGACTGCATATAAGCTATATGCAATCTGCTCATAGAACATCTCCCCAGATATGTATGTATCTCATACTAACATCTTCCTTGCCGATTGCATTCTACGACATCCAAGTACTTTCAGAAGCGAAATATATCTGTTGTGTATTCACAGAATATAGTATTGGTACTTAAGGCTCATGGATACTTATTGGGGTCATTTATGCAAGTCATGGAAATGGAAAGTGGAATTTATTTTCACCGTCATTTGGGTCGGTGCAGGGAACCAAAATGGCAAAGGAATCTTGATGTTGTGTCACTTTATTTTTCCTCTATTGACTGGAATTCTTGTTTCCAAGGGGATGGTAGGAAAGGGGATTCCGCCCTCCATAAGAAAAGCTGACATGGCACATTCAAAATTCACATTCCAAGGACACACCCAAATGGACTCGCATGATACAATTATAGTCAAGGTCTATATTTCATGAAGTTATATTTGTTCCTTTTTTTACTCTCTCCCTATGTTAGAAAGGAGTGCGAATAGTAATAATTTCATTAATTGTATAAATGTTTTAAAGAAAAAAATAAACATTCCAATTGTGTAAACTTTTTCCGATAAAAATGTTGATATGAGATGTTGTGTTATGGCTTAGAAAAACCATACTTGTGTATCTGAGATCAAAACCTGTACTCCGTATGTGTTTTGGATTTCAGAAGGTGCGGAGTCTTAACCCACTCTCTATGTCCCTATCTAGACGTCAGCGGATTATAAGCTTACAATTAAATGTTGTTTAATCTTCTAACTGGGCCTTTCTTAGGGCAATTCGATCCACTTGTGGCATATCATATTCAATGGTACTGGTTATCCCATAATGCCCTACAAGCATAGGTTTGGATTAGACATTGTACAGTTTTGTGAGGCCTAGGACCCAGTTATTCTAAAAGTATATGGTATTAAAAATTTTAGTTCATAGCCAAGATGCTCAAAAAACTAAATGGAAGTATAGAGTCTTGCCTATTTGCTCCTGGAGGAATGCTCTTTCCTGACAGCCTCAAAATGCATGTGGGGTCATGTTTCAATGATCCATAGGGGCCAACATGACAGTTTTACCGTTGACAGGTGATTCTCCAAAATTATATCATATTGAAGATCGTAGAAATCTGTTTGTTTTCCCTTTTTCTGATCATTATAGTCCTCCCTTAACATCTGTTGCCCATTAATCAAATGGTTGGAATTCTACAATCTGTTCAATCTTTAAGGAATCACTACCTAAGGCGGTCCTTGTGTACCTTGCCTAAAAATAGTTAATGCTGAATTACTGTGGTTCAGTATTTGATATATTATCCATAGATTTTCACTAAAATACTATTTTTTACATAACTTTGATTAGTACTGTAATATAAGAATATAGAAGATGTTGAAAATGACCAGGATGGATAAGTTTCGGGAATGAAAGGGCATGTTTTGGTACTACATTGGCGGGCTTTTGATATACTATATTGATAATTTTCCTATAAAAAAGGTTTCATTGGAACATGATTTGAGTATGAGAAATTAATGGTTGAGGCCTTGATGGGTTCATTATTGTTGTTTCTTTGCTGATAACTGTACATGATTCAGCACGATTTTGACACTAGATTTATTGTGATCCAGATCATCTAGGACTCCATTTGGATGGTTTACCCCCAAAGTCACTCCAACAGTCCAACGGTGCCACCCTTTCATTCTGATTCTTAGGTACACCTCTTCCCAGTTTGTCCTGAACTTTGGACCGTCTGGATTGACAGACATGATGCCACGTATATACTGAATGCATCATCATTTACTTTATATATTAAAGTTTATGAGCTTTACCCTTTGTTTTAAGTATTGTTCTGGTCATTGAACATGAACCACAAGGCCCTACAGTTTTCATTTGCCTACATTTTGGCCCTCTTGGGCATTTTTCACCTTCTTTCTATCTTTTTTGTCCAAAATGCTCTGAAAGGCACACATATACATTCATCCACATATATACATTTATGTTGTCTCTAGTTCGGTCAGCTCGTGGTCCCATTGACAACCCACCAAGTAGGTTTGGAAACACTTAAAAGGTTATATGTCGGGTTTGGTTTTAAACAACCCACTCAGGATTATGACTTTTTCATAAATGAGTTAAACATCATTATCATCAAAGCCTTATCCCAACTATGTTGGGGTCGGCAACCTGAATTCTGTTTCTCCATTCCAATCAATCATGAGCTAAATCCTCGTATAAGTTACACTTCTTCAAATCTATTTTTACAACCTTCATCTGTGTTCTCTTCAGTCTACCATTTCCCCTTGGAGGGCCATCAACCTGCATAACCAAACATTTCCTTACCAGCGTCATCAAACGGGTTTCCCCAATTTAATCCCCTATTGATGCTACCCCTTAATGCTCTCGAAATCGCTCATTACTAATTTTATCCTTCCTAGATTCACCACACATCTACCTTAACATTCTCATCTTTACTACATCCATCTTGTACATATGTTACTTCTTGGTGGGCTAACATTACTTCTTGGTGGGCTAACATTATGCTCCATAGGTCATAAATGGTCTAATCATTGTCCAATAAAAAATTTCCTTCAATCTGGTTACTTGTCGGTCATAAAGTACTCCAGAATCAAGTCTCTACTTAAATCAAACTCCGCTTTTATCCTATGTTTGACATCTTCATCAATTTCCACATCCTTACTAATTATCGAGCCAAGATAATGGAAAGAATCTCTGTGTGGTATCTCCTGGGTTTCAATTCTCACAGTAGTTTTAGCTCTTTATATATACCCACTTGAGTTGCACTCTATATATTCCGTCTTTGTACAACTTAATTTAAACATTTCGGGTTTAATTAGTTTCTTTATGGGGTCATGTGTTGAGAAAGGGATTAACTCAATGGCCCATATAGTAAACAGGTTGGACTTGGCTGCTGGTGACTCTATTCGAACTTGACCCATCCTGTCTTGGGTTGGTCTTTGACTTCGTTTTTTGTCCATTCAATAAATGGGTTGGGCTCAGCCTGCCCCCAATCCTATACTCTATAGCGCCAATCTCACTGTTGCCCCTATATGCAACTAATCAGTTTCTTGCCATTTTGGCCTGCTTTTCTCTGTGCTTTACTACCTACAAGTATAATGTAGTTAGAGAAACTCCCGGTGAAATGGGAGGTTTATAAATTCCTGAAGCACTCTATTTTTCTATTGATTTTTTCTGGGGTCATGCCGAAGAGGTTTCATACTAATCTTCAGTAACATCGTAAAACTCTGCATATCTTTTTTTCTGAGTTTCAAGGAGTGTTGAAAATATGTTCTCTCAGTAGGAAATACATAATATGCAGAGAATGTAGGTTAGTTATGTATAAGCGAAATTCTTCTTTAGTATTATCTTATTTTCATCAAACTCTTCCTTCAAATAAACTCATTTCTCTACTAACAATAATAGATTTGCAGGATGTTAGAAGTATGTCCTGAAATGTTCCTTCTATGATTACCCCTAAGTAGAACATCCAGTCACTTTTGTGGTGCTAACTTTAGAATAAATCTGAGAACAGATAGAGACACAAAAGGGAATCTAATAAACATTTGTACTAATTTGGGAATGGGAAGCATTGTTCAATACTTCAGTTTGTGTCCTTAGTCACTCTTCTACCTTGAGGTCTTTGCTTCAATATTTTAATTCAGGTGTGGCCACACTTCAGTTAATCAATGTATACATGACGTAATGCTTCTGCCAGTAACATTCCTACTTTGGTGTTTACAGTGGACCCCTCTTGCCCAACACCAGATGAAGGACCATCACAACCATCACAACACCATGAAGCTGATGGCTATCATTGCTGAGAGGGATGCAGCATATCAGGAACGGAATTTAGCACTTGCTGAGAAGAAGGCAGCTTTGGCGGAGCGAGAGATGGCAATCCTGCAGCGTGATGCTGCCATCCATGAGCGGAATAATGCCATAGTGGAACGTGATTCTGCCATTGCTGCCCTTGAATATGCCCGTGAGAAGTCCATGAACGGCAGCAGGACGCCCTATCTTCCAGGAGTTCCATGTGGTACCAAGCATGGTCACCACCCGCAGCTTGTGCCCAACCCACCTCATATGGTTGATGCTGCTCCCCGCCACACTAGGGAAGTGCATATTAGTGATGCTTTTCCAATCTCATCAATTCCTGATGCTGCTGCCAAACCCCGGCAGGCCAAGCGGAAGGAGACAAAGGGCCAGTTGTCGTCACCCATGAAAGCATCGAAGCCACGGCGGAAGGATAAGAAAGGGGCTGAAGACTTGAACAAGCAGGTTTTGGGCGTCAAGCAGCTTGAGTGGAAGGGTCAGGAGCTCACTGGTGGTGAGGATCTCGACAAACAACTCTCAGTGATGAAACATGGATGGAAGGGTCAAGACCTGGGGCTGAACCAAGTCACGTTCGATGAGTCAACCATGCCGGTACCTGTTTGCTCCTGCACGGGTGTCACCCGACAGTGCTACAAGTGGGGAAATGGAGGGTGGCAATCAGCATGCTGCACAACCACATTGTCCCTGTATCCTTTGCCAGTCATGCCCGACAAACGCCATGCCCGTATTGGTGGTCGGAAAATGAGTGGCAGTGCTTTCACTAAGCTGCTGAGCCGGCTGGCCGCAGAGGGCCATGACCTGTCATTCCCAGTTGACCTCAAGGATCGTTGGGCCAAGCACGGGACTAATAGATACATCACCATCAAGTGACAAACATTTCACAATAGTTGCTGGCATCGAGCATGGGCCATTGAAAGTTTTGGTAAGGACCTGTATTTATTTTACTTCTGATGCTTTTTCTTGGTCAAATGAAAGTTCACTAGCTTCTTCTAGTTTGATCGGGGTGAGGTGGGGGAAAGTCAACATTGTTTGGGTAGTGTGGGAGAGAGGGGGCCACGGGCTCATTCTCCTTAGCTGTGTTCAAATGTAAATGGGCTCTTTAGACTTTTTTTCTGGTAAAATTGACTCTTGACTTGAATGAACAGAAGATATGGGAAAAAGGGCATCCCCAAACAAAGTAGCAATGTTATACTTTGATGATATGTATATATTGGTTATATATGAAAGGAGCCGGAGCTAGTTAGGTTTGGAGTGAAGACTCCATCAAATGGTTGCAATTACTTCCATTTTTGTTTGGGAAATGATTTATTGTTTGGAAAATATTTCATCCTTCATTTTGCCTGCGAGGGATGGGTCACCCCAACTGACAATTCATTCTGCTGTCTATTAGAGTGGGGGTTACGACTGTTTGCATCTAATGCAAAATGGGTCTCTGCAGTCCATGTTTTTTCACCAAGAAACTCCTGTTGTTGATGAGTTGCCATGGAGATGCTTTTTTTTTTTATCAGTAACATTTTCTCCTCGGTGGGGGTGTTTTATTTCTGCCAGAATTCTTGATCTGGAACAAAGGATGACCCTCATAGCTGGGCACTTATATTGGCATTGTTGATTGTACTGTCGAAAAAAATTGCATTGATCATCTGGTCTACCTGAATGGCTGCTTGGATCTCACACAGATGGCACATGTGCAGGTGAAACTAGTAATCCCTGATTGGATTTATAGTTTTTGTCTTTATACCCAGGGTGATGTTCACTGAATCAGACGGCTGGTGGTCCCAAGTTTCAACCTCTCATTGGTTGATGTTGAAACCCATCTTTTGTGAATTTATATCGTTCAACCAAATTCTCTCTCTGGCTGTATTGTCGTCCAATTGGAGTATAATGTCACTCACCAGCTGATCTTATCTGGATTCATCTTCACCAAAGCATTTTTTTTTTTTTTTATCACTTGTCATGAATATAATGTTAACCTAGATTGGAAGATCATAATGACAATGTGGTGTTTTCTGGCCTTTTTCAAGGGAAAATAATAATTGATATGTAATTTTTTGTTTTTACTTCTCTTTTTCAAAAATCATTTATATGCACCTTAGTTTGAAAACTCACAGGTCACAGTTACCTTATGCAGTTCCATAAATAGTGGTGATAATTTAAAATTTTATTGATAGATGGGGACAATTTTCTCAGTGCACTGTGCACTTGTGTTGTTCGTCACATAGTACCGGTGAAATTCAGGGTACACTGCCTTTGGTGACGGTCGGGATGCGCTTTTACACGAGAAAATTTATATATACACACTACAACTTTCTTTTTTTTCTATGGTAAATACTTGTACACCTTCACTAAGTCCCTCACCACCAAAGCTACACCTGTGGATTGATCTACGATTATTTTTGCAGAAGGGACATGCCTCGCCAATCACCACTAGTTGCTTTTGTGGAAGGGGGCAGTGACGGACCAGGTATTGGGTACGGGGCACCCGTCCCTCTGGACCTTGGAAAAGCCCGAACTGGCCCATAGCCCATCAAAATTAAGCCATCACCCCCATTAACCTACAATAAGTAAATGAAATAAAAGTTATGGCCATCGTTGGCACCCTTCAAACAAAAATTCTGACCGGTTTTTATATACATATCTAAAATAATCCTTTTCTAATAATGTTGTTATATATTTGAGAATATTGTCAAAATATATAAACATCTTAAGAAAATCAAACTAAGAATCTGAATAATCATGAAACATCTGAAAAATATTTATATTTATTTTTTACTTATACTTTTAAAACTTTATTTTGTTTTCTGCAATACTTTTTTACAATATCTTGAGAAAGCCCTCAAATTTGAAAATATTCCCAAGATTTTCCTGGGACAATAATTCCCCAAGAACGACATTTGTGACAATGCCTTTATGTCAAAGCTCCTGAGCGAGCTACGAGCGAGCTACCGGTGGATTGGCATAAAATGTACACACGATAAAAAGGAACTATATGTATATATTTGGTATTTTATTAGATAATAATTTATTTCGCCGACTCCAATATATTTGGAACAAAACTTTAACGATGATGATGAAGCTTACAAATATTATTTACATCTAAAACACACTAAGAAGCCCTTTAAACTTGAGATTCTCAAAAACTCCATTTTTAGCAGCTTTTTAACAAAATGTTTTTTGAAATAAAAGTGGCCGGTGGAACCAATAAAGTGGTTTGGAGCATTATATCGACCTCTGTACGATGGTTTTTTATCTGGGCATTGCGGTCACTAAAACCATTTTCTCAATTTTAACGGAAAAAAAAAAAGAAAAAAAAAAAAAGCATTGCTCAAGCCATGATGTTAACATACATCTATAGGGGTTGACAACCAAAGGTAGTTAGTTGGGTATTCTGTTTCTCATCCAAGCGCCTAGGGATTGACCCTTTGCTTTCTTTCCTGTACAGGTAATATTCTTCCTACAAGAGTATGCTTTTGTCCTCGACATGTTATTCTATGGATCAGACCCCTAGCTGTGTGCCAAAAAAAGAAAGAATAAAAATGTAAAACAAAGAGGACCTTACAGGAAAAGTTTTAAAATTTGGCCATTCCTCGCGAAGGGTCTCTGAATATTACAAATGGGGTCTGTCAGAATCTCTTCCATTTTTATTTTTTTTTAATGCTGCTCATGTCTAATAGGAGAAATGCTAGTGTCGCTCTATGTGGATTTCACAAAACACTTCTTCCTCTTATTTTTTCCTTGTCTCCCACCTATTTTTCTATCTCCCCCACTCAATTTTCTCCCAATCATCTTAGAAAAACAGAATCACAGGCTTCATAACAAAAATTACTATTGACCGACATACTATTTCTTTCTTTCTTTTTCATATTCTTAAAATTTATCCTAAAATGTGAAAGAAAAGGGGAAAGAAAAAAAAAAGGCAGTCATAACATGGAGGAATGGTTCCAATAACAATCTTATACTGGTACATTATCATGTAGAGCTTACCCCCAACCCATGAACCTATTCGTGAGAAAACGAGAGAGAAAGGCTGCTGGCAAGGTAAATCTGTATTTGCAGGTTTAGACGCAGCTTTTCTGCTCTTATGAACAGAAAAAAACTTATATTTGCAACTTTTCCGCCTTTATGAAAGGTGAAAAACTTGTAATATTTACAGCTTTTCCACCAATATAAATGGAAGAAAACTTGTATTCACAACTTTTTTCCACCAATAAGAGCAGCGGAAAACTTGTATGCGCAGCGCTTCCACTGATACGTAAGGAGCAACGCTAGCGTCCCCCTAAATTTTTCTAGGATACACTATCGTCATTAAGAAAAAAGAATTAAAAAAATGGCCGGAAGACTGAATTTGTGCTGCATAATATTCAGAGACCCTTTACGAAGAATGACCAAATTTCATAATTTTTCCTGTAAAATCCTTTAAAACTAAACAGCCGATTGCTATGTGCAAAAAAAAAAAAAAAAAAAAAAAGAAACACACAAAATAACAAACAAATGGAATAGTGGGTTGCAGCATCTATCAGTTTACAGATCACCTGGTCAATATGCCCTTCAGTTGAAAGATTACAAATCAATATGCCCTTGAATTGAAAGATTACAAAGCTCATTTGAAAATCATAGAATTTCTGTTTCTAGAATACCAAAACCTCTGGTCAAAGTTCGTACCAAACTTAGATTCTTCCCAAAAACAACTGGACTAAGTGGAAGCTAACTCATCACTGCTGTCTTCCTGTGGGCCACCATCAAATCCCATATTTGCAAACAATGCAGGCATGATGGATGATTTCATGCCGCAAATCAAGTGTTATGAAAGGGAGTTTGACTGAGAAAACTGGAATGATAGCTTTCATTTTCACCCTTTCTCTTTTAGTATAGAAATAGAGGACAACTCCTCTCTAATTTTGGGTCCTTTCTCTTGAGTGCATATGTCTGCATCTTATCAGGCGTCACCTCATCTAGTGAAATTAGTTGGTTACCATGTATAGAGTTTAGATCCACTCAACATGCAGCCTTCTATTTAAAGAGGTGGTTTCTTTACTTTATTAGTCTTCTTCTTTTTAATTAGAGATTGTTACGGCCACGTTTCCATGAAAAAAATGTGGAAAGTGAAATTGCTTACTTAAAGCAGGTTTTTTTTTTTTTTACATTTGGTGCAGCTGCTTTTACTCGAGAAAAAGTAAAAAACAAAAAAAAACTGACTTTTCCATAATTCCATAAAAAAGCATTTTTTAAATGAAGGGTTTAAAAATGGTTTTCCGCATAATGTGGAAAAGGTTATCCACGGAAACAATTTTCACTCGAGGCCATCAGATGTTGGGTTAAAACTTGAAATTGAAGCTCCTTCCTAGGAAGAGGATCCGAGGGATAGATAGGGAACCATGCTGTATATCTAAATGAATCCAGATCCAAATCGCAAATCACTCAGACAAATTTTCATCTCATCCATCTCCGCCCTATGACCTGATCATCTTAGGCATTATTAAAAGAAATCCTAAGTTCCAACCAAAAAAAAGAAATAAACAGAAAAGAAATCCTGAGTTATTGACAAAAGAAAAACTCCATAATCAAGTCCAACTATCAAAAATTTGGTTCGTTCAAAATGAACACCCTCCATTATATGAGACAAAATGAACACCCTCCATTATATGAGGCATACTCATATTTCACTACAAGTTGGTCCCACCGTAACAATTAATTATTTGATTAATATATTATTAATTGTACTCACTAATCATGTTATTAATCCGTGGTCAATCTTGGAGACCAACTCAGAATTCCTCTACATCAGAGCCTCAGAGAAGCAGGTTTCGTCAAAAAAAAATCAAAATCCTAACCTCTGGCACGTGTGGAGCGACACGTGTGAGTGGCAGTAGAAAGTCAACAGTTCGACGTGGGCACTAATGATTGTTTGTGCATCTGATCACGTACGAGACTCAATAATTAGTCATCAGTCAGAAAAACTGAAGACGGTTCGTCGTTTTGTTAGTTATCGTGATCGAGTCTCAAGTCCTTTTTTTTTTTTTGGGCGGTGATCACGAGATCCACTGGGAACGGCCGACAAATGCCACCACCACCGCCTGCCTGTTCTCCAATTTTCAACCTGAATTTGAGGACTACATGCATGTGGCCCACCGAAACATGTGGTCTGTGGGTCCAGATCCTTCATCTTGGGTGGGCCACGCCACTGATGAAGATGCACATTCCATGAGCCCAAATATATTATACTCACTTTCAGATTCTATACCGCGTAGGGTTGCAAATGAGTTTTTGATTATCTAAGTATGCTGGAAGTATTTAATTTTGGATAATTAGGATATGAAATTAAATTATTTTTATCAGAGAGGAATTTTGGAGTTTGACAATGTCCAAGTGCTTATAAGGTGCCAAGGATTTGGTTTTGCATACATATCTAATTAGGCTTTCATCTTTGTGTGAGCGCTCCTTGTTCGGATACAATAAAAGTTGTGATGAAATTAAAATTAAAACTAGAGGAAATTCAAGGGAGACGAGTGAGTACAAAAAGATTAGATTGCTGACCGTTTTAAATTAAAATCTAAGCGAATAAAACGAGATTGATAAAGGGCATATTTGGTAGATGTGAGATATTTATTCGTAAATTGAAGATTCCTCGCTAACCCCTTAATAAGGATTACCCCATTGGTGATTTCATATGTATCAGTACATACAGCCGAAAAGAATTGATTACAATGCAGAAGTCCATAAAAACAAATATTTTAAGATTTCTTGGGTGCAGTCATACCTAAAATTTCTTTCTAAAAAATCTTATAGGCAATCGTCAAAAATGGGTTTCCATGACTTCATGGAGTAAAAAACCTTGAAATTTTGCCCAAAATGGCAAAAGAGATAACATCGGCCAATATGAGATTTCCACATATACATACATAACACAATGGCCCAGTGATAACCGTTCCAAATTATTACAAGTTAAATGTCACGAGGACACTGGACGTAAAATCCGTGAATTCTGATTCTGAGTGATACATTTCAGACGGAGCTCTAAAGAGTTGAAGGCGACGTTTAAACGGCATTTGCCGACAAGTGTCAAGAGTCGACAGGGACAAAGTGTACCTTATGACAAAAGAGCCCCTTATCTTTTTCTTAATGACAAATCCTATCCCAGTTTTAACGGAATCGAAATTTTGGTTACGGCGAGAAGGAATTGTAATTTGTAAGGAGGGGCATTGACATTGTGCATAATTCATAATTCAAAATACAGACATTTGGAATTCTTGATTTCTTGGCAATAAAATGTCAATTTTTGGCTTTTGAAACTCTCTAAATTCTAGCTCTTTGAGTATTGTATTGTATGCTCAAGTGTTTGGAAATCCTTTTAGAAGATAATATTTGAAGAATTTTTAATTATCCTCGATACAAAGTCTCAAAATATAATGTGAATTAAAGTTACAAAATAAAATTTTAAAAAGGTAGTGTTAACCTTTGGTGTTTTATATTAATTCAATTCACCAATGAATTTTGGTCAGATTAGTGTCACCTGTGATGGGTGCTAATTAACTTATATTAATTTATGCCTCTCTTTATCCATAAGTCAGTCTTTCTATCCATGGTGGGTTCTTTGCCAACCTGACAGGTCGATTAAGAACTCACACACATAAACTCAATCCAACTACATATTGAATGATTAGGTTGGGGGTTGAAATCTATCTATATGAGTTTTGATTAGAACCAAGTTGGCCCATTCGGTTGACTCTTGACTTGGCTTGACTCATCATAGTCTATTTTGAGCCAATTGGACGGTCCCAAGGTCATTTATCCTTATACATTAGAATGACAAATATAAATTGAATGTAAATCTTGTGGTGGTAAAATAGCAGAAATTAATATGTACTTCAATAAAATGTTTAAAGTGAAGATTTTTTATTTTTTATTTTTGCTAAGTTGGATGATCAGTGGTGCAATACTAATCCTTGGGTGGCTGTGATAGATAAGTTGCCCCTTTCCATTCTAGTGTCTCATGTTTCTCCTATTAAAAGTGAAGTCACAATTCAACAAAATCTCACTCTCTCTTTTTTGTTTTTTTTTACCTATACATGACTTTTGATTGTTGGAATTTCTTCTACCTTGGTTTTTATATTATATTCATAAGAACATGTATACCAAGATAATTAATATACTGACACACTTGATTGAATGGCAAAGTCTTTTTTATTGACTCGGCCCAACTACTATAAAAATCGAGTCTAGTCATAATGGCCAGGGGACGTCGGTGAAGAGCCACAAAAAAGACTGTTGCACTTTCCAACCACACTTTGGTTGCCAAATACTTTTCGGTGGAATTGTAGAAAATCTAGTTTAAATTTTTATTAAAAAAAAAAAAAAACAGCTGCACCTAATATGAAATGATTTCAATTGTGAAAGCACATTTTCATTATTTCCGCCTTCTTCGGCAAGAATGTGACTGCACAAATGTGCCCTTAATAGTAGGCATTTTTACCACCCCCTCTACATTTTTTGTTTCACTCTTGTAGCATTGATTTTGTGGTGGGAGTGCTCTCGCCATTATTTTAGTTTTTGTGCTTGTGGTGCTTGCAGGAGGGAGGACCAACATCTCAATTCATCACACTAAGGGCTGAAGGGCATTTCTTCATCATCACTGTCCAAATGAAGTAGCATCTGTTCTTATTTAATGCATGATATTACTTTGTTAAATCAGTAATGTCATAAGTTTCATCCTTCTTAGGAACATCGATAAATTATCACACACATGATATGCAATGTTAAGGTCAGACCACATGGCCCATTGAAAAGAAAATATTATGTATGAGGCTCTGATTTCTCCTCCCAATCCATCCAATATTGGATTTGAAGTGCTTCATTGCCTCTGCACTGTTATATCACAGTCCTCAGTAAATGACAGTTCATAATGCTTTATAAGATGTTTACCCCTGCTAGTAAATGACCTTTCATAAGGCTCTATAAAATGTTTACCCCTGCAACAGTTCCCTTGATCCACTTTCCATTAAATTAAAGGAGAGTTTATTTGATTGTCGTTTGTGGATATTCAACTATATTCCTTTAATTTGTGGTGGCATGTGTTTTGTATTTCGTCTCTCTTTTAATGAAATCAATTTTTACCCTTCAAGAAAAAACTATATTCCTTCGATTTCAACCACATTTAGAAATATAAAAAATTCTAGAAATTCAATTCCAGGAAACTAACGAAAGGAAGAGTTGATACACACGTATTAACTCAATGATCATCACTGTAGTTCAATTGTTTGAGTCATTACATAGCTGGCCTATAATTGGACAGTCGAAGAAAATAAAAAGTCACAGTTGCAATGCTTAGGTTAAGTTTGAAACTTTGTAAAAATAAGGTTCACATATTTGGATAACCCAAGTTAATGACAAGCATGAGTTATTTAATTTGTTCTTGTCCATGACCAAGTAAAGAGGATGACTAAGATTTGAAAGCAAACTGAATGGAGGCTAACCCAGTAGTAAGGATTCAAGTAAGGCCTTAAGACTTTTTTTTTTCTTACAAGAAGTATAAAAGTTGAACAACTGCAGTATTAATGTTCTTCTTTTTTCAATGTCTCTAAATGGGTAATATTGCTATGTAAGTGGAGACACTGATCCAATGTATAAGTACTCCTCCATATTTGTCACTGCCCCTACCCTACCTGAATGAGTCCTTCTAATCACTGCCCCTTGTTTGGATACTGGTATTTCCATTTAGAATAAAAATTAAAAAACTAAAAATGTTTAGATGCTTTTATTTCTATATAATACATTCCATCTGTTTTACCTTACTACTTCCATCTCTCTATTTCTCCATCTAATATATTTTTTTTTATTGAAAATGTACTGGGAAACCCTTAAAACCAAATCCCTATTGTGGTGAAGTTTTAGAAGGTGAACATGTGTTTTTTTTCAAATGATCTATCTAAACAGTAAGCCTACTTCAATTTAAGGAAACTTGGCCCAACTATGATGTATGGTGAGTGATCCATTTTAATCGTTTGAAATTTTAGACTAAAGGTGGCCCCCTTTCACTTTAGGGTGGATCCTAGAGAGACATTAGGGCTAGCATAGGCGCTAATTAGGAAATGAATACAAAAATGCATAGCGCTATATGGACTCGAACCATAGACCTTTTTGGTAAAACGTTATTAGATAGATTATTATTGAAATGATTTGAACTATTTCAAAGACCCAACATGCAGAGTTTTATTCTTATTATTGTTATTATTATTTATTTATTTTGCAGTGGGCTTCTTCATTTACTGATAGAAAGATCTGCTGGATTGCTCCATGCTCTTGGATTCTATTTGAATTCTGATCTGAGAGCAATACCAAACTGTTTCAAAGAAAGATTACTTGACCTAAGTCTGCCTCCGGCCTAGATCAACCTAAGTTAAATGTGAAAAAATGGAGACGCTGAAAACATTTTGTCCTCTGCATTTGGAGCACTACAAAGGAGCCGAATGGACAGAAATCCTACTGACATTAAGCTTTACTTGAATGGAGTTCTCTTTCCAAGGGGAAGGGTGAAAACAAGGATCCCTTTACGAAAAATCATAAGTAGTAAATCCAAAATCCACATTGTCAAGCCTCACTCAAATCAATGACTTTATTAAAAGTATTGGCTAATACATATAGTATTGAATCAGTGAAAATTTAGTTTTTAGGAGATCAATATAAAATATCAGAGCGAGATTCTATTGAAATTGATGCATTATATATAAAATGTGAAAACATGACTGGTTGTGACTCAAGACCAGGGCTACCTCCTACCATATTAGATGGTTAACCACTAAAATTTATACCATGTCTCACACACGCATGCCACCTCTTAAATCCAATCCCTTTACAAAAATCTATGAGCATGTTTGGTAATAGGCGAAGAATCTATAGATCTGATGATTATTCACTATCACTGTAACAAGAATTCCTTATTGGGGATTTGTATAGTTGATAATTTTACATTGATATTGGTCTGTATCGATGCATGTAGCTGAGAAAAATAAGGTTGGGTGTGCAAATCCATGTAAGTAAGGATTTTCAAATCTTATGGGGGGTGGTCAGATCTGAAAATCCTAACAAATAAATATTCATATTCGTCCAAATCCTCATGAATTTACAATTGCCAAACATGGATTTGCCACAACATGAGAGAATCAAAAAATATTTTCCTTAAATATTTGGTTGTCAAACGTGACCTATACCTCTTTGAATTGACATACATCTTTTTTTTTTTTTTTTTGTTGGAAATTGACATACATCCTTAGTTTAATACTAAACTAGACTTTAGTCACCATTAAATTTGCAAGATATGCAGCCATTAAACTTTAAAAGCTAAAAGTAAGAGTTAAGAAGTATGATCATTTGATTCGTCTGAGATTAAAGACATTCTAATCTGCATCGTAACCAACCCATTCCCTGCATACATTAATTGTTATTCACCCCAAGTATAAAATGTAGAAAGTTTGAAGCTAATTATTTTTAAAATTATAAACAGCAATATTCAATGAGAAAAAACCTTGGTGTGCAAGGCTTGGTCTCAAAGATTCCACCACATGGTTAAGAAACTAAAAAGAACTTGACTGGAAAGCTTACCAATACAAGTAACTCAGTTGAGTCTAGGGAAGTGCTAGGTAGGACTGGACAGACTTGTTTGACTCGCTTTTTTTAATGGAACTTCTTTGTTTCCTGCGTGCAGATTGCATACAGAGTCCTGAAAGGAACTCACTTGGGCTCACCTCACCGCTACTCTGTACGGTCCCTTTTGCACTCTTGTCGTCCCATCATTTGATATCTAAGTCTAATTTTATCATCATCAAATCTTTATTCACTGTTAGATAAGATCTCAAAAATTTCTATAGTCTGTTAAACTTTTGGCTGACCCTTTCTCATAAGGTGACATTTCCAACCAAAAAGCACACCGCTCTATAGGCATGTTCCAAGGGGGGCTCCTTGAGCTCAACTATGAACAATTTACAGTCTGCTCGTAGGAGAATGTCTTTTTTTTGTTTTTTTTGTTTTTTTCTTACCTTACTTCATTGAGTCAACTAGGCAGGGAAGATTGAGACTTACCAAAAAAAAAAAAAAAAAAATTATGGGCTACATGTGATATTGCATCTTTCCTTTGTTTAGGGATGGATAATAAAGTGGGATACCACTTAGGACTACTAAGTAACAGCTAACAAGAGGACCATTGGTCAGGCCTTGGAAATATTACTCTGAGGAAAAATTCAACATTTGATTGACATCCTCATCAAAATGCTTATTCTTAAACAGAGCCTACACTAGAAAAGAAAATAAAACCAACGGTTCATATCCACATTCAGGGCCCATCTCCCAACCTATGCAAGTTTTTCAACACTGGTCATCCAAGGGAGAGCCAATCCAGTCAAAGGCACAGGTGGCCAAACCATGGGTGGTGTCCCCAGCATTAGCGCGCGCACCTATGCAAAAATCTCTGGTCGAGGATCACATTATTTCGCAGAGGAAAACTAGAGTCCCAGCAAACATTCATTTCTAAGTGGGCATGGGAAAGCAATTTTGACTCGTGCCCCGTTCTCCCATCCCACGTTGGCACGTGTTTTTTGTAGGATATTTTTTCAAATTATTTTAGTCCCTAATTTTAGATCTACAAAGTTTAATGAATGAATCTCATATCAATTTATTATGATAAAATTCAATAATGAATTGCAGACGACTGATCGGTGACAATTTAAATGAGGCAAGTATCCATGAGTAGGGTTCTCTCTCTCTCTCTCTGCATGTGAAAAAGCTAGTATCTGTTTAACATCTTTATGATAATTTTTGGTTTTGAGAATGAACGAAGAAAAAATTATTTTGGGGGCTTTTTTGTGAGAGACAATATAGAGAGTGAGAGATTTATAGATGTGGGACTGGGAGAGAGAATGTATTATTCTATTTCACACTTAATAGATGATTCAAATCTGGGCAGTCACATTCCCTCATTCGAGGGTTGTCTTATTTCATTCGAGGTCTACTTTCCCCATCAAAGGCCGAGCGCCCCCCGCCCCTAGGAAGCTGAGTGCCGAAAAAATACATGGAAATGTTTTAAGAAATGATAACAAATGGGCCCTTCTCTTCTTTGGAGGCCATGTTTCTACTATTCCTGTAGATGAAGTCTTTTTACCCGAAAAAGCAAGCTTCTTTCCCCTATAACCAGTTTCCAATGGGTCCCTAGCCCTTATGTAAATTTAAGAGAAAACTTAAAACTACGAGGGGATTTGATTAATCATAAGTGGATAATATAAATAAATAAATAAGCCTGAAAAAGGGCATTTTAGTAATTTGCCTCAACTAGGGGATAGATACCGGCGTTTATAAAAAATCTATAACACAAGACCTTAGCTTGGAAATAAAACTCTTCGGTAATAAAGTCTTTTGGCAAGGGCAGAATGGGAACTACAAATGCAGTCGGAATGAAATTCAAATTCGCCGGAAATGAAACTCAAATTCATATCGCGTGAGCGACCTGCGCCTATGAAGACTCCGAAAAGACGATGACATTTCCCAACACTTTCATCTCTTCAGCTCGCAGCGGCGAAATTCGAGGCAGAAAGTCGTAACGCCATAAACACCGTTACATCGAAGAAAAGGTGAGGAAGCTCTCCCAAAGCCCTTCCTTTCTCAATCAACTAGGGTTTTTCTCCATCTGTGCAAAAACCGCAGGGTTTTTCTCCACCTTAAGCTGTTGTTTGCTTAGGATTTTAGTAGATTTCTAGTGTTTCTTCCGATTGGATTAGGGTTTTAGGGCTTTTGGTTCGAAATTTATTCTAATCATCTTAGCTTCGGTTAGAAATCATGGAAGAAAACGAAGAATCCCGCGGTGGAAATGGCGATCTGATGCAAAGACTCCAATCGTCTTTTGGAACTTCGTCTTCTTTGATCCCCAAACAGCAATTGTCTTCGAATAGAATGGATCTTCCCCATCTGAACACATCCCAAACCCGCGCTCCGATTCGCCATTTCTCGCAGAATTTCAGTCCTGAAAGCAACAGTAAGCGCCCCGGAATCCCCCCATCCCACCCACATTTCCCTCCTGCGTCTCCCTATTCGCAGATCGGGGCCGGGCGGCCGCCTACTCAGCCGCCCAGTTCGCAGAATTTCAGCCCTGTGCCGTCCCATTCCAGATCTCTGTCGCAGCCCGCGTTCTTTTCGCTTGATTCCCTGCCCCCTTTGAGCCCTTCCCCCTACCGAGAATCGTCCTCGTCCCTTTCCGATGTGTCCATGGAAGATCGCGATGGGAGCTCGCAGGCTACTGCTCATACTGGAGCTGGAAGCGCCGCTCTCCGGGTCGGAGATAGTCTCCCTCCACGGAAAGCACACCGGCGCTCCCACAGCGAGATTCCATTTGGGTTCTCGACTGGAATCCAGAATCTTCCTCTGGTTGCTCCGCTCAGAGCTCCGGGGAGTTTGGACCGATCGGCGTCTGCAAAGGAGAATTATGGAGCAGCTAAGCCGTTCCAGCTTGTAAAGAGGGAGTCTGAATGGGATAAAGGCGGTGATAGCAATGCAGAAGGAATGGGGGAGAAGAAATTTGAGGGGGATGCAGGCGATGACTTGTTTTCCGCATACATGAATCTAGAGAACATGGATACTTTAACCTCCGGCGGGAGTTTAGATAAGCAATGTCATGAGAACCGCGAGGATTTGGATAGCAGCAGAGCCAGTGGCACGAAGACGGGTGAGAGTAGTGAGAATGAAGTGGAAAGCAGTGCAAATGAAAGTGGGAGCAGCATGCAGCAGGCGAATCTTTGCTCCTCAGCAGAGAGGAAGGAAGGGAACAAGCGAAGTGCTGGAGGTGATGTTCATTTGAATGTTGGGACCTCACGGCATTCCAGAAGTATTTCAATGGATAGCTTCATGGGCAAGTTGCATTTTGGGGATGAGTCACCTAAATTGTCCCCGTCTCCTGGACCTCAGGCCGGCAACTCAATGGATGGGCCGTTCAGCTTAGAATTCGGGAATGGAGAATTCAGTGGCGCTGAGCTGAAGAAGATCATGGCCAATGAAAAACTTGCAGAGATTGCATTAACAGATCCAAAGCGTGCAAAAAGGTATTTTGAACTTGGACCTGCATTTGCAGCTCCAAAGGACAACTAGTTCTCCTTCTATGCCATTTCATTTCCTTATGTTCCTCGACACACAAGGATATTCATGTTCCTCAGAGCTTGAGTTTTTCATGTGGCAGCATTTTTGTGTGATCTAGTCTGCAATATTATGGTCATAGAGTGTAGATAGACCATTTAAACTTTCTAAAGACTGGATGATACCGACAATCCAATACTTGGATTTCTTTTTTAGTTGAAGAAAATTGTGGGCTACAACTGTCTTTCCTCGTTGGCCATCTATTTGCAGGCTATCAGTTAGAGGGCTAGGATCGTTTCATTGAGTTGATTTGGGCAGATGACCCATCCATGTTAGGGTTCATAAAAGTTAAAACCAATAGTTTGATTGCTCAATGATTATCCCTTCTTGTAAACAAACAGATTCTAGGATCCTTTGCATGTCCTTGGGCTCTGGATCATATAATGTTTCCAAAACCTAGTGTAACCATTCTATTGTTTGATCTCTTAATGTCAGGATTTTGGCCAATCGGCAGTCAGCTGCTCGTTCTAAGGAGCGGAAGATGAGGTACATTTCAGAACTGGAGCACAAGGTGCAAACTCTACAGACAGAAGCTACCACATTGTCTGCACAGTTGACTCTCCTACAGGTCAGTTTTCTTGGAGCTTGTTTATTTTCGCCTGTATCTTCTTTTAATGTGGCTGAGCAATAACTTTTCCCTTTGATTTGTTTCCAGAGGGACTCCGCAGGGCTTACCAGCCAGAACAATGAATTGAAGTTCCGTCTTCAAGCCATGGAGCAACAGGCACATCTGAGAGATGGTAATCTGCCCCCGCCCCCCCAACCCCTGGCGTGTGATAGCTAAATATAATTTTTGTGTCTGATACTGAGTGGGTGTGTAGAAATCATGCTCACACTGTATTAGACTATTAACAAACAAAATGATTTCACACTGAATTTTAACGCTCCATTCTTAAGTCGGTGATGATGACATGAGTTCAGCAATCCTGAGAGCAAAGTCAACTTAGTAGAGCATGTAAATGTGCTCTGACAATATCCACATCTTCTTTTTAATTAAACCAAACTGTGGTATGGCAGCTTGGTCCTAAATTGTTTTACTTGTGTTGGAAGGGAGATGTTAGTTAGTTTCTTCCTGCACTTTTTTTAGCTTTCACTTGGCCAAATCCAAGCCTACTTGATGGTAGTTTCAGCTGTAGATCTTGTCAAAGAAATTGTTCAAACAGGAATGTGGTGCCTGGTTTAGTTTTTTTCTTTCAGAATTGCTTGCTCTCACTAGTTGATATTGTCTCTGACTGTTACATAAATTTAGACTGCCACATTTATCCTGTATTGATTCTCTGCTGGTGTCCAAACTTTCTCCTGTCTTACCAACTCGAATTTTACTTGTCCTATTACCATTTTCATTTGGGAGAAGGTTGAATGGCCATAACCTCATTGCCCTCTGCTTGATTATCTTCAATATTGCTGCTTGTTGTTTAGTATGGCATGTGCCCTTGGTCTGATTTGTAGAATGCAATGTATATCCTGTGTCAAAAGTCAAAACTATGGATATTCTGAACTAGTCTGATGAGAATCAGACACCTTGGGGTTATAGTGTTGTATGAATTGCAAGTTGCTGATGTGCGCATTTCTCCTATCAGCTTTCTATGTACATTATAACTGAGTCGGTCCAATTTTCTTATTGATGTAGTTCATATTAACATCCTTGGATAACTAGGAAGAACTGAGCAATACATGTGAGATGCCAAAAGTAATTAGTCAGTTGAGGCATGATACCGACCTACAAAATGTCTACAACTATTTGACAAAACACAAACTGCAGCAAATGAACTTCTACCAAATCTGAAATTGGCAATGCATGTTATGTTTGATAGAATAAGTTTGGAATTGTATTGGACGGACATGAGTCTCTGACATTGGAAAATGTTTCAATTCAACTGACTGAACCTCCTGGTAGTTATCAGTGACACTCAACTAAGTTGCTTTTAAACTTGTTGAACTCTGGACTGATGGAAGTTGCACCCATCATTATCAGGAAGGCTGATGAGCGGGGCACTGATTAATTAATTCATTACCTATCTTACCCATAGAGCCAACAGTTCCATCATTAACTGCTTGCTCACATTACAAGCATGGACAAAGAAATAGTAAAAAGAAACAACATATGCATCATTTGATTGCTTTCAAAGCACAATTCATTAAAATATGTTGTGGATGCAGCCAATCTTTCCCTTGGGCATGTTGAAGAATAGTGGTGCGGGAAATGAGTTTCATCTACTCTACTCTAATGCTTGGGCTGGTACTTTGATAGATTTTAGTTGATGCAACCAAAAAGTTGAAAGGCAAAATATGCTTGCACTCAGGCCTTGTCACGGGCTTAATATATTCGGCTGTAAAACTTGAGTTCTTGTTTCCTATTCTGCATCTTCTAGGAGACTATCCTTTTTGGATTTCTTGATAAAACATAGTATGTTTTGACCGATGCTGCTATTGGTTATTATTCATATAGGTCAGCATAAATGAAATTTGAAACTTGCAGGGTATGCAATTAGTTGCACTCCCCCATTCTGTGCATTGTTTGTTTTGCTTGATGTCCCTTCTAATGCACATACCAATTTGCAGCTCTGAATGAGGCACTGACAGCAGAGGTTCAGCGCTTAAAACTTGCCACAGCGGAGCTGAGTGAATCTCACTCTACCAACAATATGAATCAGCAGTTACCGATGAATCCTCAGATGTTCCATCCTCAGCTTCAACCACAAATGCAGCAGCTCTCTTTGTATCAGTTGCAACAGCAGCAGCAGCAGAACAATTCTACGACAAAGCATGAATCAAACAAATAATTGGGCCCATAAAGAGATGGAATGCTAAGAAACTGCAGGAGTATCAAGGCAAAAAAAAAGGGAAAAAATTGGCCTGTTCTCATTTGCCTGGTATTGTAGAATTCCAGTAGCATTTGTGTTTCTTGGAGTGGTGGCATTACAGTTGACTAGTCTGCTCAGAGCTTCAGGCACCCATCTGAACTACATTCCCTCTTCCCCTGACCAGCTCCACCCCATGATGCCGCCTTCTCCGCCTGTCAATTCCAGCGTATTAATTTAAGAGATGGTAATTTCATCTCATGAGTTTAACATATATGTTTTGTTTTCATGTTTAGTATATATTTCATTTGGGTAGGCACATTTAATTTGGATGTAAGCATTTGCATGTATCCAGGATTGTTTGTATTCTGTTGTCATGACCTAAAAATGGATTTTGCCTAAATCCTTTCTCTACAAAGGAAAATTATATGCATCTTTCCTTCATCAAGAAATCTATTAATGGCATGCGTTTGTGAACCAGCACTCGTCTCTGTGCAGATTTGCAACCCTCAATGATTTACAACATTTATCAAGTGTGAGCGTGTGACCCATGGTAAAGAGACTCCCCACTGAAATTCTCTCTCATTTCAGTTGAATCCTTGAGAATACGGATTAGGGCCCATGTCAAAGAGACACTCACTGCAACGCTCTCTCATTTCAGTTGAATATGGATTTCGGCCCATGGGTATTTGTTTTTCCCCCCGAAGCATTCATTTGCTTATACGGTTCCAATTGGGCGGTTTGTGGCTTGGAGTTTCTATCTAGAATGCTGAAAACTAGTGGGATGCACAACAAACTGGAAATGATTCTAGCTGAGCAGGCTTCTGCCAAGCTGGGGAAACATACAAGTGATTAATTAGGAAATTAGAGCCCCTACAGGTGGTTTGAAAACGGAATGAAAACTGTACAAATTCAATTCCAAATTTCACAATCATTAGGTCAGCCCAGCATATTTTCAGATATATACTTTCTTCATCAAATTTTGGTGGATTTTATGTTGGTCAAAATTGAATTGATAACCCTCCACTGGAACATATTATGATAAGTTGATGCGGGATTTGATCGGATTCAAAATTTCAGTTAGCTTTTCGAAAAAAAACTCGAAAGTCTTCTGCTGATGGGGCCCACCTGAGGCATTGCATACAAGGGATTGAAAGATCAATGTGGAAACCACCCTTTATGTCAAATTCCTAACTCATTTTGATTATATGGGGCCAAGTAGTTTAATGATTTTATATAAATTTTTTTAACCCTTTATCCGACAGTCCAATTACGGTGCAAGCCCATGATCGGGTGACATATTAGTTCAGATCGGTGTTCAGGTGAGCCCCAGGTGCGTGCTACTGCTACCTCTCACATGGTAAGCTTCGTGCGAGGTGGATTCATAGGCCCCACAGAAGCATTGTGCCTTATCATATATACCTAGGAATAATTCTGTTGAGGACATCCCGCTCGGACATTTATGTGGAGGAGCCTGTGGGCCTCACTCACCTATATAAATGCCAACCCGGGAGGTAGGGTGATGGAAAGCCCTGTTCGTGAATTTTGGGCCTACAAGCCAATTTTGGAAAGGCCCACCAGACAAAAGTTCCAGGCTCTATGTTTTGGATAATGGTCTGAATGGGACTGATGCTGGATTGGAGAGAAACCCCAAAAAGAATGATTTCTTGTGCAACCATTAAAATTGCGGGACATGGATCAAGGGTTAGAACCCTTTGCATATGCAGTCACATCCCATTTAAATCTCCAATTCCCATCTCCCCAGGAACGGCAATGCACTAGGTTGGCCAAATAGAGAGACTGGACAGAATCCCAAGATAGGCATCCACACAGTAGCAAGGCCCATTATATATAATAGGCCCAAAAAAGTCCCAAAAAGTTGGGCATCAATTATATTTACACTCACCCCTGCCCTTGAAGAATTGGCCCAATTTGAGTTAGGCCTGACTTAGATCCAAACCCAATTACATAATTGTTAATTGGTTTACCAATAACACTGAACCTATCACCTATCCACAGAAGTTATCCTATGCACAGAGTATGCAAAGAATGGGCCCATAGTAGGGCCCATCTGATAGTCCATTTGACTGAAAACACACTTCCCTCTCTCCCCTATAAAATTTCACACATGTTTGAATTTGCACTCATCCAAATGTAATGAACCATTAGATCAACGGTACATCAAGCTAAATAAATTATACACCGGTAAACTTGTGGGTCCTGAACAATGATGATGTGATCATGGATTGAGCCCGATACTTTTTAGAGAGAAGGGGACGGGCAAAACATTTGATCCCTGGGCCCCACATTGAGGTGTGCACAGTCATCGAGTCGCACATTGGATGACTACTGCACCTATCCATAACTTTGATGAATGTTATGAATCACTACACAAAATCTCAGCCGTTGATTTCCGTGGCCCACCTTTTCCCTTAACCATAGAGAAATCCCAATCACGGTGGTCACGGAGGATCGGACCGCCCCCTGCAGCTTTCACACTTGCTCGCCCTAACTGAAGGGACACGTCAGCCACTCACTGCGATCAGCACTCACTGCAGACTGCACTCAGCGGCGAGAACAGAAAGAAGAGGAAGCGCGTCTGCCCGCAGAGATTTCGTGCGCCGCGACATGGAAGAAGCAGCATCTACGAAGGTAGCAGAAGTAGTAGAAGAAGAAGAAGAAGCGAAGACGAAGAAGGAGGAGGAGATTTCAGAAGATCCCTCGCGTGCTAATGGCGCTCCAAAACCAGAAGAGCTAGTCGCCAAAGCAATCGCTCCTGTGAAGAGAGACTATATTCGTCCTCCTCCTCTCCGACCTTCATCCTCTAACGACGACAAAGGGAAAGACTTTCTATCTGATAAGAAGAATCGAGATTCTACCCATGTCGTTGTGAAGGAAAAGAAGTCCAAACGCCAATTGAAGAGAGAACGCCAAAAGGTCTTTCCTTTGCCTACTTTGAAGTAAATGGCATATGAAATTCACTGATTTGAATGCTTTTGTGACTTGTTTTAAGACCTAAACCCGTTTTAGATGAAGGGTTTTTAAGATTAAGGTAACAGGATGTGTCAATGTAGATGGATTAATGCAGTCTGTTAGAGCAATTCGAACTGTGAATCATTCAAGAAAACTATCTTTTGTTGCGGAACCTGATTAGAAGTATGATTTTAAGGACCTTTTTGGTAGTCTTCTCAGTTTCCCTGAAAATAAATGGTGGATGTAATTGTAAGAAACGTGAATCACTAAATTGGAGAAGTGGGTTTTCTGGGTTTTGTAAAGATTGGATTTTTAGAAACTGGGTCTTCCTGGAAGCTAAATCTTTCTGGATAATTACACTTTGTGCATCTTTAGAGATGAAATCTGGTTTACAGCTGAGCTTTCCAGGTATAGGTAATTCCATGATGTTTTGTGTAGGAGCTGGAACAGTGGATTTTCCATTCCATTTTGTTGGAGCAGAGAGAAGGAACTAATGTGATCGATTCTGTCAACATTCACTCGAGGAAGTACATTTATCCATGCATTCCAATATATGAGTCTAGATTATTACTAACTAGGCATTGCATAATACTTGATTGGTTGGACACATTGTGTGCCTACCCTTTTACCATCCTAAAAGTGGGCAGTAGATAAAAGTGCTGGATCATCCAATTGTCTCAGGACTCATTTCAGAGGGGACCTTTAAAATGCATTGGCTTGATTGAATTGAATTTGCATTCATCGCCTAATGACTAGTAGCACAATTCATAAGTGTATCGTTCCATGGTCTGTTTGGTATAATAAATGCCTAACTTGATGGATGGTTTATAGTCCTAGTGTCACATGGAAAGATGATCCAACTTGTCAATCCAGAGAAATCTTTTATGAACTTTTTTGTATTTCTACTGACATAAAAAAACATGAGAAATTCATCAGATGATTTGGATATGTAAATTGAAGAGATTTTCCAGCCATATCCTATTCTAGAGGTGCCTCATTCATTGAACAATCTAGATGGTCAAACATGTTTTAACAGTTTTGTTCAGTGAATGCTAACAAAGTTCACCCACTGCAAAATCAGGAAGCATGTTTTTCACAACTCAATTAATTTAAGTTAAATGCTGAACGGCCAAACCTCATATTTTTGGTTCATGAGTTTGTTCTATCTTAGCCTGGACGATGTGATTTGATGCTATAATTGCATCAATTCTCCAGGAGCAAAAGTCTGCACTGCATATTTGTCCTGTAGTGGCGAAGACCGGAGATGTCAATGCATGCCGCTATGATGGAAATTGCCGCTTCAGCCATGACTTAGAAGCATTTAAGGCTCTGGTATGGCAGCTAATATCCCTTTCTGTTTCAATTTCATTGAATCTTGGTCTTGTGGTGACCCTCTGTAATGAGTGTGATGTTGCACTATGCAGAAGCCAGCAGATATAGAGGGAAACTGCCCTTTTCTTGGGTTTGAAGAGCCATGCCCTTATGGGTTGGCCTGTAGATTTTCAGGTACACATAAGGACAATGGTCCTGCTGAAACTTTGAATGTTCAGAAGAAAAGCTCTGAAGTGAATGGGCTGAACAAAGACGTGCAGAGGCTCTTGTGGAAGAATAAAATGAGTTTTCCAAGGGCTGATAGCCAGCTAAAACACCTTGGGCTTGTGGTGAGCACATAATTCAAATTGGTGTCTTGGTTACCATGATTCTTTTCAGCTTAGAAGTCATTGTGATGCTTCTGTTATGAGATAAGATGCAAACACCATATTATTAATGCAACTTCATCTAGCAGGCTCTGATGGATTGCTTCTAAAATCTATGCTTCATTTTGTGTTTTCTCATGTATTTTTCTACTTACCCTTACCTATCTGTGGTTTTCATATCCTTCATAGAAGTTCTGCTCTTTCCCATTAACAGTTTCTGAAGTTTTTTACTTTAATGCGATCCATTGGCAACAATAGTAAACACAATTGAGATGGAGGACATCCACTTTTCATCATGATGTTATTTTTATTTCTTTTGGAGAATGTTTGCATGTTTAAGTGTTTCACAAGGGGCGAGAACGGCCACTTACCTCACTGGTAAGTGGTGGCAGTTCTCAACTGGCTGCCAAGGGTTCGAACCTTGTGTATGTCACCTCTTCCCACTTGTGTGGGCTCTCTCTGGTCCCAACACCCTTGGCTAGGTTATAAAAAAAAAAAAAGTTTCGCAAGGGGCAGAATGAGAATAAAAATTTCTTACTAGTCAATTTTCGATTCTTTATTTGGCCCTCCTGATGTGTACTACTTGGTTTGAATACCGATACTTTTTTTTTTTTTGTTGAAGTTTATTACTTTTTCTAATTTCATTCTTTTTTCTTCCTTTGTTCTTTTGCCCAAAATGTAAAGTGGACTCAAACCTGTGACCACCTTGAGGTTGTGACAACATCAACATGCACTTTCCAACTTTGTTTCGTTTCCTTTTTATTTGTTTTTTCTTATTTGAGAAATACCCACATTTAAGCTCCTTACTTTGCTTATATCGAGGTTTATCAATTAATTTGGATGATTTCTCACAAGTTTGAAATTTGTCAATTCCTGTTGCAGGTGAAGAACAAATCAAAGTCTGGAAAGGCAGATGTTGATCAGGAGGAAGGTGCCCTAACAGCTGTCAATGGTTCAAACCATCGGCAGAATGATGATGGTAATGAAATGGTCAATGACTCTGTTAATAATGAAGATTCATTTCCAACTAAGTGCATGGGAAAAGACTGTACCAACGATATATCCATGAAAGATGAAACTCAGCCTCTGAAGAAGGCAAAGAATACAGCCGGTGAGGAATGCTTGCCCACTGACGTGGATGCATTCTGGTTTTTGTTAAACAGGGTCTATTTTCTTTTAGTTATTGACCAGTTATATTATAATATAACAGGCTTGGCTCTCCCAGTAAAGAATGATGAAGTACAAACTGAACCTGAGGAAATTGCAATGGATAATTCATCCAAAACAGAAGTTGATTCATGTCTAAAGTTAAATGTACGGGAGAAGAAACTTATTGATTTCAGGGGGAAGCTTTATCTTGCCCCTTTGACTACCGTGGGCAATCTGCCTTTCCGAAGGGTTTGCAAAGTCTTGGGAGCTGATATCACATGTGGAGAGATGGCAATGTGTACAAATCTCTTGCAGGTCTGCCGTATAATTTTTTTTTCCTGATCGGTAACAAAATCTCATGAAAAATAGTAAATGTTCAAAGAGAACTATAATACAGTATGATCTGACAATGACACGACCCATACCTGTCACATGGCAGGTTTGGTATCACATATCATAAACCCGTCATGGGTCAAATTGGTTACTGGGGCTAGCGTGAGTCAGGGTGTGTTAGCATTTATCCATACCTGACCTGACCTGACCTGTTGCCATTCTTAATTTGGATTGGGAATAAATCATACATAATTTGATTCTTAAACCTCCAATCTTTAGAAATCTTGCAATCAGCTGAGAGAGGACATGAAAGATATTTTTAGTGGAGGGAGGAAATAAGATGATCCTTGCATGGGATCCAAGATGAAAGGGTGGGTCTCACACCCAATTCTACATAGGGATGTGGGAAGTCTCACAATGAAATCCAAGTAGAAATATTAAAACCTCAGTGAACCGAACAGACCCTAAAGGTTGTATATTGCATGGAGATTGGCTTTGAACTTTACTTCCATATACTTGCAAGAGCTTTTTGAGGTCTAGCATTTGGCTTCTTGTAAATTTCATTAGCTATGAACTTAATCTATGTTCCATTTAATGTTTACTGGTTGAAAGGATTGAGGTAGTAGGTGGATAGGTTGCTTTGTTCCAGAGTGAGCTTCAATCTGGAGTGATTTGCTGCTCTTCTTTAATATATAAAGCAACTTCATTTCATATTATATTTATTTTTGATGTATTCACATTAAAAAATGGCTGGAAATTTTCTATTCGTATTATGGCAATTCAACATTTCTGTGTCAATTGAAGCAAGCAAAACGATCAAGTTATCTTGTTCATTAGCTGATGTGTTTATGGCCTTTTCTTTGTCTATCTGGCATCCACAGAATTGGTTTATCACTTTATCTCTTCTGCAGTAATCTGATTTTTGCCTGTCTGTATATGCTTTATGGAAGTCAGTATGACCTTTTAAAAAGTATGACCTTTCTTTCCAATTTGAATGTGTCATCAGGGCCAAGCTTCAGAGTGGGCATTGCTGAGGCGGCATTCATCTGAGGATCTTTTTGGGGTGCAGTTATGTGGGGCTTATCCGGACACAGTGGCTCGCACTATTGACCTTATTGACCGTGAATGCACTGTTGATTTTATTGACATAAATATGGGTTGCCCAATTGATATTGTTGTTAACAAAGGTGCCGGGTCTTCTCTTCTCACGAAACCCATGAGGATGAAGAATATTATTCAGTCAGCCTGCGGCACAGTAGACAAACCCCTAACAGTTAAGGTGCTTGTTCCTTGTAAACTCATGAATCTAAAACAATTACATGCACAAATGTAGATTAACCTTACATGCTTTCATTTATAAATAAATAAATAAAAAAACTGAACACACCATTTCATTAATAGTGTAATGTTAAGGAGAATATACTCTGTCGAAACAGGTGCTGATTATCAGAGTTCTAGATCATTTTTATACCTCTATCGTTTGAGTTCCAACTAGGATTTATTTCATTTCCAATGACTCTATAAAGTCTAGGAAGCTTCCAGTAGTTCATTTGAACAGTGTCTTGCTATGATATTATATTTAACAAAAACTGTACTCAACACTTGATGCCAATAGTGCTCATTAGTCATCAATAATCAATATTGCAGATGGAGAATTTGCAACTTCTCCATCTTGTAGCCTTCAATCATTGAGCTTAGTGAGTCAAGTTCTACTTGTTCGATCTCTATCAGGTCTTTACAAGATCTATATTCCATATGGATTTATTTCATTGAGCTTAGTTGCAATGACCAACAGTCTTAGTGCAACGAGACAATAGGAAAATTAGATTTGACCAAAGGCTGGTGTGTCTAATGTAACCCATATGGCACCTTTGATATGGCCATTTCCCAAGTGTTGCAAGTCGTTGCTTACTTGCTTCTGTTTTGTTTGTAACTGCTTTCTGGGATCATCAGTTGTTGTATTTTTACACTGGGGGGCTTTGTTGCCCTTACATTTTACTGCCTGTCAGTCGATTTCTATATTCTTATGGATTTTCACTCTTTCACACTTCCAAGTGGCTGATATCTTATATATTTTGGACTTGGATTGCTATCTCTCTAGTCTGTGGACCAAATGACTGATTCATTAGCTTGTTGACAGTTGCCACTAGGTGGCTCATTTCTCTCCTGTCACTAAATGACTAGTCTATTCTTGTTTCACTGACAATTGCACAGTTTCACGAGATTTTTCCATTTAATCTCCCTCGTTTCAGTTGACACACTTTTGCTGTTTGACTGATTATTTCACTCACTTATTTAGGTATATTTTCCGATGTGTGTACTTTTGTATTAGTCTATATAAATTTGTAGCTGTGAAAGAATAGTTGTATTTTGTTTTGGATCCTTTTCATTTTGACTCCAAACTGAAATGTTTGGCATTATTTTTTTCATTCTGTAGGTGTGTTTTAGAAAAAGAACAAATTTTTTTAAAAAATATATAAATGTAGAAAAAAAATGAAAAGCATTAAAAATTGAAAATAGCATATTATATTTAATTCATTCTATTAAATAACAATGTAATATGCTATATGTCCATCAAATAAATGAATCCCAACTACGGATCCTTGTTATGGTGAAAGGAATAAATAAATGAATGAAGAAGAAGTAAATCAAGTGGCTAAATGAAGGAAACACTTGTATAAGATCCTAAAAGTGCTAAAAGCCCTTTTTTTTATATGTAGAAGACCCAAAAAAAAACGAAGCATTATTGGTCAAAACCAACTCCCGGTGGGGGGGGGGGGGGGGGGGGGGGGTGGGGGCGGGGAGGAAACCCTCGCTCTTGTGAAAATTTGGACGAAATCTTTGAATTGGAGACCAATGTGTGGATTTGGCCTAACAAGACTGAAATATCCAACAAATCTTTTGGGAGGGCTGTTTGTTTTGGTCCATTGACTGAAATGAATAATTTAGGCCAATTTGGCCGAAGCGAACCAAAAAATTGACAAGTAGGTGTGAAAGGCCTAAATATCCATGTCTGGTACCCTGTCATTGAAAAGCATAGTCAGCAACTTGCTCTTTTGTTAAATGAATAGCTGCATTTGGTGTTTCTTCAAGGTGTCTGATTGTGAGTACTTTTGCAGTGAAAAGAATATGAAGGAATCCACTATCTGTGGAAGTATTTAATTTGTTTCTTGTGGTTGCATCACTTATTAAAAAAGGGACTAAAAAGATGAAAAGGGGAAGATGCAATGTGTTAATTCAGTTTTGCTTGTCTTAGGTACGGACAGGTTATTTTGAAGGGCGAAATCGTATCGATTCATTAATTGCTGATATTAGCTACTGGGGAGCCAGTGCAGTAACTATACATGGCCGTTCACGTCAGCAGCGCTACAGCAAGCTTGCCGATTGGGATTATATCTACCAGTGTGCAAGAAAAGCCCCTGATGTTTTGCAAGTGTTGGGGAATGGCGATATTTTCTCATATGTTGACTGGAATAATCACACATCTAATTGCCCTGAGCTCTCGACATGCATGATCGCTCGAGGAGCACTAATCAAGGTGACTTTCTTCTACCAAAACAGTTCCTTTGTGTTTGGTTCTGCAGCTTCTTATCTTTGGATATTTTGGAAGTAGGGTTCTGTAGCTTCTTCTTATCTTTGGATATTTTGAAAGTACTATAGGCGTACATCCTGAGAGAAACAGGTCATTTGTTTGGCTAAGTATTCCATATATCTGGGGCCCGCTTTCAGTAATCCACGTTGTTTAGTGCTGATTGTTTGTACCATGGGGCTACTTCATGGAATTTTACCAATCATCCAACTGCTGAATTTCTTCCACTTGAGTATGGACTTGGCTTTGCCTTTATCTACCCATTAATCCAACTTTCAGATGGATGCCATTGTCCGATGGGAAACTTTTTGCTGCAGTTTGCATCCCCAGAGGGTGCTACAGAATGAACAATCTAGGGGGCTGAAAGATGTCATCACTTGTACGGTGCAGAACGCTTGGCCCAAAGGAGCAGTAGATTCTCCCAGGCCAAGCATTGTATATTTTCCTGTAGTGTCTTGGTTTTGAAGTTTGTTTAACACATGTTAGACTGACCACTTGTTTTTTCTGAATGTGTATGTGCATGTACACAATGAATGACGTGCTTTGTGACAAGCAGCCATGGATATTTACTGAAATAAAAGAACAGAGACACTGGGACATCACTTCTAATGAACGACTAAGTATTCTGAAGGATTTTGTATATGGCGGCCTTGAACACTGGGGCTCTGATTCCAAAGGTATGTTTTGATGTACAATTCAAGGATATGCTTCATCTTCGTTGTTGCTACAGTTGCTTAGGATTATTATTTTGATCAATGAAGAGCTAGTGACATCATTGCAGGCTTGTGTATTATGGTGATTGCTTTTGGCTGTGTTTGACTTCTTGCTATTTTGGGATTAGGGAATTTCTTCTTAATTTCTTAAGATTTTTGTAGAATTCCCAAGAATCAAGAGACTCTTTTGGTTTCCAAGTTGGTCCAGCTACAAGTGGAGTTGCTAAATGCTAAGTTCTTACAATGTGATTCTGATAGCATCATAGAATCTAGTGTAGTTGCTTATTTTATTGTTTGTGAATTTGTGTTGCATTCATGGTCGCATTTTGGTGGACAGCGGCATGCAAGATTTTTGTGGAACATATTTACCCTTTATGCATTGAAATCTTTGGCTCTCAAGACTTCAGACAATCTGTTGGACAACAATGTCTAAAAAAATTCTTAGTATATATCATCTAAACTCTCACAATCTCTTCCAAATATGTACATATATGTATTGGGAAATGAAGAAAACATTGATCATTTGCTTTTCAATTTCAAGATTGCTAGATTCTTTGGTATTTTCTCTATTAACATTTTCTTCAGTTCTTGGGCGGTATTCGCTTCATCATTTCAAAGTTCCTTGGTATTTAGGTCCTCTTAGAGCTAGGGCCAGGTTATATGGAAGCTGCTACCAGTCTACCACTAACCTTCCTTGGCTATTTTATTATTTATTTATTTGGGGCTTGGGTCTGCTATCATGAAGATCATTGGCTTTCAAACTAAGACTCTCATCTTGAGAGCAGAAGAGTTCCAAGATGTCTCCTTCTAGCTAGCTTAGAAGTGAGATGAAACTTTGGATGGTTTGATGAATTCTGATGTTATGGCCAAGGGTGGTATTAAGTTCGTTGACGATGGCTGTTCTATGTGTAAACCTGGACCTGTTGGCTTGGGTGGCATTGTTATTATAAGGTCATCACCCAGTGTGGTCCCGCCGAGGTCTTGGGAGGGTCCAGACTGGAGACAGACCTAACCTTTGGCAATTTTGCACAAAGTGGCTGCTCACAAGTCTCAAACCTGCGTTTTCACGCATGGCACACTAGACTTTTACCATTGCACCAAAGCAATGACCCTGGGTGGCATTGTTACTTCCTGTACTTTTAACTGATCTACAGTATTCCATACACGCAAATGCTTTTCGCAGGAGTACTAACTAGAGCGGAAGGTTGACTCTCAAAGAAAACTAAAATATGTTGTTTTGTCTCTTAAAGAAGACTGAAATCTGTTTAAGTGCTGTTTCTCAAATATATATTCTAGCAATGTGGTATCTTGGGCTAGAGCAAATTCGTTGGTGCCATGTAGAAGTGTAGATCCCTTTATGGAATTTAAAGAAATTCAGTCCCTATTTCAAGGGATTTCAAAATCATTTTTCCATATTCCAATTCCAATGGAAGCTAATAGGGAGGCAGACCTGGTCGTGGGGTTGTCAAGCAGGATTATTGTCATTAGCAGTGGGATTCTATTGTCTTGTCAACCTTCTATATAATTGTGTTTTAAGTAAATTTTGTTGTTAAAAGTCAAAGGAAGAAGCACCTGTAGTTTTCCTAACCCAGTGGGTTGGCTAGCAGTTCGTTACTGTCCACAGTTAACTTGGAAAACCACAACAGGAAAGCAGCTGGGTGGTCAATTATTTTCAATGTTTTCATTAGTATACATTTCTTGCGTACATAAATTTAAGACTGCGTAAACATCTAAAAAGTTTATTTATTGTAAAACTACATGAATATTGTAAGAATTGTAACCTAATTTTTATGCAATTTGATGATTTGAATGTGAGAGGTGAATTTCTCTGACGTTGTTTATGGAGTTCTAATCAAAGCACGATGTATTAAACCATTGAATGTCCACATCTATTTGGGATTATGGATAACAAAGTTCTATTGTTTATTTGTTTGTTTTAGACAACCGACCAAATGACGCTTCTTTAGATACTGAATTCCTGATGTCTGTTTGGCTACAGAAATAAATATGATTGTGGTTTCTCAATCTAAAGATACTTTTTGTACCATAGGTGTGGAGACAACAAGGCATTTTCTGTTGGAATGGCTAAGTTACACACACAGGTATATACCTGTTGGTTTGCTGGATGTTATCCCACAACGGCTAAACTGGCGGTCACCCAGCTACTTTGGCCGTGATGATCTTGAGACTCTAATGGCCTCTGATTCTGCAGCTGACTGGGTATGTATTGTAACTTATCTGGGGCCGTTTATCATTTATTAGCTAACTGTTATTATTGAGTTTTTTTCTCATTTCCTCATGTATGCAGATTCGGATCTCTGAAATGTTGCTTGGCAAGGTACCAGCTGGCTTCAGTTTTGCACCAAAACATAAATCAAATGCATATGATAGTGCGGAAAATGGCTGACAATGGTCATCATGGTTACTCTTACTGGTTGGTGATTCATCACTGCCTACTGCTTATGACTGCCTTGTGAACAGGTCATTTACGTCACCGGTGACAGACTAAGAACTCGGAACGGTTGGTGCTTGAAATCAGTTCTGTTGTGCTGCAGACCATGCTTTTAAAACTGCCCCCGTTCCAATGCCCTTTCGGGCAGGATGTTCAGCAAATGTCCATGTTATATTTATTCTAAATTTTCAGTATGTCTTGGTGCAAACATATCACCAAGCAATTTACTTTTAAAATGTGGTAAGAATTTTTTTTAATGCTTAAATGCCAAAATGTGTACAAGACCAAAGAATCTTATAAGAATTATGGTGCTGTTACGACTGTATTGACAGACATAAGGAAGAACACTAGGCATTTGTCAACAGAAATTTTTGATGTACTGATTTCAAGGTGAATGCATAAATTGGAGATTCCTATTTGATTTAGGAAGAATGTTTGCTGGTAAATACAGCTGGTCATTTGCTATGGCTTTCCTAAGGTCGGTGATTCCGGATTTAATTTCAAACTGTATCTGGATCTGGGTTGGAGTCTTGAGACATGGTATAGTAATTTGTGAGTAAGGTTCCTTGATTTACTCATTTAGGTTTTTAAGGAGTTGGGTGAGGATTGTTAGGAGGCTTGGAAGCATGTGAAAGTTCCTGCATTTTTAATTATTGGCAGGGTGCCTCCAGCTTTGTAATGAATCAGTTTGTAGAGAACACAGGTAGCATTCTATTCTTGGTAGAAGAAACAGGTTGGATTAAATTTTTATTTATTCTCTTTTTGGCATAGAATTTGCACCATGAACGATGACCCTACAGTCCTTTTATTATCAAGTACATAAACTGTGTATTTGGTTTCTGAGTTGTACATATGGGGTGGAAACCAGAGGGATGTAGTCTGTTGATGAGGGATGTGGTCTGTTGATCTGGCTCCACCATGGATAGACAGTAATATCAAGGTTTTCTGATGGGACAATCAGCTTTTTGCACAGACTGCTTGGAGATGGATGATTGTAGATGAAACAAGTACGGGATGTCCCTCAATTGTAGTTCAGCTGATTAGAGACCTGGTGTGTGTGATTTGAGTGCATGAGTTTGAATCCCCTATGTGGCAGAAAAAAAAAAAAAGTAGATACCAGTGTCAATTTCAAATTGCTAGATATTTGATGTGGGATGGGCCGTTGCCCAAAATGCAACATTGGGTCCTAAAGTAGCATACTGGTTCTCTCCTCTTCCTCTCACTGTTTTTTAAACCCCGTGTTTATTCCGAACAGCATTTTCATTCTCAATGAGAAGGGAGTAAGAAAGAAAACCATTGTACAGGTATTATGAATTTCAACATCATCGTCATTATCATCAAAGCGTTGTCCCGAGTGTTGAGTTTAGCTATATAAATTGCGTTTCTCCATTCTCATTTATCCTAAGACCTATTTTACTACTTTCATCTACGTCTTCTTTAGCCTACCTGTTTCTTTTGATATGCCATCCAACTGTATAACTGAACTTTTTCCCTATAAGTGCCATTGCCGGCCTACATTGGACATGTCCAATGCATCTCAAGTGGATTTATCTATTTTCATCACTTATTTATACTAAAATCGAAGAAACCCTTTTTATATAGTGCACCCAATATCTCCCAAGCATACAGCTGGACTAGATTTTCAAAGATTATAGGCCCATTTGGCATCAATATTGTTTTCAACAGAAACTCATTAGTTCATAACCATTATCAAAATGTGGAATGGTAGAAATAGAGTTCACTACTTCACGTGCTACCTTTTTTTGTGGGGAAGTACAAGAAATGCTCCTACATCCAATATAGATAATGAGTCCATACCAAGGCTTCCTTATTGTGACCTATCCTTGATTTTTGTTGATTTTTCAATTCCACCCCAAATACAACACCCCATGTGGTGTGGGCCTTCTGCATACCTTCCCATCAAAGATCATTGTACCAACAATCCGGCCCACTCCAGGCACACCACTAATAATTGCTACTGACTGCTCTCACACACTCCCCCACTGGAGAGCATGCTTTCATGTAAGGTAGATCTCAAAAAATGAAATGACATTAATGTAAAAAAAAAAATAGTTTTAATTAATCAAACATAAAAATGGAAAAAAAAAAAATATATATATATATAAATTAATGTTAGAAACAACAATTCTTATATCACTAACTTCCCAATAGCCCATGATTTTCTTGCATTTTCTTTCAACATGAATCTCGGAACAAGGGTCTTCCACAGTAGTGCCAAGATGATGGATGATCTGATCTTCCTGGGGCCATGGGATTGGGAATACAGCATATCCACTATTATTGGTCCTCTATCTTAAGCTTTTCGCAGGTGAGTGACCCTATCTTAGCAGCTTTCCACAAAAAGAAAGAAAGAAAGAAAATGCATTGATTGGGGGAGCAAAGGTCAGGTTGCATTTCACACAATGGGCCCAACAGTAGAGCATGCCCATCTGCATTGTCAGGCAAGTCCATGCCCACCACGCATCCATGATTATTACATCTCTAGAACGTGCAAAGATAAAGCCAACACCTGTGTGACCCACTCCCATGTGGTTTTTTTATAAATGAGTTGCATTGCATAAAATCTACCTTGCATGAGTTTCTATTATCCATCCAATTCCAACCCTTGGACCATTGTATATGATGGGCCAAAAACGTGATTCACACACTACTCATCTTGCTGCTTGTATTTAATTAGTAGCAGGCCCAAGTCCAACCATAGGCCATGGGCCATGTGCATTAATTGATTTTTTTGGCACACACAAAAAACTTTGGATATCGTTTGCCATGCATCCAAGTAGGCCCCTCACATTTTTTTAAGCATTAAGAGCCTGGATGTTTGAGGTAATTGAATACATAGGATTTTATTTTTAGAAGTGGTTAAAAAAGGAGGACAAAAGATAAACATAGGAAAAGGACCATCAAATAATCTCCTCTCTTTTGAAAATTGAAAAAGGAAAGATGGAAAATGAATAACCAACCATCATCAACCTAGTAAGTCAATACTTAGGATAGTCAAAGGTCCCACCTACATCTCCACCTTAGATAATCTTTGGGGTGAGCCCATTTCACCATGGATTCTTTTGTATTCAATTCCTATGTATGCAAACAAACATGCCCAGAGAAAAGAGAAGACAATAAGCCATGCTGTTGTGTGATGGCAGCTACTACATGATTTATCAAAGACTCAGCCACATTTGCTTGACCTATAGGCAGCAATGCATGTAGAAATGGAGATGCACCAGATGGAGGAGAATAGATTAAAAAAAAAAAAAAAAGTAGGCTGCACTCATAGAAAATCATAAGCTAGCTACATCACTTTTCCTCTGGAATATAATAGAGAGTGGATTCACTAGTGTACGGCTGTACCAGGACTACATGCACCAAAGGGCAAGATAATCAATCGATTGGTTGAGTCCCTGATGTCTGCAATGAACATCTTAAGTCAAAACATAATTAATATACTTGACACCAATTGCATGTGCGCACCCACCACACCTAATACACCTATTGCTTTGTTTTTTTCAGAGAGAGCTGTTTATGATGATTTGAACAACATTGGATTGCACCCACCTCATAAACCATTAACAGCCCTGTCGGCTTTCTAGGCTGCATCTGAAAAAGTTCCAATCCTATTAATACTGCCACCATCACAAACATTAGAACAAAACTTGATATTGATGAATTGGATTTACTTTAAGGTGATCACTTGCTAGTTGAAGAGCCAGATTTATTCTTTCTTTTTTTTATGTGTAAAAATTATTCTTGCTATGCTTCCAAATTCTACTCACCTAATGTATTGATTAATGTCCGTGCTGTTACTGTTAGATTAATTTCCTACAAATCCTACCAAATGAATGTCCAGTAATTGCTTAAAACATGTGGTCCACGACAGGGTCCTTCAACTCTCAGCAAATATGTGATAGTAGTAGAAAGAGAGGAGTCTCTTCTACGTTCTTCTTGTTGTTGATGTTGTGTGGGGGAGTTTGAAAGAAAATGGCGAAGTCGAAGACCTCTTGCTTCAACCTAATTGCCTGCGGAAGCGACTCTGCACAAGAAGAAGAAGACCATCTCCAATGGACTGAGGTATGTATAGATGTTCTTGCAAATTTTGATAGAAATGTGGGAATCTAAAAAATGTTCAATCTCCTTGGTCTTATATGATTTATCTCCATGTACTAAGTAATTTGTTCATACAAGGATGCGCATTTGTCATTTGAATTTCAATTAAATTGAACAAAAGAAAGGGGGACTAAGGTTCATCTCCATTCATGTTTAAAGCTGTGATTGGTGACTTGGGTGCCAGATTTTAGTCTGTTTTATCCATAGCTGTTGTTGTTTTGTTTGTTGTTGATAATTACTCAGCGACTTGTGTCTGGTTAATCACTTTCAGAGCAGAGCTTCTGCAGACAAGCATGGGTGGAGTTTCAGGAAAAGATCTGAAAGGCATCAAGTGCTAAGCAACAGTATGGTTTCAGAAGTGCCCTCTGCTGGACATAAGGGTAGCCCAGAAGCTGCTGTGGATTTGCATGTTTTGATCAATCCCACTGTCCCTGACAAAATCTCTGTATCACAGTGGAAAGATGAGACAATTACAATACCAGCACTGTCATTGGCTACAGTGAACTCAAAAGTAGCAGATACCTTAATTGCCACCGGGGGTTCTAGTAATGGTGATTACAATGCGCAGGAGTCTGTTGCCATTGTGATCCAGTCTGCTATCAGGATATATCTGGTACTACTGTAAATGCAAATTCCAAATTCTGATACTTATTTAAGGCTATGTAAAAAATTAGGATACTTGTATCCGTATCCGGTCCTAGATTTTCAATACTGAGGAGTTGTATCCCCAATCTCCAATCCCCGTATGTATCCATATCCTTATCTGGGCATCATAGGAAGTACATCAAAGCCATGTAAATGGTTTCTAAATGCTATTGAAATCTATGAATAAAAAGTTAAATTTAGCCCTTTTCCCTTTTCCATTTAGAGCAATACAGATAATGAGTATCGAATATGGCAAGTTATCATTATTTTAAGTCGAGTATCCTTGTTGTATAGATTTTAGATGATATTTTGTTGAGGTTTTCCCTTTTCCTTTCAACTTTTCCAGGCTAAGAAAGCATTCTACAAGCTTAAGAATGTAGTTAAGTTGCAAGCTGTTGTACGCGGACATTTGGTTAGAAGACAGGCTGTGGGAACTCTCCGTTGTGCTCAAGCCATTGTAAAAGTGCAGGCACTAGTGCGTGCTCGTCGTGCTCATTTGTCTCTAGAAGGGTCAAGTATTCAAGAGAAGCTTGATAAGCAGCCCAAGATTAATCATCAGAGAGCAAACCCCTTGGTAATGTTTGTTTTATCGAAAAAAAGAAGATGGGAGGTCGTTTTATCAAGCCTTTTCTCTTTTACTGAGTTTCTTTTTACAAACACAAGGGGCCTGTTTGTCTCAGGCTATGTGACTGAATATTCTGAAGGAACCCTTAGAATTTGGTTTGAACATTAGAAAGAACTAGAATTAAAATGGCTTGTGGTGGGAGTTGTGTTATCATCAAAAGTTGATATGCATTTCGGAGAAGTAAGGAGATTTCAATTCTTTTTTCAAAAATTTGTTAAAATATTGAGTCGAATGTGATACTTTTCAGTAATTGCCAGATTAATTATTGGCTCTTTGAATATCACAAATTGACCTGGTTTTGGCTGAGACGATCTCATGCATTCCTCAGGCATTTTTCTCAAACCTTCTCTACTGCAAAACTGTACATCAGAGTTTCTTCTCATCCTTTCTGCAAATGAAACAATTCGGTATATAATAAATTCACATGTATTTATTTAATGAATAGTCCACTGGTCATGGGATTCATTTCTTTGTATCTGTATACCCTGTAATTCAGCTATATGGATATTTCTATTTATTGACACAACTTATCAAATGATTGAACAACCGGGACCAATTTACTTACGATACTTGGTTGAGATTCATAAAAGAATTCTTACAAAATTTTAAGTTCAGTGGATCCAGTTTAGCAGAAAGACTAATTTTTATTACCCATTATCAGACGATCACTTATTCACAGACCTCATGTGGGGCTAATAGTTCTCATTTCACATCTCATGCAAAACCCTTTTCACTCCACTTAGGCTTGTCCCCTTCTAGGGTTCCCATTGTGTCCTGCTGAGTCAATTGAACCATCATCATTCATGCAAGTTGCATCCACATTATTAGTACACCAACTGATGCTGCTGTTTTTAATCTTTTGTTTTTTATCTGATGAAGTACAAGTGTAGTGTTGGTTTCCTGCTCTGCAATTTTACAAATAATAAGTTTCTATTCATATCTCATGGATAAAAAAAAATTGAGTCATAGCCCCAACTCATCTCTTTTCTGTTTCATGAGAAGGAATATTCTGACACTGAAGGAAACAAAACAAATGCTTCAGTTGAAACGTTGCTATCGAGTAGATTTGCTCGTCAGGTATGATGGATTGATCTATTATCTTTGTTTGAATTTTGGTTACTGTCAGTGTAATAATACTTGGTTTCTTCCATATTCTCCTACAAGCTCTTTGAATCAAAGCCAAAGACAAAACCAATTCACATCAGTTGTGATCCTGCAAGACCTGAATCAGCATGGAAGTGGTTGGAGAGGTGGATGTCTGTGTTATCGTCGGAGATCATGCAGCTGCAGAAATTAGAACTAAATCTGGAGCATCAAGAAGATGGTGCAAAGACCAACTCAACAGTTTATGAAATTGAGTCCGAAGTTCCAGCTGAAGTTATTTCCAAGCCTGCAGATATGAACTCTGGTGTCAAGGAAACAGAAATGCTGCTCAAGGGTGAAGAGAATTTGGACACATGTATAGAAGATGACTTTGAGTTTCAGGCTTGGAAACCAATACCCACTTCAGGTGAAATCTCCAGTGTTGCAATGAGAGATGATTTAGAGGATGGACTTTGGGGCGTATCACCTGAAACCGCTACGGAAATTAGGGAGGCTCTTAAGGAAGCCCCTGATTCAGTTGCAAATGAAGTGGTCACCCAATCCACTGCAACTTCACAAACAAAGCTTAGTGCGGATTCTGATAAGCCCGAGGTGAGCTCTGAGAACTCAAAGCAAAGTGTAAAAAGGGTGCCATCTGAGCAGGTTGGTACTGAAGGTAAGAAGTTCATATTTGGATCAAGAAAGTCAACAAATTCAGCATTTGCTGCTGTCCGGTCAAAATTTGAAGAACTGAGCTCAGCAGCCACTTCCAGTAAGTCAATCAGTTCCAGTTTTCATGATACTGCAGTAGAATCGAGACCAGACTCTCCGCTATCCTACACCAGTTCTGTCACAAGGGCTAAGGATCTTTGCATGACAGAAGAATTGATATCACATGACCCAAGAATTCAAATGTGGGGTTCAGAATGTGGCACTGAGCTTTCCATTTCTTCCACACTTGACTCACCGGATAGACCTGAAGCTGAAGGTGGTGGATTTGTACTTGAAATTATATCTACAACTAAAGAGAATCCAGATAAACTAAATTCTGAGAATGTGAATGCCAAAGCCATCAATTCTTCTTCTATTTTGGAGAATGTATCCAATTCATCCTATCCAGGTTATGTTCAGCCAGGTAAGCTTCAGGAGGTTGATGAAAGTTCAGCCGATTCAGTTTCACCAATGTGTCCTAGTCCTATGAATTTACAACCACCTTCAGAGCAGATTGTATCCAATGTGCATGCCCAGGTGGACACTGAAACAGATGGACCTGTGGAGGTTTCTCCACAAGGGTCTCCAAGAAGCAATATTACTGTTCCTGACTCTCATGGAACACCATCAAGTCAGTTCTCTCTGACTTCTAATAGGAAGAAGTCGGGTAAAAGTCTACCTAGTCAAAAGCATATGTCTCAATCTGTGGGGAAGAGGTCCATATCAAAGCAGAGTTATGATTCAACTGTGAGAAATAGTGCAGAGCATTTGCCAAAAGATCCAAAACTTGTGAAGAGGCGCAATTCATTTGATCACGAACCAAGGGTTAGCAGTAGCACTAGCAATTCCCTTCCAAGTTACATGCAAGTGACGAAATCTGCAAGGGCCAAGGCCAATATGAACCATTCTCCCAAATTGAGCCCAGATGTTCAAGACAAGGAAAGTCACCTCAAGAAGAGGCATTCCTTACCTGTCACTGCTGCAAAGCAAGGCTTTCCTCGGATGCAGCCATCAATACCAAATGTACAACAGGGCGCGAAACAGAAGGCTGCACATTCTCCTCAAACTGCTATCGGTAAGTCTAGATCCTTTTATTGGGAGTCCCCAATTTAGACGCATTACATGACTTTACCCACCTACCTTCGTTCCACTCTTCAACTTGATGTGCAAATCTCAGTCACAACCATGTGGTATATTTTGGTGCTGTCAAATTGGAAAACTATGCCTTCAGCTGACTAACAAGGGACTCAAACTGTTGATTTTCAGAAACTTGTAAGTCTCTTCAAAAGTCAGAACCCAATTTGCTTGTACCCAACTATTTAACATTCAAATCTTCCCATATGATTTACTGCTGTATGGCGCTAACTGAACATACCTCATCTTTTCAGATCAATTTTTTACGGTGTATGTGTTTCTGTTTTGTTTCAAGAGAACTGGCATTATCAATGGTTTTGTTGAAAATAGGACAATTTGGTTACCCATTACCATAGCAACTCAGAAACTCAAAAGCGCTTACGATATCTGAAAAGCAGAAAGCATCGAGAATTCAGTACATTATGCTAGACTGCCTTTTGCTGAACATGAAATTTGTTTTAGTGTAAATGGACATTCAACTGTATAAGATCAGTGAATGGTGATTTGCTCTTAACCTGTGTATTCTTCAAAATCAAGAGCATTCACTTCAGAATAAAAAGCTTGTCAATTCTGGCCTATATGATGATAATTTCCTAAGAGTCAGATGTCATGCTACTTCAGTAGCCACTTAACTGTAGTGTCCCATTCTTAGTTTATCGTCTTGAATCTTCCTTTTTTGATTTTTACAGAGAAAAAATGGCAAAGGTGATGGTATTTAGCTAGCTAATCATTGGAGCATTTCCATGGCCGAACTTGTCCAAGAATATTAATTCAAGCTTCATGACAGGCATGGGTCTTCACTACTTATTTTTCATGTGATTATCTGCGTGTGGCACCCGGATTGGAGGCCAGTGAAGGGAGAAGACTTCATGTACATTTTTACTGTGAAATTTCTTCCCTGGTTTAGCTGGTGATATTCAGTTAATGTGTGCTAGTTAATACTTATCAGAAGTTATGGGACTCGTTTGTAGATGCAAAAGATGAGAAGCTTAGTTTTCTGTTGTAATAATCTGGAACCTCTGCAGCATATACTCTTACTATTGTTGCAGTTTCGTTTGCTTACAATGTATTCCATTTTTCTTATGCTACCAATTTTGTATCTTGGTCACACCATGCTTTTCATTATTTTGACAGTCATTGTTAATGGAAGTTGTTAGATTCTTTATTTATTTATTGGTGGAGATTGTGAGATTCTTATTTTTGTGTTGAATTGGGGGTTACACATCATATTCTTCTGTTCCTGTTATTACAGCTTGTGATGGGCTAGGAATCATGGTGGTTGCTTTGGTAAAAGTAACTATGGTCAAGGGAGGCATGGGGATGAGTGATAGAAAGTCCACCAGTCTTAAACTTTAGCTATAGGTCTTCAAAAGTCTGATTACACACTGATCAAATTTATTATGATAAAATCTTATGATGACTAATATATGTAGTAGCGTGAATTGTGTAATTAAAATTGGTTCTTTAATTAAGGGGGTCTATGTGTGAAGGAACTGAATGGATCATGGTGAGCTCCATATGTGAATACCCAAGAAAAGAGGAAACAAACAATATACATGTGTGTATGTAATTGTATAATATTCAGACATACAGACACAAACAAACCAAAAACATTTGAAAATAATTAGCAGTTGTACATGTTCACCTTGACTTGATCTGACGTTCAGCTGTGTAGTAGCCATGTGTGGTTGTGTTTGGAGTTTTCTCCTACGACATGATGATCAATGTTTTTACCCTTGAAAATTGCCTGTGCGGGGACCAAAGATGCAATCAATATTTTGATTGTGAAAGGCCTGTGCCGTGGCCCAAGCCAGCCAACGTTATCTTTGACCCGTTATCTGTTGCCGACTGCCCAGTGGGGTTTGTGTGGGTCCAGCAACAAAACTAACCCAATAGGACTAATCTCCTAATGACGCCCGCAAAACCCGCACTAGGTAAATTTGGGGTGGTTTTAAGCAATCTCATGCATTATTAAAACATATCCACTGACCACATTGTGAACCCATGTGATCAATTTTATGGTTGGACCAATTCCTATTTTAGTAAAGATACAGTGATATGTTTTTAATTTTCAATATGTGGGCCCCATGGTAGAGTTCGGGGTGCTTTAGAACTTAGACTCAGAGAATTCGAACTTGAAAATAAGAGGAACATATTACTCATATTGGGCGTTTTTGGCAATTAATTAGTTAAGTTAAAGTAAAGTGAATACAGATAAGAAATGACAATAGGTCATATCAAAAGTACACAATTTCAAAATTCCCTCTCAATTTTTCAAAAAAAAAAAGTAAAAAAAGCAACCTTATTTATCCACAAAAAAAAAAAAAAACTCTAATTTTCTATACAAAAAGTCAAAGATTTCGTACCAAACAATTAAAAACAAAACATCATCTTAACACCTTATATTTTATTCTCCCTTAGGGCCCGTTTCTTTATCAGAATTCCGAGAATTCATGTATAGGAGAATTTCAAATTCTCCAAAAGTTGTCCCCTTAGGTGGAATTCCAAATTCCTCTTTTTGATGGAGGATTTAAAATTCCAACAAATGGTATAAAGAGTGGAATTCCAAAAATTCCAAAACATCTTTTGAGTGAATAGAGTTTGAAACTCTAATGAAAGAAAATACAGCATTTCAAATGCTATGAGACAAGATGTCACATTATATCCAAAAAAACCCCAATCTCTCAAATTCTAATCACAAACTCCGATAAAAAAATATGCCCTTAATTTGATGCTTCACCTCTCCAATCAACACACTTCAATTCACCAAACATCTAAACAGTAACAAGTGGCTCTTGCATGTTACTCTGCCTTTAGGTTAGGTGGCCACACCAGGCTGGAATGCAGATTAGTCAAGAGGGGAGAATTCCAATAAGGGCAGAGCCTAGGGTTCAACGGTCCATTAGGGGCCAATTAAATTAAAAAAAAAGAAAAGGAAAAGAGGAGGCATAGGAGTAGTAAAGGCACACGATTGGGACTGCTATGTAAATTTGATTGACAGGTCCTCTCATTCTGTCCACTTTAAATCCGGATTTGAATAGGTCAAAAGTGGGAATTTATAAAGATGAGAGCCCACATAAATGTACTCATTTGAATCAATGAGATTTCAGAATAGAACTAATAATTATGCAGGAGGGGCTGTTAAAAATTAAAATAGCAATATAATTTAAACACTATGGAATCTAAGAATTACAAATGTTACTTGAATGAGATGGGTTTCAAATTCAAATCTTTGATTCCAAGGGAGAATAAAAATTAAAAAAAAATCAAGTTTTTTTACTCAAATATACAATAACCTCCAAATTTCATTTGATAAATCGTTTTTCATATAATCTGAATTTCCAACAAATCAAGCTACCCATTTATTTGTATTAAAATTTTAATATGAGCCATTCAAATTCTCCGCTGCTCCCACATTTTTTTTAATTTTTAATTTGAATCATTCAAATTCTATAATCAGCTTGAAATAAATGCTACTCCTTCTTTTATAGATCTTTCTACAATAATCAGATTCAAATAAACTTTTTAATTTATAAGTTTTGAATTAGTGGTGGGTCCAATCCTTTTATCGTAACATACGAAGAGTCATGCGTGAGGCAATAAGAGTCAAATTTCTCGTGAGTCCGATCCAATCCGGACGATGACGAGATGTACCAAGTTTACCCTCAGGCCCGCCCGAGAACGACCCAGAAAATGCATGATCATTTCAAATTGTAGTCCAGCAAGCTTCTTTATGACCTAAGCTTCCAACTATGAATCTCGACCTCAGGCTTTTCTCCTGTAGATATCTCCACCATGAGGGTCTATACCTACTGAAGTTGGAGCTGCTCAAAATACATTGTGGGTATATAAGATACGGTAATCATTTACTTCGTTATGAGAATATTCCTTAAAAAAAATAATGTGATGGACATAATTTTATGCATTTTCATTTTCATTGATTTTTTTTTTTTCAAATGGTCAATCCAACACCATGATTGATGTAAATATGAGGATACCCAATATAAATGAAGGACATTTATCTATTTGAATTTTATTGTGAGATCCATTCCTTTAGCTTAGGATTTCTCCGGATGCCTAAAGACCTAGTTAGTGGTATTTCTGACTAATAGAATTGGATTTGTTGGAAAATCGTTTTTCCATAACATGTCCCCTTAACATTTCATGCTTTGTTTGAATTATAAAATTTTTAAAATTTTGAATACTAGCGCATATGAAAAGTCACGTGTGGCCTTTTATAATTCCCTACACTCTAAATGCTAGAGTTAAGCTTGTCAATCAGGCCCCGAGACAATGGGCCCGGCCCAACCCTCAAAAGACATGATGACTTTTATTTCTAAGAAAAAGCCCTAGGGTTGGGCTTGGACAATTCTTTTCGTGCCTTAAAGTACAAGGTTCGGCCTAGCCCTAACCCTTTTATTTCTTTATTTTTATATATATATGTAAATATATCTAAAATGCTCTTGTAACAATCACTTTACAGTGATAAAATGGGAATACGAGGGAAATTTTACCATACCCATTACAAATGCTTTAAAAACTCATACTCGAAGGCAATTGTTTCATTTCATCTCTATTTAATTATTTTAATTATGTATTATACTTAATACATAAGTAATAAGTGTTGCATGGTTGCTTTTAATCCATTTCTTATAGTTTTATTGTTTCTTATTTAAGCATTTTATATATTTTACTAGTGCGAAGGGGGATCTACTCGTATTAATTAAGGTGCTCCTTCTAGTATGGAGAGGTTACACAAGATAACCTCTTGTTCAATGCTCGATACTTAATAGTGATTTAGAAAAAATAAAATAAGTAATGATGTTATTATTTTGAAACCTTGAGCCTTACTCTAATCCAGCTATAGTCCTTACTTTTGAGAATAAGGTAATAGCCTAAGTGGTGACAAGCCCTCCACGTACTTTGAGAAAATCCAATCCTATATATATATATATATATATATATATATATATATATCCTTACTAGACCCTTTCCATAACTCATAAGTCTCCATATTAAAATCCACACAACTTCTTTTTTGCATAAGCATTTCAAATTGCATAATCATTCCAAATGGTAGTCCAGCAAACTTGTTTCCCTGCCCTATCTGACACAAAAAAGCAAATATATATGGCTTCAAAAAGAAAAAGAGAGGAGAGGTGGCGAAAACAGGAGGCGGCGGCTTCCACTTCTTGCCCTCTCTCTCTCTCTCTCTTTCTCTAAAACTAGGGTTTCCTAATCCTCGCCATCTCTCTCTCTCTCTCTCTTGCTTCATCTATTATCGTCGTATGATGTGATTTCGTACAATATTTAATTAAAGAAGAAGAAACCATAAAGGCAAAAAAAGGAAACTAGAAACCACCCTCTTCGAATTCGAATCCTTGGATGTTGTTAGTGGATTAGGGTTTCGACGAGATTAGGGTTTTTCAAATCAATCAATCAAATCCCTGGATCTCATCTGCTGATATGGCGAAATCGCACAGGTCGTCGAAAAGGGTTTCCTGGGCTCCAGATGTAAATCTCTGTCAGGTAAAAACGCCATCACACCATACATACAAATTTATCCTGTATATCTTCATCCAAATCGTCTGCGATTGCTGCTCATCACACCATACTCGATGGTAGTTGATTCCAGATCTGTGTTTTGATTCCCATTCCCTCTTTTCATTCTTCTGATTTCTAGATTTTTTTTTTCTTTGCTTTTGTCATCTTGGTTTTGTTAATTTTTCTCTTTTCATTTATTTCATTGTTTTTTCTTCCATCCATTTTTTTTTTCTTTTCGTTATCAAGCGCTCCATCACCACCTACAGTGATCATTGGATTCACACTAATTAGGCATTTTGTGGCCCTCAAATGAATGGTCTGGATCTCGTTAATTTTTGCCATGCGCGGTGTGTGTGGATGGTGTGTCGATGTAGAGGATTTGATGATTGACATTAATATTTGTTTATAAAATGGGATCATTTGGAGGCTTTATATATATATATATATATATATTTATATGGAGTTATATTGGTTTTATCTTAAGTTGAAGATGTTTTTTTCACTGCTACTGATGTTTTAGCGACCATTGTTTTTGGTCATTTCTGCAAATCATTTGCTCTTTTTATTGTGGTTTTGTCTTTAGAACGAACTTTATTTCTATGCATTTATGATTGATATGCTATGAGTTTAATCTGAATTGTGTTAAATAAACAACATTGTCATTGACCTTGGTTATGAAAGGAATAATCGTCGGATATGGAGGTGTTAGATCAATTTTCCACTTAAGTTAAAATCGTATAACCCACCCACCGAAATGGTATACTTCGATTCCCTACGTTGGTTTGCTGCAAAAGCATACGTTGATGCAAAAGTGCAGTGTAGGCCATTTAACCTAGAACAAACTGGTGAACAAAAATAATATAATTTCAAAAGTTAAATCAGTTAAAAATCTCAATGAAGAATTAAAAAAAAAAAAAAAAGGAGAGAAAACTGTATGGGTACGAATGAAATGTTCCCTAACCAAGAGTGAAAAATCTCCATCCAATATGATTCATGGTTGAAGGCTTCCCAATGCTCCATTGAAAAACTCTGTATATAATGCGTTTCATGGTCCTGGAGACTTGCCCATTGGATTTGGGAAGTGATGGAGTTGGTCTTGCTATAGTTCTAAATTTCTTATGTTTTCAATTTGATTGAGAGGTGGATTTTTCTTTTCTGAGAGCAGGATACAAAGATTATCTTATGAAACAGCATGAGACGAACTTGGTTTCTAAAGAGGGGTGGCATCTAAATCTTCAGAGTCAAACCCTCTGTACCTTAAAGTCAAAATGCAAACCATTGCACCATTAAAAAAGAAAAGCGCAAACCATTGCTTTCTTGCACCAACATTGGGATGTGATGAAGTTGGCTAATTCACCATACAAATTGATATGACATGGGACGATTTATCACTCTTTGTTTAAGAACATCTGATTCAGAAGAGCTAATGCTGGCTTCAATTGCAAAGACCCCCCTTTCAAGTACTAAAAATAATTCATTCTCTGATAGAAGAATTAATACAATGAAAAATATAAAAGGGAAAGTTGGAGTTATATGCATGCTTTCCAATCAAGCTTCTGCATGAAAGGAAAAAGAAAATTAAGAACTTACTTGAATTTCTGTATATGGAGTTTCTAATATACATCTATGTATTAGCAAGACCCAAAACCAATTCAAACATCAAGGCCCACTGTTTATGATGCTCTTTGGACTATTCTTGGTTTTGCATAACAATGAATTCCATCTCTGTAAGAAGGGACAATTAGTTATACATCAAGATTGCAGCCGTGCCTTATCGTCCAACAGCCTGTGCAGTGGGGACGAAATAACCATTATTAGTAGTCTAAATGAAAAGTAAAAGGAATTGGATAAAGAGAATCAGTGGAAATGTGAAACTTTTGGAAGAGAAAATAATCTTGTGACTAGACTAGCTCGAAAATATTCACTGTCTATATTATTACTTCACACTTCTTTTTTTTTTTTAATTTCAAAGTGGTAATTATTATTTCACACATTCTTTTTTGAATGGTACACTTATAGATTGAAATATTTCTGGGTAGGAATAAAGCATATCAGGGCCTGATGAAGCATTAGGTAAATGCAGAGTTAGTCGTGGTACTAATGTTTTACACATACTGACCAGAAAAGAAAAAAGAAGAAAATTTGTACTCACAGATGGAGTTGCGGTTTAATTACCTTAACTGACTGCAGAGAACTCTTCTATACACAGTTTCACTGTGTAGGAAACGATTATAAAGTGGTACTAAATGAAGGAAGAAAGAAAAGTTGACTGTTCCTGAAACTCTTTAAATTCACTCTTTATCATATACCTTTTGTGCAGGAGGCTCAGTCATGTTAGTTATTTGCTTATTTTAATTAATTGTACACTGAGATGGCCTTCTGATTCTTTCTTGCATATTATAAGTTATAACAAACTTTTTTATTTGCAGTCTCCAGGCTTCAAATTTTATATTCCTATTATTTAGTCTTAATAGATTTATGAAAAGTTCAAAGGAATACTACAAAAATGAGGAAATATTACCCAAAAAAAAAAAAAAACTAAAGTAATATTACAACGGGTGGATAGTTCCGTATGTAATGAGACATCTTAAAATTCTCTCATAAAATAGGAACACTTTTCAGCATTTTATATCGCTGTATGGGATATATGACTTAGCTGTTCACTGAGAACTGGAAAAAAATATATAAATGACTAAGCAATAAAAAAGGGGTATATACATGGCTTAATATGTGATCTCTTTTGAAGTTTGTAGTGTCCTATCACTTCATGGGCTTAGGTTTTTCATATATGTCCATTATATAGAATTGCTAGGGTGGCCGTCCACCATAAGATGCTCTCTCTACAGAATCTTTGATGTTTGTAATCATTCAGTCAAAGAAGTCACTAACAATCAGATATCTAATTTATAGAATCACCTCAAAATTTAACTTAAAGATACAATGAGTGGCATTATGTTACTATGAATTTTTTTTAACAGCTGATCTTGATAGAATAAAAAAAGTAAACAGATTTATTTTTTGAATGGTAACTGAAATTTTATTAAAAATAACTCTTCAGCATAAGAGACATCTACTGATGAGTTACAAAGCAAAAGATGAAAATAAATAAAACTCCTAAAACAACCCCTCACATCAAGAGAGCAAGGAAAGACATAATCAACATGGAAGAACAGCCGCCAGTTTCCCTCCTCAGCCAACCCATCCACAATAGAATTCAATTACCTCTATGGTTCACATCACTGAAGGAGACATTCAACTTTCTCACCAACTATAGCACCTCCACCATGTTAGTATATTGTCATCTCACTTTTGAAGACATTGAGACCCACGAATAGCACAATTAGACTCACCTTCTGCGATGATGTTGGGTAAGCCAAACAAAGTTCTTTCTTAAGGCCCATCCTCAAAGAAAGCATTTCTGCCTCATTGATATAGAATTGACTTGTAGAACTTGAAAAACAAATAATGCAAGCAATTGAACTATTTGTATAATCCTCCCAATTTCGGCTTGCCCAGAATTTCCAGTGACACTACCTTTAAAATTGAGCTTGAGGACCTCAGGTGAAGGTGGAATCCTTATGGGACAAAGCTTGAAACCTGAGGGGATGGGAAAAAGCAACTTCATACCCAGCTGCAACAGGAAATTTCACCTTATTGATTGATGCCTCCTTGTGTTGGTGAAGAACTTTAGAACATCATTTTTCATCTCCTTCCAAATGACCAAATGACAACAAGGAAATAAACGCTCCACGTAACTCTTCCCCTTCCCGACCCATGCCCATCCTCTAAGCTTCAAATAGACAACTAAGAGTGTCCCGAAGAACCCAATTACAATCATACCACCCAAAACAGACACCTAAAGGGCGGAAGCCTATTTGCATGTCAACAATAAGTGATCCATTGACTCAGCTTGCTTAAGACACGTAGGGCAGCCATTCACAATAATCATGTTCTCTTTCAAAGGTTATCCACTGTCAGAATGCTACCTGATCAAATCAACCAAACAAAGGCTACCACCCTTAGGGGAGCTGTGATCTCTCATATTCTAGCAGTGACACAAGATTCAGAGAGGGCCCTTTACCATAGTTGAATAGAAGATGCTACTGAGATCATGCCATCAATCAACCCCATCCAAACCCCTCTATCATTTCCATCCTCTGAAATGAAAACAATATCTGGGATAGAAAGCAAATCAAGGAACTAGCCCTCGAACTTTGAGAGGTGTCTAATGAAGATGGGACCCCACACCACCCGGCTACTAACCCTTTTCATGTAACTGCTCACAAAAGTGATGTAGCCCAAAAGGGGTTGCCATTGATCGAGCCCCATGATCCATGAGTGAGGCTCGTGTCCATTGGGCCTAGGCCCAAAGGTCACGGGTTCCCTAATTGACCTAGCTAGTACAGCAAGAAGCCCAAGCCCCCAATTAAGTAATAAATCATATGTCCTTCAATATCTTTGTTAAGATCATTAAGTCGTGGTCATCATCAAAACCTCGTCCCAACTATGTTGGGGTCAGCTACACGAATTTTGTTTCTCTATTCCAATCTATCTTGAGCCAAATCCTCAAATAAGTTATACTTCTTTAAATCTATTTTTACTACCTCCATCTATGTCCTCTTTGACCTACCCCTTCTCCTTGGTGGGCCATCAACCTTCATAGCCGAACTTTTTCTTACCGGTGCCGTTGCCGGCCTACATTGGACATGCCCAAACTTTGTGAGGATAATTAAGTATCTTCTTTTATTTAGTTTCTTATTTAATTAGGGTCTAGGTTCAATGTTTTTTTATTTGAGGGAAAGAGAATCCATGTGTTCATAAGAAATTTCTCTTTGGTTGTCAAAGAGGCCTATTTTAAAGACCCCTCGTGTATTCTTAAAACCATTCATTAATAAAATTTAGAATTCTCTTCTCTTTGGAGTGGAAGTGGAACCCTAGAATTAATTTTGTATTGTGTGGGTACTTGCTCTTGGGCGGAACCTTCCACCAATGAAGCCCTTTGTCCAAGCTTAAGCACCTTAACACACACACAATTAATTCTAGGGTTTCACTTTTAGCCAAAAAGAGAACTTTCCTTTGTATATATGGATTCTCTTATCTTAAATTAAAGATTTTTTGAATCTAGGCCCTAATAAAAAAAAGGGAGACTAAATAAAAGAAGATATTTAATAATCCTACCAAGGCTATTAAAAAACATATGATTTCTTACTTAATTGGGAGCTTGGGCTTTCTGTTGTACTAGCAGGTCCTGTTAGGTCAACCACGGGCCTTTAGGCTTGGCTCAGTGGATCTGAGTTTGAATCATGAGGCTAGATCTGGCCCATTGAGTGGCAATCCCTTTTTGAGCTACATTAGTTCTCCCTGCCCCGTAGAGAACTCACCCCCGAGTTCCATAGATCTCCTATTGGGTTGAAGATCTACTCACAAACTTTTGATTTTCTTGTTGATCTGTATTCTCTTTGCATGTCTTGGAAACTTTACTTGATCTTTCCTCTACCTGGAAGTAGATTGGCGATGTTGCTTCTTCTCTAGATGTTTGAATTTTGCTTGAATGCCAGATCGAACCATTAGATGATTCAATTGTTGAGTTTATACCCACATATTACAAACTTTGACCATTCATTGTTCATCTCCATAGATGAAGTCAATGTAGGGGACTTTAACATCCAGATCATCTTGTGAAACAAGTGGACACGAATTGATTTGTCCTTTGGTAATCCATATGGCTCTTCTGAAATTGTCATTACTGCCAAATCCGCTAGATGATTGGGATTGTTGGTCATTAACATGCAAGTCTTTGATGTCCTTCTTTGCCTCTTCTTCGCCTCGTGTATCTTCTAATCAACATTGTTTCTAGAAAGAAATTTAATCCATTTGCCTTCTTCTAGTTCTTTTGAAGCATGGCCATCCCGGGAACTTCAGATGTTGCTTCTTTTTGTTGTGGAACCTTTTCTTCTGTTGATCTTGCTTTTCTGTGCCACTCTTGATGTCTCCTGTTATGGTTTTCAGCTCTTTTGATGCATTTGTGACCTTTTGTGGTTTTTCGTCATTTTACTGCTTCTTTTTCTCTTGCATGCTATCCATAATTAAAGGTTCTATTGCATTTTCATTTGAGATGAAATCAATATTTCGAGAATTGTATAGGAATTTGCTTCAATACATATTGGTGGTTCTTGTGATGAGTCACTTGGAAGAAAATTCCCTTGATTCCGTGGTGATGCAACAGATGACACATACGAATTAGTAAAATGGACTCTTAATTCTTTATTGAAACTTTTTTGATGAGTTCTTCTATATTGAAACTTCCTAGCTTGTGACTGAAGTTGTCTCATGTGAGGCTGTCTGAAATTATCTACTACTCGAAAAGCTTATTTATATGCTTCATGAATGATTTGATAAAAAATAATATTCTCCAGTATGTCCGATCTTAGACCTCTGATATAACAAACTTTAGTCTCGCCCTCTTCTAAGGCACATAAATAATGCATTTCTTGAAATTGGTGGGTATATTCATCAACTGTCAACTTTGGAACTGCTCAAAGTAGAATGTATTCTCTTAATATCAGTCTTCATATTTGTATTGATACAAAATTCTTTAACATATATTTGGAGCTCCAATGTTTTTTATATTGATTTGGATGAACAACATAATAAGATAAACAAATGGGTTCCAGGAATGAACTGAAAAGGGGGCAAAATTTTTAAAAGAGGAGAACGGAGAGGGTCTGGTTGGACTGCTATCACAAAATTTTGGTGCAATAGCAAGCTGTTGGGAGTTTTTAATAAAATTTCAGCGAGGTTTTAGAAAGGATCAAAGGATATGGACTGGAACAGGTGTAGGTGCGTTTGATTAAGGGTTTGGTTACTTTGGTATGGTTTTAGGGTTACTATGGGGTTGGTTTTAACTTTTGAGTAGAATATATGCTGTTATGGTATTGTTATGGAACGATAGGGACTGTCATCATTGTGATGCAGTATTAGTGCTGGACTGGAGATGGATTTGGGTTTCAATTTGGATGAAGTAGAAGGGAATGGATTTGGGTTAAGTCTCAGTTGGGAAGGATTTGGGGTTTCAAGATGGATAAAAGAGCCTGGTATAAGGGTTGGTGAGGGGCTGTTTTAGAAGCAGCAAGTTGCAGTTTCTGCTGTGTGCAGATAATTTCAGATATGGATTGTATTTTGCAACTCCGACAGAATCCGAAATCAGAATTTTTGGGCCGCATTATGGTGGTTTAATGGCTGGATGAGTTTGGTTAATCAGGTTTATGAAGGGGAGAGGTTACGGTTTTGGACTGGAGCAAATATTTGGTTAAATATGGGCATATTTCCCATTAGTTTAGGGTTCATCTGAAGTGCAACGGAAGAGCTTGGGGTACCGAGTAGCTAAAGGGGGAATCCCCACCCAAGCATCTAGCCAAAATAGAATCCATCCACCTGCCCTGCTAGTGTTACGAAATTCAGTTTGGACGCCATTTCGGTTTGGCCTCTAAATGAAATGTTTTGGCCGATTCGGAAATTTCGGTGAAATATTTTGGAAAAAAATATGATATATACTAAAATGAAAAAATAATGTGTAATACATTTAATTTATTGTACTAAATCAATGCAATATGCCACTTTATATTTGACGAGTTATTTTATATTAGAGTGAAACTTGGTTAGCTTATTCATAATAAAATATTTTTTATTGGAATAGAATTTGATTAGGGTGATAGGGCCCATATAATTATTTAGATTTTAATAGACCAAAAGGCCAAAAAGGTTTTTTTGCCTTCACTTTTAAGTAAAAAAAATTGTTTAGCCCCTTCTGTTTTCTTTTCTTTTTTTTTTTTTTTTCTTTCTATTTTAAAGGCAGCCTACATGCTGGGACGAATATTTGGACGAATCCGACGAATTGGATGAAATCATAAAATTCAAACCGAATCAGACAAATTGGAACGAATAATTACAAGGGTCCTATTTATTTCGGTAGAGCGAACGAACCAAAATTATTCGGAAATTTCGGCCAAAACGAACCGAATTTCGTAACATTGGCCTTGACCCAAAAGCGGATTAATGGATGAAATGCGTCCTTTACCAACAAAATGCCCCTAGGCGATGAAAGGTCCCAACTATCTCTAAGAACCCTATACTTGGCTATTAGAATCTGCTTCCATAAGCCATCTGGATCTTCCTTGACATGCCATAAACATTTTCCCAAAGGAGCTGGATTCATTATTCTTAGAGGTCCAAATCCAAGACCTCCACCTCTTTTTGGTGCACAAACCATTTTCCAATCCATCAGATGAAATCTCTCTCTCAAATTTCTTCCATGCTATAAAAATCACAGTGAAGTCAGTTCAATATGAGTTGCAACTGCTGCAGGACATTTGAAAGCTATCTATGCTATATCAAGTAGCGGATTGCTAGAATGTTGGTCACAAGGATTATTTGGTCATGGAGGATGGATTTTGTGGGGATGGTTTCATGACTTTGGAGGCAAACGAAGCTATAAAGTTTAAGTACAGTGTTTCTAGTTGAAGCCAATGTTCAGGAATGAGATCATTTATTGGGATTCGCTGGGAAGGAGTTTTGAGAAATGATGTAAGATTGGACCCTATTTGGAAGAATAATCAACAAGGTAGAAAGGAATAGGCAGCACTTAGTTTTAACTTTTAAAGGTTCTTGGCATAGCTCAGTTAAGCTTAATTTCAATGGGAGCTCTTCCAGTCTCTCTAGAATGTGGTTCTTAGGAATAAATTAGGCATTAACCAGAACAAGTTGTTTTAGGAATAAACTAGACAAGATTATTTTAAGTATCTTTGTTCTATTCTTTTCTCTGTGATCTTAAGGAGCTCTATGGACTTGGACTTGTTTCCATATTTCTTCTTCTTCTTTTTTACTTATCCCTTTGTTGTTGTTGATTTATAGCTTTTCATTTTGGGAGTTGATTCACAGTTCTTCCTTGAATTTCTAAGCACACAAGTCTAGACTTGGATGCAATCTCCCTCTTCCCCAAAATGGCAAGGAGTCAATGCTGCCTTATTTATATGATTTGTTTTACTTGGCTATGAGCAAAATTGTTTTTGATGGCTATGTTATCAACTGATCAAGGTTTTGGACCTTGATGGGAACACTCATTGACATACCCTATCACAATGTGCATGGTGTTGATGCATTCATAGGAATTTGATCTGTTTCATGATTATGACATCATTAGATTGTTATCCTTGTTGAGAATTCAGAAGATTGTCATCGGAGTTTTTCTACATTGCCACTATATATTTGCTCATTTCCTATGTCAATGAAAAGAACTTCCAGAATATAGAGTTACATACTGTACTAGATCGTTTTAATGCATTTGTTATCTGCTGCATATGTTGTGTTTTTGGCTATTAACAATTAGTTCATTATTCTCAGTTTTGTAGCTCTTTCACCACTCTTTGTTACTCTTTTTCATCCTTTTGATGTTGTAACATCTCCATGATCTTACACTTAATTGATTACCATTGGAATGCAACTGACCTATTGCCTTCTGTTAGCAGGTAAGGCTGTTTCTGTCAGAGGATGCTCCTTCACAATCTGGATTTGGAATCCAAGACCACCTCCAAGCAAAGACTTCATGGCTATTGCACTCAAGCGGAATGGGTTCTGATGATCAACCACCCCCTGGATTTGAAGGACCCATACCAGCTTTGCCACAGATAGTTCTGGTCAAGTGGAAATGCCCTCCCAGAGTAAGCAAGAATATACTTATCAGCCAGTTAATTCAGTCTCCAAGAAGCTGCAATTGTGTTTTTCAGAACATCGAGGTTTTCCATATAGAAATCCATACTTTTAGAAGGTTCTGTTGCTTTTAATTCCTGTGGTTCAGATCTATGAGAAATTTTATGGTTGCTGCAGATGTGTGGTATCCTGTGCCTCCTATAGTTCCTTAGATGCAGGTCCCATAGGTATAGAAAACTGTGATTTGGTATTTAAGGACTTGAGTTCCTGATCTCTGAAAAAAAAAAAAATTTCACCCAAAAGGTTAAGGTTCAAAGTTCAGAACTGACATCTTTCATAACTGATGCGGTCAACCAAGCCCTGATGTAGAACAGAGCAATATTGGCATATTATGGTGCATTCTTTATTGGGTTGACTTGGGACACAGCTAATCATGGTACAGGGTGGGATTGGAAGGTTTCATCATGGGTAAGGGGCTTGCCGAAAAATCCTTGTTGGATAATAGAGGGGTACAGCTATCATTTTAAGGGCCTCAGAGATTTAACAGTTATGGAGGTTGTGTGAAACCATGAGAAAATTGAATTTGGGCTACTGTAAGTGCGTGTGGCTTTACAGACTATCATTTTAGGGGTTCCACAGATTTAACAATTTATGGACGTAGTTTGAAACTGCAAACAAGATCAAATTTGGGCTACTGCGAGTGCATGCGTTTTTTTGGCAGTTGGGGGGTGGGAGGGGTGGGGTTGCGGAATTGATTGTGGGGAGGGTGTTGGGGTTAGCATAGGGCTATGTAGGAAGATCTGATCTTTTGCATCATTATCCTCTTGATATACCATCAACGATATGGATTTTAGGGGTTTTCCCCCTTTTCTGAAGGAGGACCCTCTTTGCTTGCATTGTAAATGACTCTTCAAATGTTGGTAATTGTAATAAAAGCCCATATAGTCTTCTGACAATTGTGAAGTAAACCCTTTGTGTTGACAGTAGATACTTGCTGAAATCTGATAGCACTGGATTTGTTCTACTTGATGGTACAATGAGTGGGTGTAGACTGTAGAGTGTAGACCAATCTTTAGGATCTGACTTCCTGATCATAAGAGACAGCCCTGGGGGCCAGGCCTTGTCTGACTCAAGTATAGTGGTCATTAAAACGGTGTATGTAAAAATGCTCACCAAAATTGGACTCAGACTTCTTAGAAAAAATAAAATAAAAAAGAAAGAACTGAGACTTCGGACCAATTGAAATTGAAGAAATGATTCATTTACTTTATATTGGACTCTGCACAGTTAGATTGTGTTCATAGCTATAACAATCAGGTTGTGCATTTAAGTTGCCTTTCCTATGGAAAAAGCCTTTATTGTACTTGGGCATTTATTTGGTAGAGTTGGGCCTTTCATAACCCTTAAAGAGTGGGCTCATATGCATATTTTAGGGTTTTGGGCCAGGCATTGGCTGATGTAGGTCTAACCCATATCCCACTTTGGACAGCTCTACATTTGGTAGGTATTGACCGTTCCCATCTGTGTAATTTTTGTAGCTGAAGTCTCTTCATAAATTACCATTTTACCCTTAGTTACATTTAGGGCATAAGTAGAGGACTTTTCAGAAACTATCCTAAATTAGTTAAGCTATGAAAGTTGTGGCAGTACAGTAGTGTTTACAATATGCTGGCAGAACTCATATCATGATTGGTTCACCTCTAAGAAACATATATTCTCAAATTTGCCTTGAATTGAGATCTTTCACAATGAATCATTTGGGGCCAAACGACATATAATGAGTTGACATATGATGATTGAAAATGGTATCTTCCAAGTTCCAAGAGACAACTTAAAATTGGTCAAGAGGCATGAAAGTGCATTTCATAAATTCTGCATAGATCTGATTAGAGAGACTAAAATGCTGTGTTATCACTTGTTTTTTCCAATCTGCAGCTGGTGTTGAATCCTGATTGGCAAGTGGTAGCCGGAGAAGAAAGCAAAGAAGCAGAGTTGCAAATCCAGCGAGAGCTTAGAGTGCTGGAAGCTGTTTATCCTCGTATGTCAGCCATTCCTCCTAGGTGATTTATTTCAGCCTCTCGTCGTTGTTCTCTTTCCTCTTTGTTGCACTCTATATGGTTATCTATCATAGACTGAAACTGAATCTCAATCCGCAATGTCTATGCAGCCCATCTGATTCATCGGAATTGCATCTTTATCATCACGATGATAGTCAAACTCCTCTCATTCCAATAACCCCAATTGAAGATGATGATGCAGCAGATTCATTAGATTCTGTCTCACCCATCCGTACACTCGCAAACTCAGAGTCCCAATGCTTACCCAAAAGCTTGACGGCTAGTGGGACTGTACATCTGTCAACAACTTCTAGTTCTGAAGTGAAGTCACGAGGCAATGAGCCCAATATTCCAACGCCAAACCCCAACGAGAGACCTGCAATCGGAGCTATCCCTGGTGTGGAGCCTGATGTAGTGGCGGCTGCCTCAGCTGCCTTTACAGCAATAATGAGAAGCAATGAGGAGGGGAGTATGATTGACCGGGACTTGCTCATTAAGATCCTAAGCAACCCAAAGCTGCTGGAGCAACTGGTTTTAGATCATGGAATGCCTGCTAACCAGCAGTTTGCACCCAAGCCAAGTTCAACATGCATTACAGCATCCTTGCCGATGCCTCTCCATGCCAACACAATGGGATCGGAGGCACCCTTGTCGACCCCTTTATCAGGACAGTTCAATCCTAGAGTCAACACCACATTACCCACTCTGAATCTGCCCATTCCACCCATTCCAAATTTACGGCCTCCACCCAATGTCGTTCAAAATCAAATTGCCTCCACAGCACCAATGAAAACCCCTCCTGTAAAGGATATCAACTACTACAAGAGCTTGATTCAACAGCATGGAGGAGAAAGATATGAAGCACAGGATCAGAACCTTGTGCGATTGAGCAATCACCATAACCAAAATCCCTTTGGTGCAAATCCGGAACCAATAGAGAGTTCCAAACCAAGAGAATTGAAACCCAAAATTCAGAAGCCTTGCATTTATTTTAACAGCCCAACTGGATGTAGGCATGGAGCCAGCTGCATGTTCCAGCATGACGTATCATTTCAGAAACGGATTGGTGGTATGCCAGAGGTGCAGGGCGGCGCTAAGAGAATCAAATTGGAGAGGGAACTTACTGGAAGAAGCTGATCAGAACTGGTTTTCATAGATGTGTATAGTTATCGTGAGTAATGTTTACCAGAATGTGTTTTCTTTTCTTTTCTTTTTTCCCCTTGATATTGCAAATGGCAGCCATGGTTTTTCATATGTTCATTCATCTTCTAAGCACATCATACTTTTGGGGTTAAGCTTTTATTTGGAATCATCCGTTTTGTGTTGGCCGTTATTTGAATCTGGGATTTTATATTTTATTCTGGGAATCCCTTTTATCTTTATCCAGTGTTCATGTCTTTTGCATGTTTGTGGGATCTTCTAGAAAAGTGTCTGTCATATGGAAAAACTGCAAAATTTGTCCATTTCTTCATTCAGGAAATGGTCTACCATCTGGAGATGCCCTGTCTATCTAATTACCTGAAGGTACCCACCTCAAATGAGTGCACTTGTATTTTACCCAAATCTGATCCAGTGAAATTCTTATGGCTGGCGGTGGCCTTTATTTATCCTGTTACTTTTAGGATCCGCCCGATATAAATTGGATCACTTTGGGCGAGTTGCACTAGTTGCTCAATATCATGGCAGACCCAGTAGGATCTGTGCTGGATACTGGCTCATTAACAGCTCAGCTATTGACATTAGTCTACTATTTTATAAGAGTGTTTTTTATTACATATACAGAGCTGCACTGAACTGACTGGGTTGGTCACGCTCAATGGTGATTATGTCTGGCCCAACTCTAGTTGACAGACGACATGCTAGTGGGTGCAGCAACCATACTTAAAAAAGAGGGTACCTTTTCTACATCCTTTGCCACTTCAGAATATAAATGTGATCTTCCCCTCAACCTGTATTGCATATGAAATTCCCACTGGGCAGACTTCTGTCATTTATAGTCTCAAATTGTGAATGAATTCTGCGCAATGATACAAGAGATGAGAAGGGACTATTCTAAAAGGATTGGTGGAATGATGCCTGGTGTATGGTGTGGTCACATGCCTATTTATTTCAGGCCATGAAAGATGCTGAAAGTGCAGGCGGATTGGCCCAGCCATGAGCACGTACACTGGAGATGGGACCAAACGAACATTATCCCATCTAAATATCAAACAGAAAGTGGGGTAATGAAAAGAAGACAAAGTGTGTTGATTTCTGCAAATTCTTTAGTCTATTAACTTATTCCTAAAGAATGACAGCATTCAGAAGTCCAATAATGCTGGCTGCTATATGGGTCCCCAACTGCCTGCAAGTGCAGGGCCAAGCCAAAAACTTGCTGCATGTGATTTTTCTACTTTGTGGCTATATGCAGCGTTGTATTTGTGACCCTGTGAAGCCTCTTTGGATGTGACGCCACTGGCTGGCCTGAATTGGCAGCTCATGCTTGTTGCCATCACGTGACACTTGGCAACTGTGGCCTGCCCAAATATTAGGGGAGGTGTGGATTATTCATGTAACCAAAGTGGTGATTATTCAATAATTTTACTTCCACACCTTAAATTATTGAATGACTAGCAACATGGTTTTTTTTTTTTTTTTCTTATTCCCTTTCTGATAGATGACTTGATTTTATATAGATGCTAATGCACAATCCCTGCATGCTGCTGGGGTCCAGTCATGCACCATCAAGCTTGATTATTGAAATCTTCAACTTGTTCTGAGTCCTTAATGTCCTTCCACTTATATTCAAACCCATGTGGCAGATTACTTGTTCTTGCTATTTAGAAGTTCTTTTTGCCCAGGAACGTGGTTGATCATGTCATAGATAGGCATCTACAGTAACCACATTTGAGCTGATTATCTACACTAAACAGCTTCTATTATTATTATGATAAACATTATTATTATTAGCCTTTTTCTTGTGTACTTTTAAAAGAGGTCACTTGGAGGGATGGGCCAGTTAGTGTTGATTTTGGTCAGCGGTCCATCTATGGTGTAACTATGAGTGCTTCTCCTCTTTCAATTATAGGTGGGATTTTCTTCTCTATTATGAATGAGTGCTCTGGGAAACACTTTCCACCAAATTTCACTTATCCTTTACATCATTTGCAACTTCTGCGATTCCTGCTATCATTATTGACATCATTGGGTTTATGGTTTGCTGCTCCCCACCAGTGTAACTTCCACCACTTTGGACAGGAAATTATATGCCCAAAATAGCCGTACATCTTCTAAATAATAGATATATGCCTCAAATCCTCGTAGTGTAACTTCCACAGCTTCTAATCATGTTTTTCACATAATCTGTCAGAGATTAAGGTAATCTTTTAACCATAAAATTCTTGTGACCTCCAGTCCCATGGGCTTGATATAGGCCCAAGTGTTAAGCCCGATCAGCTAAGCAGTCCTGGGCGTGGGTTAGCTTTGGCATTGCCTATGGCAAGTGACTTGGAGGCCCTCATTATCCCTTTGCATTTGAAAGTTTGGTACAGTTTTGTGACAGGTTAATAAAATGAGGTCTAGGGCCCACAATCTAAGAGGGTCTTATATCAGTAAAAGTGGGCCCAACTCATTGCCTTATTTTACAGCCAACTAATGTCCTTTTTCTGCTTTTGGGTTAGCTACTTTAGCAAACCTCATTTATTAAAAGAGCACTTGAACAAACCTCATTAAATAAAAGGAAAGGAAAGCCAAGGAAAACTGGAGAAGACATTTGACATCCATCTTCTTCTTTTTGTTTAGCTTCACCCCTTCACTCAAAAGGAGAATCTTTTTCCCTGGTCATCTATAGGCCTCTCATCTATTCATGACCCTTTTCATCATCGTAAATGAGACCTCATATGATCAATCCAAGTCATTCTTACAGGACTAACGTTTTTAGTTAGCACTGGATTTTTTTTGACACATATACGAGTGATTTTCATCACTGAAGTATGTCACAAAACAAAAAGGATATTTGTCTGTAAGAGTCGTTTTACTTATTAAGAATTTTGTTAATGGATAGAATAGTCAGACCAAATTGAAATTCGGTCCACCCTAAGAAATGCCCATCCCTCACCATTTAAATTAATAATGGGCCCACCTTTTCAAGTTTGAACTCATAAAACTATATGTTTTTCTTTTCATCATCGTGATCATCATCATTAAAGCCTGGTCCCAACAATGTTGGAATCGGCTTATGAATAGATTACCCCTCTGACTAGATAAACTCTCTCCTGCTGCATTAAGGAGCAGGGCTTACAAGTAAATCGGTCAAGGGTAAATGTCACAATTCTATGTATTTTGTTTTTCCATTTTAATGAAGTGCTTTACATGTGACAAAGACTCCAAGTGGAGTTTGGAGTCAAAATTGCTCACTCTTGAGAAAGCGGTTTAACTGATTTGATTTTGAGATGAGCTCTAAACGGTAAATTCATGTTTAGTTTTCTTTTCACTCGTACTAACCCTATGACAATGTTTGCATAAATTATTAAAAAATAATATAAATAAATGTCTGATAAGTGAGAAATGTAATAGTTATATAAAGAAAAAGTATACATTCCGTCAATCACATTCGTGTCTGCTTCACCAAAGTAAAGTTCCTTTAAAGTGTCTGAAAAGTAAACAATTATAGTAAAGTAATTAGTTATGAAGTAAAATATTTTGGTGGCAGAAAACTTAAAAGTAAATTTATTTTGGCAGTTGAAAAGTTACTTTTTCACACATACTGTGACCAATCAAACATGAATAAACTAAGATATCTATGTTGGGTTAGTCCCAAATTTCACCTAATCTCTTGGAAAACAAATATTGCCTGAAATCTCATAATTCTTGTCCCACTTTTATTGTGTCGATGGAAACTACACTCTGAGAAAAAGGACAGAGTAGAAAGGGCTGTCTAATCCCACGCAGCCCACCCTATGATGGATGCCTGAGTGTGAGTGGTGTGCAGTCTCATGTACTGTACAGTCTGTACCACTGGGCACGACCAACTCAATTAAAAAAAACGAAGAGAATTTCACCTCCATGACATACTTATTGGAATAGTTATTTTCTTATTGGAATGGAATTAGAGGAGCAGTTAAAAGCATGTCATGTTGATGGCATACAGCCTATGTCAATGCTGATTTAAGGCAAGCCCCACCATTGACCATTCAGCATAGGATTCTGATTCCCCCACTACAGATTTCCAGGCAACAAGTGACCCCCACATTGAGGGCGGCGTCATGCAACTCTAACCAGTGAGTGAGCTCAATTTTTACTACAAATTTCACCACCACCACCTCCTCTGTCACAAGTTTCACCACCACCAACTCCCTCTCTCTCTCTCTCTCTCTCTCTCTCTCTCTCTCTCTGTATATATAGCCATAAGACACTGTAACAGCAATATCTGCAGCAAGAACAGAAGAAGAAGAAGAGCAGAAGAATGGGCTCTGTTTCTCTAAAAACAGGAGAAGGGAGCGCCAGATTCAGACGCTCTTCTCTCTACTCTCAAGCTCTCATCAACGTCCTCATGCTGCTCTCTCTTCTCTTCACCAACCTCTTCGCCTTCTATGCCTTCACTTCCCCTCCAACCCCCCACCTCAATCCCAACAACATCTCCCTCATCTCAGACCAAGTTTCTCTCATCCTCCGAGAAATCGATTACTCCCAAAAGAAGCTGACCCAGATGGAGAAACAGGTACTTGGGTATGAAAGTCTCGATCTTTCCCGACCCAACATCGCAGAAGAGCTCAACACCTTCCTCCACCCACACCCACTCCCTCTGGGTAAAGATTCAAGAACTGGGATAACCCAAATGGTCTCCTCCGTCGCGCATTCATGCTCAAATTATCTCCCTCTCCTCTCTAAGTACATGAATTACAAGGTCGGTGGAGCTTGCCCAGATGACTGGAACCTCGCCCAGAAGCTGATTCTGAGTGGGTGTGAGCCGCTTCCTAGAAGAAGATGTTTTGCCAGGTCAGTTCCTAAAGTGGGTCTCTCTCCTTTTCCTCTTTCGCTTTGGAAACCTGTTGGTGATAAGATTGCTAGCTGGAATGCGTTATCCTGTAAGAGCTTTGATTGCTTGAATGGGAAGAAATTGGGTGGGGATTGTGTTGGCTGCTTTGATTTGGTTAATGGAATTGAGAAACACAGGTGGGTCAGGGCTAGAGGGAAGTATGATTTTGTAATTGATGATGTTTTGGCAATGGGGGACGGTAGAATTCGAATTGGATTCGATTTTGGCGGTGCGTCTTCTGGGAGCTTTGCTGCCTGGATGGCTGAGAAGAATGTGACTGTCATTACCTCCACATTGAATGTCGAAGCGCCCTTCAATGAATTCGTTGCCGCCCGAGGGCTTTTTCCCATGTACTTGTCGTCGGAGCAGAGGTTTCCCTTCTATGATGGGATTTTTGATCTGGTTCGCGCGTCGTTGACTGTGTTTGGCAATCGAGCACGCCCGGAGAAAATTGAGTTTTTAATGTTTGACATTGATAGAATTTTGAGAGTGGGAGGATTGTTTTGGTTGGATAACTTTCACTGCGTTGATGATGAGAGGAAGAGGAGCATTACGCGGTTGATTGATAGGTTTGGTTACAAGAAGCTGAGATGGGTTGTTGGTGAGAAGGCTGACAGTTCAGGAACTGGGAAACCTCAGGTTTACTTGTCAGCTGTTCTACAGAAACCAGTAAGAGAGTGAACCAGAGTGTTAGGAGTAATGTAAAGGTTGGTATACTCAATTCTTTTGCTAAATGAGATTTGTATTGTATGTGAAATAAGTGGGACATGGGTTTTTCTTCTTCAAGACCGGAAAGTAGTCAAAGAAGAGAAATATCGTGTATAATCCTGCCATTGGAATGCTAGTTTAGGTAGGCTGGAGTAATATTTCTGTTTGTCAAATAGATGAGTGGGGATTGTCAGTGTAATATCACTTGCAGAATACCCTTAATATCTTGGGAGCAACATTTTTTTGGGTGTGCGGGTGCAGGTGGGGGTTGGGTGCTTTCCTTTTGTTAGAATACCCTGCTCACAGAAATTACTAACATGTATGAGCCAATAAAAAATATGTCCTTGTCGCATTGAAATAGTTTCAACGTTTTTTTTCCATATTTAATGCAGCACATGGAGTTCCGCAATTTGTAACCACTCCTTAATACAGCTTTCTTGTGCTTTATTCTTTCTACATCTTAATAAGATCACATTTGGGGTTTGTCTAGTCTTTAGTAGAATTTTTTAGTTCTGATCAATTCATGACTTCTCATTTGGAGTGGGCTCTCCTTGATTCCTGCAAGCGACTGTTTATTTCCTCTGTAGTTATTAAAAGAATCACCTTAAGAGGAAAGTAGCTAAGTTCTATACATTTAATAATTTTAATGTTTAAAGAAGTGTCAGACTTATGCAATGTAAAGCTAATTTTGCACAATCTATTTGTTTGCATGAGGTATCTGAGTAGGGATTCTAATGACTATTATACTGAAGGAGAATTTGGATAATGGTTCTCTATAACAATAGCCTGCAGATTGGTTTTGGGCATTTTAATGCTATGTTCTGTGATGGACCAGTTGGTGAAATAACCAAGGTTGTCAGGATACATTCATTGTGGAATGACGGTTTTATTAATTCTCCCCATACATAAGTAAGTACAAATTGGATTCATATTGGTTGGATCTCATCAAGTTTCTTATGACGGACCATTGTGATTGAAAACTCGATCATTTAATGTGTTCAACCGAGGAAAATTGGAAAGGAGGAAAAAGAAAGGAAAATGGAGAGAGAGAGAGAGAGAGAGAGAGAGAGAGAGTGGAAGATGTTCCTTTTGGATTATGTTTCACTCCTTCACCCATGCTAGGTGGTTGAAAATAATATTCCTTTAACAGGTGCAAGCTAGGAGAAATCTCAATTCTCAACTGTTGTTGATAGCCTGCATCAATAAAGGTAGAAAGAGGATTGCGCGTAAAAGTTATTGTATTTTATGCAAATGTTCTTTGTAAGATCATTAATCTGATTAGGTTGTGGGTGGGTTTTGATTCTATTATTTGTCAATATGATTTTGAAAATTCTATGTTCTGCTCATGATTAAAAACCCCAGAGTTTATTACAATGATTGCAGTGGCATTTTCTTTTATTAATCATTGTACATTCCGTGAACTTACAGTAAGTGTTTCAATACTGAAACTTAAACAAATACACTGAGGTGCCATTTTCCCTTGACATGGAGCATTTGGACAAGATGGCTATGTTTATGTTTTTTTAGTACAGACTACAGCCTTGCCTCAAATTTGCATCTGTAGTACGATACTTGATTGCATGTGAAAAAACGAGCTCCTTTCTTTTTGTGAACTCGATTGCAGTCTTCTACTCCTCTCAAATGTGCATATGTAATCTGATATCATTTTGGGTAAATGCCATGGTGGAAGCAATTTATGTTCTGCGGGAAGAATGGTAGATGACCAACCACATGTTTTGAACCCACTCAGAGACTATAAGATCCAGCAATGAAACTATAAGATTAAGGTCAAGTTGATGAATGAGAAAGGCTTTTAAGTAATTAGTAATGAGGCTGTTTCCTCAATCCACTCGGGCTTGAACCAAGCACTCTACTTGGACATCATCTTCTCTTCTATTATGGCTCGAGATGCAACAAGAGTGGGCTGGACCGAACCAGGCGTTTTCGTAGCCAAGCCCAACCTGAATTGTGGCTAAGCCGCAAGCCCAGGACAAAATAAAGCTTGAAATGCCAATCATACCTGAATTGCAAACTCAGGCCTAACTGAAATTTGCAGATGCAGATCACTAAGATGGTCCGCATTGGGTAGACTAGTTTTTTAGATAGAGTAATCCTAACCGTTCGCTGAAGCTTTGATTCTTGCCAGGATGAAAGGCCAGGAGGTGCCTGTTTGTTAATATTCTTCTAACACTTTCCACAATCTTTTCCCCTCTAGAGTGTATTTTCTACTGTGAGGTATGACATTAACACTTAACATGGACCTCAAGTCCTAGTAGCTTGGCCCGCTACACAAGCCCAACTTGCTCCTAGTTATAACTCCTGTACTGCCCATGTGGGGTTCTGGCTATGCTCCCTAGCTTGTTTCTAAAGTCAATGGATCAGGCCAACCCATAGGGTCCTTGGGGTTGCCCAACATGGATCAGGCTTGGGCTACTACAAGGCCAGTTAGGTCTGAAAGTTCAAGCCAGACTACTGATCAAACTATGGAGGGATCAACAAACTGCAAGTCAGGTTCCGCTTGGAAGTTGGGCGTTGTATCTTTAATGCTGGCTTGGCCTGCTATGATTTGTATTGGTCCCAGGTCTCTAGAGTCTAGACCATGGACTATTGAGTCGTTTTTTAAAATTTTCGAAAGAGGCTAAGGTTTGAATAGGTTGTGATGGATAATATGGAGTGGTTTGGTTGTGGGTGCATTTCAACTCACCATTCATTGGAGATAGATTAATTAGTAAGAGCAGCTGATATCTATATTGTTAAGTAGTCAGTTTGCTGCACCTTTATTGTCTAGGCATCTTGAGTGTATTGGTTAGCAATTGAGATGGAATCAAAGCCAACACATCCCGGGTTCGAATCCATACAGGGCAAGCTGCTTTTTGTGTGTGGGCGTGTGTGTGCTTTGAGTCCAAAGTGTCCTGCCCGAGGGAGGGTGTTAGCAACTTGAGATATATTACTGTCAATGCTAGGTGCAAAGACAATTTAGGTGGAAAATGCTGTTGGTATGTGGTTACATTTGACTTTTCTGGTGTCAGTGTTCTCTCTCGCTCTTTTAGAATTTATTTACATTTCTTTATTCTGGGGAGGCAGGTGGGCAGGGAGGGGAGGGGGACCTGAAGATGCCTCTATATTGTTCCTTGTTTTGCTACCAATTTGCTAAGATTTGAAGTAAATATGGGGTTTGCAATGATTCAGTTATTTTCAATGGCGTCCAATGAGGCTCGTTTACAGCTTCATAGTTAATCTGTAAGAGGATTGCTCTTGTCCTTTGGAGCATAAGATCTAATTAGCCTTGTGATTAAGAGGCAGGCAAGTCGCTGTAGAGAAGATGTAGGCCAGCTTCCAGTGAGACCCAAACATTAGAAACATGGGTCCGAAAAAAGGGCAATATTTCTCAAATTACATACCCATGTAATATAAAACTAGGCATCATGTTGAAATATACATAATATTGTTGTGTATGTACGTGCGCTAGAGCGAAACCTGCGATCAAACACTCATGCCACAGAGGAGAGACGAGGATTTTACGTGATTAGGCGAAGCGCCTGCATCCATGGCAAGAGAGCACCGATTCACATCTTGACCCAGGCATTTCATGCCCGGCCTAGGAGGGGATGTGGATGAGGTAATTGGCATTGAGTTTAAAAAAAAAAAAAAAAACAAGAGAGAGAGAGAGGGAGGGATAAACACCCCCGCTCGGCCCAGGCACCCCAAGTACAAATCAAATCTCAGCCCCTCTTTATGTGCAGGGGCTTGCTTGCTGCTCATTGCTCAAACAACATGCCAAGGTGCCCTTTGATGGACTTGTCGGGACTGTGATTAGTTTGCCAAGTTTTATTATTTACAAAAAAGATGTGTCTACATCACAAGCATAGAATCCCAAAGTAACTTTAGCAACCAAGCCTATATCATGAAACAGATGGGTGTCAACCAATCTGTACTTTTCTGTAAAAATGAAATGGTCTTACATATCCATTACATGCCTACCTGTTAGAGCTACCAGAAACTTGCAATTATAGGAAAATACAACACCACAAACAAGAGAAGGTAAAACCTTTCCCATGTTCAGTAGAGCCAGACGTCAACTTACAACATGTCACAACATACCACGCCTTGAACCTCAATGCTAACCACAGAGGGCAGCCGAAATCATAATATTTTCCAGTAAATTGTTTGGCTGGAAAGCACCCGTCGCATATGAGCAGACTTCAGACTCCACAGAAGGATATTTACTTTCGGGAGGAATGTTAAACCTCTCCTGATCCTGAGTCCCAAAATCATGGGCCATCCCAGTCATTGGCATCTTCGGGGATTGAACTATTGCTACCCTGTATCATAACTTTGTTTATTTGCGTCCCCTCTTGACTCATCTGCTGAACTTCAGATGGTGATAAGATTCTTATGCATCGGACACAGCTTACAAACTCTCTGCACATGATCCATTGGAAAGTCAGACAAATATTCTAATGAAACAGCAGATGCCAAGTGAGATCAAATAAGGATAGAAATTGCATATGAACCATCTGTTACTTAAAATAAGGATAGAAATTGCATATGAACCATCTGTATTTTAAGTAACATGTCTAGTGGCTTCTGGTTTACAGATACTGCAATTTATGCACCTCTCTGGGCAACAGCCCCACATATTTCTTTCCCTCAAAAGTCAGTATTGACTCTTACAGTAAATTAATAGTCTCTTAAAAAAGGTGTTTACATTGAAGTACTACACATAGAAGAAAAGTCTAATCTGAGCTACTCTTGCTTTTTCCCCTTCTTGGGAAAATAAGATGGTTTATAGGAAATTAGGGCCTTCTATCCAAGGGGCAAAGACTGAAGGATCATGGGTGGAGATCAACAAGGACCATCATAATGCCTCCTTTGATAGGAAATGATTGTCAATCCTTAATCTTATGAAATTAAATTCTAGGACTGATTCTCCCTCAGATCTCCATCCGAGCCTTCACTTGTACCCACTTATATAGAAGTCCATTCCCTAGAACTCCTTGGAATTTGTTAGAATCAGCCAAACAGGCACAAAGTTCAATAGATATTAGGGATCACACAACTAAATTGGAAACTTTCAGGAAAAAAAACAGCAGATGCTGGAATAAAATAAGAACGGAAATCATCCTCCAAGATAGATAGATGCATGCTGCCTGTGGGTGGTGAGTCATGCAACTAGTGTGCAGCAAGCAAAACCTACATTAAAATAAAGCTAAGGAGAAAGATCCTTCTTCACTGATACTGCCAGCATCAAAGTAAATTATTATTGCAACAAGACTTGAAATGAAGGAAAGGAAACTAATCGGTATAAGTACTCTATACCAACAGAACAAAAGCAAACCAGACTAAATAAAACAAACACTCCAACAATGGGCCTACTTATGAAGCCATCTCATTATAAAAGAAATTAATCTTTGTCAATGTTTCCTTGAATTCATCTTTGCTTCTTGATCTAGTAAACAAGTGGGTTATGTATTGTTCCTTTTTTATCTGATGTAATCTATATGCATACTTGCTCAATGGTTTTATTATGCATCAGGAATTGGAAATCATGCTGTTTTCTTAGATAATCTTTCAACTTGATCAATGTTCACTATGCCTAATTCATGCATTGTTTTGCTGCGCAAACAAGTACAATGAACTCAAGATCCCAAAATTTTGGGACACGATACAGCTAGGAGAGGTTACAGCTTAAAACATACAAGTATAATCAACTTTAAATGAATCCCCAACAAATTTACGACTTGGGGTTGAGCCTAATTCATACTGTTTGCAGGAAATAGCTAGTGCATGTAGATTTTAAAAATGTAGTAAAACAGCTCAAAAAGATGAGGCAGAGACTTACTCCCATGGATCATCTCCAACAAGAAGAACATCATGTTCATAATCCACATACACGAGTTTCCATCCTGAGCCTCTGGGGTCATCAAGTTGCCCTTCAAGTCCAAACATGAATGCAATTGCAGATTTCAGCTCATCGTAGCCTTTGAACCTTGTGACATCAATGGACCTCCCAACAGATCCTAGTTTTTGGACCTGTTACATGAAACATAGAAGTGAATTGAGGAAGAGCATAGACTACAGCATGAAGTTGCCCTTGGTTCTTTTCATGTGTAATAGGCCAATAATCCGGCAGGACCTAAACCTTTGATATGCCATCATATAGGATCACACCATCCAGAAAAATCCTAACCATTTGACTATAGGAAATTTGAAGCAGGAAAACATAAGTTTTCACCCTGTGAAAAGGGCAGCTTGACCTTAGGTGACCATCCTGTGAAAAGATCCTCCAACTGAAGTGTTATGATGAACCAGACAATGTGAATTTTGAACCAATGTGAAAAGAACAAGAGAGGACGAAATAAAAAGCTGAACAACATATTTTCACCCTTTGAGGAAATAGAATCCAGAATAACAAATTGATATCCATCAAATGCAAGAGTTACCTCTCAAAATGTCTTTTTTTTTTTTTTTTGTTAGCTCAGGTCTCAACATGTTAATTGAAAATGATTTCTTCTTTTTTACCTTTGTGTATGTTCGCAGAGGTGGAGAAACTTGTTGCCACGAGCCATTATGCAAGAAGCTATTCTCATCAACATCCAAGTTGCTTGAAGATGTACCTCCTGAGTTGTCAGGAAACTCTTGGAAAGGAAATGACTGAGAATTTGCCAGGCTAGCAGAGGTAACCTGAGACTGAACATCCTGACTTGAACAGAAGTTGCCAACCAGGCCTTCTGGAGGATTATGAAAACCCCCATCCTTCAGTATACCGAAGCCCTCCAAACAAGTGCTCGAAACAGAAGGATCAACCATAGTACTTGCGTTGCTGGCTTCAAGATGAAAGCTGCTGTAAGCCTCACTTTGACTGTTACTCTCCTCGGAGAAGTCTCTTAACCCACATGGATTAGAAATGCTTCGAAGCAATGCTGTATCTTTTTCACCTGATATAGCATGGAACCTAGATGGCCGGATTCCTGGATTGTGCTCCATTGATAGAGTTTTTAGGTAAGTTACCTGTTGAGGACCTGAGAGTTCTTGATACAACGTTGGCAAGCATTGGGAAACATGAGCATTCGATATATATGGAAACTGAGCAGTCTTGCTTGGACTATAGGCCTCCACATTCACCACTGAAGAGACATTTTCTGCATCATCACTATTAACAGGTGCAGGTGCATGAGGGGTATCTAGCTTACCAGACCCAGATCGGGGTCTAGGTGAATTCAAAATGCTGGTAGGAGATTGATAACTGGATGGGTGGAACATCCCGTCACCGGTTTCCGAGTGCTGAGCTGAGATGTGCCCTGAGAACATGAGAAAGCTATTTAAATTGTTAGCGTCCAATAAAGATGTTTCTGTCCGCTGCAGCTGAGCGGTATTTGCTTCAAGCTGCTGCTGCACCAGTTCAGAACCCATCAGCGACTCCAATGGCGAGCTCTGATTAAGGAATAAGTGATTTGGGAGGTTCTGAGGGTTCAATGGGCTCCCAATTACTTCTGTATGTAACTGTGGTAGTGGCGGTGATAGAATATGCTTAGAGTGCTCAAGTAGTTGATCTGTCTCCGGCTCATGTGCCATTTCAGATTTGTCAACACGTACTTTCTGCTGAAATGATTTCTCATTTCTGTGTACAACATGGTCCATCTTATGTTCATTAAGCTTATCCTGAGGGCTTCGACTTATCTGCTCAATCATAGGTTCTTCGGTGATTTGTTCATGTGGCCTCTTGTGATTGTGTGATGCTAAGTTTGAACCCACAATCTGGGTCTGCTCGAGGCAATTCTGTACATTCAGATTTTGTATCAAAACGTTTTGTAATGGGGGCAGTTGTTGCTGAGCATGAAGAAGCTGGATATTTCTCTGTACTGATGTTTGGAAGGTTGTATCTTCATGCTGTTTCAGAATTCCATTCATAAAGCATGAAGGTACACTAGAAGGAAATCGTGAAAGTTCGTTGCTAGTGAGGTTTTGAATAATTGCAGCATCATTTTGTTGAAGGCGACCGAATACGCTGGCACTAGAAAGCTGAGGTTTAAGTATTGACTTCACTAATTCTGACCCAAGATTTGGAATTGGGGAATACTGAAGATCTCCATTTCCATTTTCTGAGACCTGGGACAAAGTTCTTCTGAGCATGTTCTCCCATCCAGTTTCTACTCCCATCCCTGGAAAACATCCAATCCATTCAGATTTTTCAAACTCATGCCTCATAACTATGGCAGAGAAAAAATTTATAATTAGAACTCATGACCTGAGAAGCGGCGGATGCCCGAATCCCATCTTTTTCAAATATAACTTTTTATTGGCAATCTTGAAGAAATAACATTTGAGGAGAGAAGCCAATTTTTCAAATTGTTTTATTTGGCTAAAATGGAAAAAATGTTTTAGTAGGGATTCCAAATTGGGACACCCTTATAACTTTTTTAGTTTGCCTCAAGTGAGACAGGCAAAAATAACTGAAAGAAGCCTAAACAAGCCGAAATGGTTGAACGGATTCATTATGGAATAAAGTTTTTTTTTTTTTAATCCTTTCTCTCTTGTAAATCTAGATCGGAAATTGAGTCAAAAGGATTTTAAGCCATCCCAGTCAAATGAAAGGGTTTAAAACAAGTGATCTCAAGTATTTTTTTTTACAATTGAATTACTTTCCATACTTTCATATTCTTTCTTCTTTTATCCTCTTTTGTTTTCTCGATTGTGTCTTTCTTGAAACAGAGCACCGAAATGATCGAAGCAGTGAAAATTTCAAGTTATAGAATGGCCTCCAAAATGAAACCGACAACTATGGAGAGGAGTGGTTTTATCTGGTCAAACTCAAAAACAGGTGTGAATGGCTGCCGCTTTTGATACTCGGAATAAATGAAAAACCAAGATCTTTCTTTTACTATTGTCAAAAGGAAGAGCACCCAATTATAGCATGTAAAAAAAGAGTAGATCTTGTAGCAGTCTTGGGGAAATACACATCTAATCGCCACAAATGCAAAACCCCAAGTTATTATCCATATTATATAAGTTAAGCAACCAGGGTACTCATCAACCTCTTACAACCAACTCTGAGGCCAAAATGAATTTCCGTGTTTGTTCTATTTAAGACTTCATGCAAGAAATACACTGAAAGAAGATTTGATGTTCTAAAAATTAAGTCAATTAACCAGAAAATGAGGTATTATTTACAAATTAGCCCAGAAAGGGGACCTTTAGAGTATCATAGCTTGTTCTGACGTCAGAAAAAATAAAACTTAAAAAAAGGGCAATGAAAGAAGATGCCCCGTCGCTCCAGAATCTCCATAGATACTGCAGGAGTCAGAAACCAGCCTCAAGCCCATTGCATGAGAAACATTGACTTTTGTTCTTTTGTTTTTGTTTTTTGTTTTTTTAACTGTCCAATTGACAGCCACTAATTTGATGGATGACTAGGACCTTTCCACAAGGGGAAAATGTAAATTGTCAGTGAATTGGTGATCGAAAAATAGTTTGCCTGACAAGGTACACTAAAATTATCATGCAATAAACACCAAAAAAATCCTGAGACAAGCTTCAATATACGATGAAAATAAAAGAGTTTCCCTTAATTGTCGAGCCTTGAGATTGAGAACATCTTTTTGGATAGAGTAGTCATAGTTTTAATTCTAAAATGCAATACTCAAAGTTCCGAAACACAACTTCTAAAAATGTGTTGATTATTGTTGATTCTACGAGGGGGAAAATCAGCTAAAAATCACAATGCCAAGAACAAATTATTAAATTATATTATAATGACATGATAAAGGCAAAATCTGAAAAATGATTTTGAGAACTGAGGTAGCAAACAGTAAACGCTAATAGATATGCAGGTGTTTAGTGCGTACCCAAAAATCCTGGATGAAATGGTCGTTTGAGACTTGAAATGGGAGAGGGACAAATGAATGGATTTTCTGGAGTCTCAATTTCCCATACGTTAACCCTATTTTGTCTTTCTCCAAAACCAGGTTCATCCCACTCTACCTGATTATGAGTTCAAAGAATATTGTGGCTTAATTTTTGTAGACAAGAAATTGCAGTACACATGTAAGCAAAACAACTTACCTGAATATTCCGCCACCTTGAACTTGGCCATTTGAGTGGATCTAAGTCACTAATGCCTACAACAGTTCCCATATATCTGCAGGTTGTAACAATACAAATCACAGAGGCAAGAATTCAAAATTTTAAAAAACAAAACAAATTATGACCGCAAGTGAGGAATATTATTGCATTCAAATAGAAACACAGTTGTTCAACAAAGCATTAAAACATGAAGGGGAAAAAACCAATATAAAGCAAGATAATTTAAGTATGAAAGGTCCAGTGAGCACCATGTTTCATCGCAATATCTTGCACCACACTTTTTTTTTTTTTTTTAAAATGATATCTTGCACCACACTGATCTATAGAATAGGGGAAAATGATAGAGCCCAGGCTGCAAATTTACAAGCCACATTAGGGCCTACCTGTGATCAGTTTAACCCCCTCAGACTCATCTACCCCGTGTAATAGGCATTGGCTCAATTTTGGTCCTAATCAAGTTTATACTGAAAACTTTGGAGGGCTTAAATTCATAAATAATATCATTCAAAAAGGAAGAGTTTTTATCCACGACGGAGACTTTCCTTCACTCTTCAAATCATTATGGGTCACAAGACGCACCATATTAATGATTTGTAAGAAACATTTTCGCTGATGAGTGGACAGCACACCATTCATATGTGATCACCATTCACCAAACATCCAGGGAGGGGAGCAGGAAGGGAAGAGCTTAGAAAGGCCGCATCACGGATTAGGGTTGGGCAACAAATCACCCACATCAGTTACTTATAGCACTTGATTCAACAGCCTCTCATCCTTATGGTCATATTGATAGAGTAGACCACACATTTAGAACAGCCTCATTGTACCGTACTTAAATATCTTTATCATAGTTGTAAATAGTTGACCCAGATAGATTGGATTGTTTGCAATTGCACAATTTATGGGCTGTAATGTCTCATACAGTCATACTTGCTATGATTAGAATACAAGCGATCTATGTAAGAGGATGCATACTCCTGTTAAGATCATCCAATTTCATTCCAATATTCTCCCTTTTGTAATTCAGTTGTATGACTGACACATATAACTATACAAGTTTTTTTTAATTTTTATTCAACCCAACAGTGAGAGTAAGTTGGATGAGTGCCATACTGGATGTGATGCGAGATCACCCCCACTGAGCTGGACTGCAAATGAACAGTATACCCTCTTTTTTTTTTGTGAATATTTCTGATTTTATCTTCCATCATGCAAAAGGATGTTTTCCGAATATTTCTGATTTTATCTTCCATCATGCAAAAGGATGTTTTCCAAACAGGAAAAAAAATGAATTGCATTGGTGGTGCTATTCTCGGCAAGAAATATAGATCTGCTGTTCCATGTTGGTTAGAAAAAGCAAGCAATATAAGGTTCATGAGATAGATCACCACTATACCCTCAAAAATGAAACTGCTTCTATATGACAAAGAAAATTACTGCTAGCTTCTTAACTTCTAGTGCACAATGGAAGTTAAATTCCACTTTATTATTGTGTTTAGCAAAGTTTTTTACATGGTGTATTTATATGATACTATTGGCTAAACATTTTCAAAGGAGTTTAATTATTAACATATACATTCCATTGATGAACCAGTCGGTATAAAAATGCAATTCTCAATGTAAAACGTCCACTCAGAAGATTTTGTCATCAGGATTGCAACATCCTAAATCTCAACAATGCCCAGCAGAAAAAGAAGCTGTAAGTCCAGCCTAAGGTATTTCCAGAGCCTCAAGAACAAAATTGCGCATAACCAGGAAAGTATCTTGCATAGGCTTAATGAAGAAAAATACCTGCGTTTACCTGACTCCTCTGTTTCAAACATCATTCCAAATCTCATTCCAATTGAAACCTGGGTTCCATACACAGCATTTTGGAATTTGCCCAAAGGAATGACGAACTCTGAAGGACATGCCCTGTGAAGATGCAAACAGGTAATATATGATCTACACATGAAACAAACACAGTAACTTCGAGACAGTGTGTAGTAAATTCAAAATAATGGAAGAGAGAAGAGGCATATTATTATTATTATATTATTATGATGATGATGATGATGAATAGTAAAAGAGGCAGATTATTCAGACCTTGGATTATAGAAAACCGTAAAAGGACTGCGATTTGCGGCAGCATGAGCTGCAGCAGCAAGAACTCCAATATGCATGCTATCAGCAGAAAGAACAGATGACGGCAATGCTGTTAGTTGACGGTTTGCACGCCTCACACCAAGCAGCAGCTGCGATTTCTCATCCCTTTTTGTCACAGAGATTAGCAAATTTCAGATAGTTGAATATTCTAGAAGTGATAGATTGAAATTTGAACAAATAGTTCATAAAAATAACAAATTGTGTACAACCCTAGTAAGGAAAGTATGTCATTCGTACAAATTTAGTACCTAAATCCTGAATTCCATTTTCATGAAAGGACACTAATTAACAACAACAAATATCCCACAAAGTAACTTTGAAATTTCCTTAGCTAACCATTCCTACCAAAACCTTGAGGCGTTAGTAGAGGCAGCACAAATACTTTTTAATACTCCCTTTGGATGGAGCACACTCCTCAATACTCCCCCTTAGGTGGAACCCAGTTGGCGCACTTTTGGCAACACGTGTTTTTTTAGCACCGAGTCATTCCTCCTGGGATTTGAACTCGATACTGGTTGGCTCTGATACCATATTAAGTTTCTTGAGCTAACCATTCCTACCAAAACCTCAAGGTATTAGTAGAGTCAGCATAAATACTTTTTTAATACTCCCCATTGGGTGGAGTTCACTCCTTAGTAGTAACCGCAGTAGAGGTGCAGGAGAGGACACATATAATTCCATGCACTTGTAAGTATCCAATGTAACAATCAATTGTAACATTTAACAGAATAGATGATTATCCACAATGTTGTGCATTAGAACAACCTAAAATCATAAAGAACATCGCCTAACTTTTCTAGCCCAAACAAACATTGGCAATATGCAAACAATGATTTGGAGTGGATAAGTGGTCAGGAACATAATGTGCTCTACCACATGTGTTGGTTTTTGTCTTGTATTACAATGTACATCTGCATCAGATCTTCTAATTTGTTTTGTTTTTGGATTCGACCATTGAACTCAATCATATGTATGGATCTGTTTGCATTCTTGTTTGCATTACTTTGGATCTCCGAAAGGATCATTGTTCAATGGTCTTGTATGATTTCTTTTCACTCATCTGCATTAGTGATTATTGAAAATGTTTCATCTGAATAGTGGATCTACAACATCATCAACATCACTGCTTTGTCAAGCTTAGTAGACCACATTCATCGATATGCATCAGCAATCATTGGATTCATCGGTATTATGCAAACTCAAGATTTCTGAGCATGATGAATTTGCGAAGGGTGTTGGAATGTATTAAGATAATGAATACAGTCGTCTTTTCAAAAAAAAAAAAAGCATTTAGATAATGACAAGATTATCTGAAATTATTATCTAGAGTTCTCTTGTAGTTTGATATTATCGAGGTAGATTTTGGGTTCGATTTGATAGAGTTTCCTTGTTTATCTTTGTTAATTGACATCTATATGAAGTTGTATCCTTAAATGTAATTTACAACAGAACAGAATCCCATCCTTGAATGTACGGGATGCTTTGCTATTTTGGAAACCTATTAAGGAGCATGTGGAGTAATTACCTGATAAAAAGAACAGAATCACCAGCTCTAAGCCGTTTTGCTCCCACAAACAAACTCCAACCAGTTGTCAGAAGGTGTCTTTTTGGTTGTCCTACCCAATGTAAAAGGTGAAAACCAATAAGTTGCATCAAGCAAATAGAAAAAAGAAAATTAAAATAGCCTTTTTGAGTCATAGATCAACACTGGCCCAGATAAAACACTAGGTAGAGATCAATAAGTACATAAATATCATATTTTTTGTATATAATCTAAGAAAATTAAAAAGCAGTTATATTGCTTATATAACAAAGCATCCTAACCACGGTATATGTGTCGAAATGTCCACGAATTATCATGCAAGTCTCGGACAACAAGCTCTTGAGTGGGAGGCTGCATTGAATAATCCTGACATATAACAAAAGAGAAGTGATTAGAAGGCCAGTTTCAAAACCATTTTGATTCTCAAGCACACATTTGTAGAATAATTTTCAATTAAGCGACTCACCAATGGCGGAAATAACTTCTCTGCAGCTCTACGAGGCACGGAGAAGCCTCCATGTGTGCTAGTATCACTTGCAGTCAAAGTCTTGCAAAAGAAATCACTTGGCTGCTTGCTTTGCCGAAATTCGAAACCGGGAATAGATAAGACGTCCTTTTCCTGACAAGAGAAAGTAGATTTTTCATTACTATGAAAAAGTAATATTATATTCAAATCTGAGGAACCCAAGATCACTTGTGTAGATTGTTGGTAAAGTAAAGTCCCACATCCCACATGCCTAAGTAATGCCTTTGGCAAAGCTTCATATATACCTGTTTGGGCCTTCCACCAATGAGCTTAAGCTTTTGGGTTGGTACATGGTTTCTCACATAGATAAGTCTATTTCCTTTGGTTAGGAAGAGCTCTACTTTTTTTTACATGAATCTCCGTGTGATTCACAGGTGCTTAGTTTTCATACTCATTCCCAATCCCATTTTGATTTGACACCCAGACCAAAACATTTTGGTTGATTTGGTATTTTCGTCTTTCATTTAGGAGTTTCAATATTGTTTGGTAAAATCTCTTATACCAAAAAATTATAAAGATGCTTATTTATCACTAATTAATGATAGGGAATCTCACTTATCATTAATTAATGATATGGATTTAAAAATGTTCCAAAAAATGATAATTGTTAATGCTCGAGTTTTTTTTTTTTTTTTACGAAATTGCCTCAACCCTTCGCTTTCCCCTCCTATATGGATCCTTAGGGGGGTTGCATCTACATCTCTACCTTATATAGTTCGCTCTCGTATCTTTAAGAATTAAATTTACTTTGAGTTCCTGAGAATTTAATACCCAAGCAACAGAGAGACCATTGGTATGTTACATAGACATGTCTAAAAGTCTAAATATTTTGGGTGCCTGCTTGTATTGCTGGAATTTTTTGAAATGGGTTGAAATAAAGAAGTGTTTGGCACTTCTACTCATTTTCTTCAATCTTCGAGTCTAATTCATCAAATGACGCACGCTCTAAAGAGAGAAAAAAGATTTTCTAACACAACTCTGTAATAGGCATGGATGAAAATAGCGGCCGCTATATCGGTCGTAGCGGCCGCCACCGCTACGCCACGGCCGATTTATTGGCCGTCGCACCCGTAACAGCCGCTACGTCCACTACGGGGCCGCTACAAGCCCGCTACGGGCCGCTAAGACCGCTACGGGGTGAGAAAAATTCCTACTTTTCAATTTTTTTTAAAATGCATAATAAGACTTATTTCTTTTCTTCTTCTCTTCAAATAACATTTATACACAACTCTTCTACCCTTTTATGTTTAAAAGAACACCAAAAAGCACATGATCTCGCCGAATTACAGTCGATACAGAGAGTTCTTCTCTAAGTACATCCTATTAGACACCCCCTTTGGTAGATGTATTTTTTTCTCTAGGTACTCTTAAGTCTTGACTTCATGACATAATTTTTTCTTTTCTGAGCCTTTCATTAGTTTCTAAGTTAGCATAACTAAGCAACATGAACAAATGTGAAAAAAATGATCATTACTATTATTTTCTATTTATACAGTGATACAGGACCTCATATAGTGAGGGGACCCTACGCCTCCTTACCTTAGTTACTTTAGCAAAAAAAATACATTTTCTCTCATTTTCCAATATTCTAGATTTTCTAGAAGTTTTTCATATTTTTTTGATGATTTTTCCAAATCGTACATCTACGCTGCTACGTAGCGCCTGCTACATAGCGTTTTGGCGGCAGGCCGCTACGCCCGCCGCTACCGCTATTTTCATCCTTGGTAATAGGGGGCAGTTTAACTCTTCCTTCCTAACTAATGAATTGGTGGGATTTGAGTTGAAGCCACACATCCTAGTTAACTTGCCAACCAGAGCTAATTGATTTAATGCACTATTATCACTGGATTTGATAATCATTTTTAATACTTTTTCTTGCATTTTTTACCAAATTTTGACCAAGTAAAAAAAAAAAAGTTCATACCGGGTATTGGTAGTGTGATCGAGTCTTAATAGAGTAACTTGAACCTAGCCGAAGGTTGAATTCAAAATGGAGAAAATTCAAAAGGGTAGTGAGAGACCACAAATGCATGTAAAGGGTAGACATAATTTTGCTGTGAAGAAAAGGTTGGTGTTAAAGGGTTTACAAAGATCGCGAAATTGCTACCTATGACCAATTTCATCAAAAAAATTGAGTGTTGAAGCTATCACATTTTGGGGGAAAAAAAAACAAATTCCTATCATTATGCAATGTTAAGTCAGGGGGTCATTGCTTTGGTGCAATGGTGAAAGCCTCAGGCGCCATGTGTGATCACACAAGTTTGAGACTAACGAGCAGCCACTTTGTGCAAAATTGCCAAAGGTTAGGTTTGTCTCCAGTCTGGACCTCCTAAGATCCTGCTTCGGTGGGACCGCACTATGTGATGACCTGGGTGATGTGACGATAAGTCAGTTTTTCATAATTTTCTGGTAAAAATCCCTATATATAATTATAAAAATATAAAAATAGTTAAAAAAGAATGTTAATCAACACATATAAGATAAATTTAATTCATTTCGAATCCCATTTTGATTTCACACTAGACCAAAACATTTTGGCCAATTCGGTATTTCCGTCTTTCATTTAGGAGTTTCATTTTTTTGGTAAAATTTTAATATTCTAAATATATATAAGGGATTTTTACCAAAAAATTATAAAGAAGCTCATTTATCGCTAATTAATGATAGGGAAGCTTAGTTATCACTAATTAATGGTAGGAATTTAAATTTTTTCCAAAAAATGATAATTGTGAATGCTCAAATTTTTGTTTGGATGAAATTGCCCCAACCCTTCGCTTTATGGATCCTTAGTTGGGGTTGCATCCACATCTCCACCTTATATAGTTCTCTCTCGTATCTTTAAGAATTAAGTTTACTTTGAATTCCTGAGAATTTAATACCCAAGCAACAAAAAGAACATTGGTATGTTACATAGACGTGTCTAAAAGTCCAAATATATTAGGCCTAAGGCTGCTTGTATTGCTGGAATTTTTTGAAATGGATGAAATAAAGAAGAGTATGCCACTTCTACTCATTTTCTTCAATCTTTGAATCTAATTCATCAAATGATGCATGTTATAAAGGGAGAAAAAAGATTCTCTAACACAACCCTATAACAGGGGGGCAGTGTAACATTTCCTGCCTCACTAATGAATGAGTGGGATTTGAATTGAAGCCACACATCCTAGTTAATAGGGGTGCACCAAAAAACTGCTAATCCGATCCGGACGGTTCGGATCGGTTTTGTAGCAGATCAGTTTGGTCACAGTTCGGATTTCCTTCAAACCGTTCAGTTTGGTTTGAGCGGTTTAACCATGCCTTCAAACCGAACCAATTATATAAATATATATTTTTTTTATAAAATATATAAAGGAATATGAAAAATTACTAGAAGAAGACTCAAACCCTCACTCCGTTACTTGAAGTCCAACGTCTCTCCCCAATTGAATTGCCATTTTTTTGTGAAAATAAAATAAAACAAAAAAAACTGCAACCGAACCAAACTGGTTCCTTTCGGTTCGGTTTGAGCACATGGGCGGTTCAGTTTGGTTTGGGAAAATAGGAAATTGATGGGTTCGGTTTGGTTGATGGTTTCTCCTCTAAACCGACCCGAACTGCCCATGTGCACCCCTACTAGTTTACTTACTGACCAGAGCTAATCGATTTATTGTACAATTACCACCGGATTTGATAATAATTTTTAATACTTTTTCTTGTATTTTTACCAAGTTTTGATCAAGTAAAATAGGTTTATACCGGGTATTGGCAGTATGATCGAGTCTTAACAAAGTAACTTGAACCTAGCCGAAGTACGTTGAGGACCGCTCTCTCACTCAATCTCCTACCAAGAAGGGTTAAAATCAATATGGAGAAAATCTAAAAGGGTAGTGAGAGACCGTAAATGCACATAAAGGATAGAGACCATTTTGCTGTGAAGAAAAAGTTGGTGCTAGTTTACATAGATTGCGATATCGTTACCTATGAGCAATTTCGTCAAAAAAAAAAAAAAAAAAAAAGAAAAACGTGTTGAAGTTATCACTTTTTGGAAAAAAATACAAATCCAATCATTATGCAGCGATAAGTCAAATTTTTATGATTTTTTGGTAAAAATCCCTATATATAATTATAAAAATAGTAAAAAAAAGAGTGTTAATTAACACATATGATATAAATTTAATTCATTTTACTGCAATCTATTATATCTATATACCAAATATATAAATTATAAACAATGTCTATGAAACTGCGAGATTATGAAATTCATTTTGTACTCTCATTTATAGTTACCATATAATAATCCAAAATCACACACATAAACGCATTTGCATAATCACTGCACAACAACAGTGCACATTATTACATAAAGCAAAATGAAGAGCTTTCTTGTTTTTCAAAGGGGAAATTTGCACCACAGTCCCTGCTCGGCCAGAATCTGGACCAAAAAGCTGAACAAGTTCAAATTCTGGGCCAAAATTGACTGCTATGCTCAGGCACTCAATAGTTTTGGGTAGGCTTTATCATGCAAAAGTGGGACACAGACAGTGATCAAAGTTGTGAAAAGATGAGTCTCGAAGTGAATTGCCATATTTAGAAAATTGGCCAGATGGGAAAATCCTAGCCATCCAAATTCAACCCTTTTCTGCTTGCATGTGAACCATTCGCTATGCTTTTTTATAGATCTTTCCAGTCTTGAAGTTAAGCATACTCCAATACTTGAGGACTTTTGGTGCATGGTGGATAACTGAACCATGGCTGCATTTGTAGGAACAGAAACTTGATGAATTCCATATTATGGGACCTGAGCATTAAGTATTTCCTCTTTATAGAAACTGCTCTTTTAAAAAGAGTGACCATCTTACAAGACAATTGTTCTGAAGAAGTGTTGGGCTTGATCACCATCCAAAAACCATGTTACATGAGTTAAAGTAAAACAGATTGATAAGAAAAATAAAAGCTCAATTGGGAAAAATCAGTGAGTTTTGGCTATTTTTCTTACAGAGTTCACGGGCTGAAGAGTCATTTGTGCATATATCTCATCGGTATCTCTGTCTGCCTGCTAGTCCAAATAATGCAACCAGAAGACAAATTAGAGAAGGCCTTTTACTCAACATGAAAGCAATACCATGAAACATGAAAATCAGTTGCACGTACATGTAGTGTGACATTGTGAACCTGACACATTAGCTGAGACGGGAGATTTGGATAGTTTGGAATATGGGAGTTTGCAGCCTTCTTAGTTGAAACAGCAACCTGTTAAACAAACAGTAAGCACCCAGTTAAAATGCAATTTAACCATGATATGATCAACAAATAATGCGGGCTCAGTCATGACTTTTGAGACTGCTACCAGAGCCCATCTAAACCTTTTTCAGAGGAAAAACTAAAGAAAACTTTCTTTTTTCCTTTTTGAAATGCAACAATAGATTTCTCAGAATAGGTATACACATTAATATATATATATATATAGGAGTAAAACTAGGATTTTTTATTTATTTATTTGGGAGAAGTTGGTGGATGCCTGTGTGCTTACTAGATGAAGGGTTAAGCAGAATCCTCTCACAATAAATATATCAACGTAAACTTCATGTATGCATATTATTTTGGGGTAACAGAGCAATTCAAAACAACTGGAGAGCACTTTAATCTGACTAATATTTATACCTATTGAAGGGAATTGATCATAAACAAAAAGTCTAGCTTGGAAAGGAGTGGGTCCCAGAGGTTATTCTACATTTGAGCATTTTTTCAATTTTGTTTGTAATATTTTGCATATTATTCTTTGCATCCTACATATGGGCTTTTCTCATTTTGCAATTATAAAAAAGGAAAGAAAGTAAATCAATATTCAGATAAGTAAATGCCACGTTCAAAACTAAATTTAATCTCAAAAATGAATTAATACATTCGTGAACAGAAATTTGCAAAATGGAAAGATGAAATACCTGTTCACTGTGTCCTTGTGGGAAATAGTATACAAGGCTTCCTACTTGAGGCAAGGAAACGAGCGGCCCAGCACAGGCATTCCAGAGCTCAGAGTTCAGCGACTTTCTCACCCCTGAAATCAGAGAAAAGCATCCAAATCAACCCATTAATTTCACTAGACATTTGCATTAAAGTGAAGATTCCTATCAAAACTACAGACTAACTGAACCTATTAATTCATCTCTCAAATGAATTTGACGGTTCAAAAAAAAAAAGAAACTTTGTCATTTGGCATAAAAAATACTTCGAAAGCAGGTCGTCAAACCAACATCAGGAGAACATAAATCATCAATGACAATTGACAGCAAAATGGGAGGGGAAAAAAAAGCTAACCTGACTGGCCCTGAAGCTCGCCCAAGAGCTTCATTTCCTCAAGCAGAGTCGCACCCTTCATAAAGCCACAGCCTTTTGCATTCTCTTCAACAGAAGCCATGTCTGTCTGTCTATCTATCTTTTTTCTTTTTTCTTTTGAAAGATTATCTATTATCTCTATCTATGCATATCAAGCTACAACCAATAGAAAATAACCCATTTCCATCTGAAAAACAGAACCCATATGATCAATCAATCAATTCCTCTCAAGCACCCACCTTTAATCCGAATCCCTTCAAACTCATATCCAAAACTCAAAATCCAAGAACCCCAAATCCCTCATTTGATAAATAAAAAAAAACCAAAAAAAAAAAAAAAACTGTCCACCCCCACAAAACCCCCACCTTCCCTTCTCACCCAAAACTCACCATTTCAACTTGAAAAGAACCCCAACAGTCCAAAACCAATGGACATAACAGAACCTGAGAAAGGAGGACTGAAATCTAAGTGGGTCTTTCCAGAACACAGCAGGAAAAAGCAAATCCCACCCCAGCACGCGGGTCGATAGATACCGACCTCTCGAAAGGACGATAGAAACAAAGGGCTGTTCCTTTTGCTTCTGAAAAGAAAAACCAGAATGTGGGCGTAGTCTGTTATCCTGCGCACCTCATTCCCATCTCCTTTTTATCCTTTCTTCTCCTTGGTCTCTCAGTCTCTCTTTGGCAGCTTTAAACGGCTTGAAAAAGAGAAGGGAAGACGAAGATAACACGAAACAGGAGAGAGAGAAGAAAAGGTGGCAGGAAAACTGTTTCAGATATGAGAGAGAAAAAGATATGATTTTTGAGAAGAGTGGGAAACTTAGAGAGAGAGAGAGAGAGAGACAGATGGTTGTAAGGAGGTGGTTGGCCTTTTCAGATTACCTGAAAAATGTGATCTTGAGATTTCCTGTAATGGCTTGTTTGGGAGGATTACGTACTCTGCTGCAAATTCTACCTTTCGGCACGCGTGTGGGGGCACGACATGGATGTGGGGCCCATCTCTGAAATCTGCAGCACGTGTCGGGTGAAGGAGTGAGAGGTCCATTCATTTGTGGCTTGAGGTGGGTTGATGGCATGTATCCGCATGTGCTTTGCATTGCATGGAAAGTACTTTTGTGTACGGTTTCAATCGACAGGTAAATGAGGCTGGATCTTCTGATGGTCTTTGCTCACTGTCAATATGAGAGAGGGGAGTTTGATCAGGTGAGTGAGGATTGAGGAGAGTTGATGTAAGATTGATCATATGAGTGACGTTTTATGTAAATCAGTCTCATTAATTATATGTTGGAATTTTATGAAGAGATCAATTCTAAAGTTTTAAGACGGCTTTTTTTTTTCCGCTGAAGGTGATCATTTTGAGCAATTCAAATTTCAAATGAATAAGTTCAGCCATAGTAGCATGCACTTTTACCAAGGGCATGGTTGTGCACGGCTAGTTTTGCATTAGCTTATGTGGGAAGATGCTTTGTGCTGCGCATGCTTTGTCACTTGTATATAATAGAAAATTCACATTTTTCCTCTGTAAGAGAGGAAAGTCGACTCTCATATCCCTCTTTGCAAATCCGTTTTCATAGAAAGAGAAATTCATTTTTCTCTTACACAACACTGCACAAACGTGACTTCACAATTATTTATTACATCTCATAATATTATAGAATCCTAATACTTCGTATTTTATGTGTTAAAATGAAGAACCAAATTAACGTCATGAATAATAAAAATGGTCACCAATTAATTCTATCTTAAACGGAAAGAGGAAAAAAAAATGTCTAACCCTCACCCTAGCTATTCACTCCTCAACCCATTTCCTTCGGCTCCCACATCTTTAATGGTCCACCCGATCCTGAGCACCTCTCTGTCTATGGTTCGTGTAGAGTCGTGCCAATAATGGGGAGGCAAGGGGTCTAAAAAGATTCCAATAAGGCTTAAAAGGTATGCAAAACATCAACTTTATTATACATACCATCCCAACTCTTAACTCGTATATACCATCCCAACTCTTAACTCAAGTTTCCTGTTTTAAAGATTTAATCAAACAACAAGTGACAATTTAATGAGTCTTAACTTTTATCTTGTGGGAATGGAGTGAGGGTGAGCCCGGAAGGAATTGGATAAATCTGACTCCAAATTAATAGTGGGCCCCCACTTCAGAGAGCCTCATCAAGAGTGGGCCATGGTCCCGTGCATGAGAGCTGTGTCACATGACTTGCGATTGGATGGACCTGCACGGACTAAACATCAAAAGCATGCATGTACGGGGATGCATGACTGCAACTGTGGAAAGTGTTTGATTGGACGGTCGAGATCTGGTGCAGGGATCGAGTGGCACGCGTGGTGGGATTAAGTAAAAAGAGAGGGTTTGGTTTGCACACGTTCCTAGTCATTGGGACTTAAAATTTGCAAAAACTACAGGGCTTAATTTAATAAACAGACTGATGTGATGTTATTGTTTACATGTACCGAGGAACCTCTGTTCGCGTAGAAAGCGAAAATCTACAACGTCGTCACGCGGCATACGTCCAGGCTAATCTCAGCCGTTGATATTAGGGCCCATCTCTGCATGGAAATCCCAGCTTGAAGTTTTAATTGATGGACGATCCAACCATCCATTCCTCTGATTTGGGAGGAGCGCTTCATTTAACTAATGAGACTGTTAATAGTGACAAATGAATTATATTCTTTAACGCGGTCTTGCTTGGTGCTACTGGAAGACCATGGGAAATGCGTGCAGTTTTGGTTGGGAGTACACTTCAAAGGGGGTGGGCATATTCTCTAGAGGTTGGTTTTTTTTTCTGTTCTCTGGTGTACTTGGAGAAAAAAAATGATAGAATTTTCAAATATGCATCTTCTTCTTCACTAGAGTTGGTAGAAATGATCACCTTATTGACTATCAAATGGGCGTTAGTTAAAAAGGAATTCTCCAATTTTAGTCTTAATAATTTTCTGTTGAGTTGGGGAGCTTGCTTGGAGTGTGGCCCCTTGAAAGCAAGGAGATCGGTTCTATGGTCCCGTCTCCCATTGGTGTTCTTAAATTCAATGTCGATGGAGCTGCTAGAGGGAAAACATGGCTGGCAGGTATTGGTGGTGTACTTCGTAATAGCAAGGGTGAGGTTCTATTTATGTTTTCCAAGTATGTGAGTATCTGAGATTCCAATGAAGTAGAGGTGTTAGCTCTCTTAGAAGCTCTTCGGTGTTTCTCGAGACTATTCCATGGTGAGCTTATTATTGAGAGTGATTTTTTTAATGCCATTACATGTGTGTCTAATCAGAAGGTAAACCCGTGGAAATTCCAATTTCTCTTTAGTGAAATTCATCTTCTATCTTCTAGTTTCGGCGTTATCTTCCACCATGAACTTAGATCTGCTAACTCTTTCAAAGATACTTTGGCCAGGCAGGGGGTTGATGGGTCATCTCCTTGGGAGGGCAATGTAATGTAATCGTTAAGTGGTTGAGGGTACATTCCTCTTGTACCTTTTTTTATTTTTTAGTTGCTTCTTCTTGTATCCCCTATGCCTTTTTAATATATATTTTTGTTATCAATAAAAAAATAGAGATATTAGTGAAGTAATTCATGGTGGGGAGATAGCATAGCAGTTAATTCCGTTTTGTTTTGGCTGGAATTTTTTATTTCTGTCCTTTGTCATTTCAGTTAATAACACAATTTTTATTTTATTTTTTTCAATATTCAAGATACATGCATAATTTATATTTTATTTATATTTTTCTATTATATATATGTATATATATTTTTAATTACTCCAAGAAGTTTTCCTAAAATCCTGAAATACTGAAATATTCCATCTTGGATGCTTACCGAAATGATGACCCAAATGGAGTTGACAACTATGGGAGATATATAGCCATGCATGAATTCCTCCTCCACCTGCATCTTTGATCCTTTCTTTTAATTTGGGTATCGCAGCCATGGAAACTAGAGTCTAGACCCTTGAGAGCACCCACACAAACAAGGAGAAAATACCCGCATTATGCAACAATCGAGGCAACACCCAAACTGCAGGGAGAAAAGCGTGGGAAAGGTTGCCCGCACCCATAATAGAAAACACCAGCACACGCAACGAGAGCATACTCAAGATACTTGGGCTGCTAAGTGGTAGGCAGGGTTCCCAACCAACTGCGAACCTTGTTCTCTTCTTTGATCCATATTGAATTTTTAGAAATTTAAAGCAAACCCTGCCTGTTGAAAGGCTAAATTGAAGGAATTGAAGTGAAGATCTACAAAGGGCTATCAAATGATCGATCTCCCCCTCAACTATGTGGCCATCATCCTAATAAAATAAATGCTTGGAAAAAAAAAAAAAGTCCATTGTACTTCTTCTTCTTTATATATCTTACATTGTTTGCTCCCCACCTCTTTCTCTAATATCTATTTTCTGGTCCCTACGTTACCATTCATACCTAGGAATTCAATGCAAAGCAACAAAACCCTTAGCCAATGGACCACCATGTTGGGATGACCAACGCAATTATTATTTCCAAACTTGGTTTAGGTTATAATATGATTGGTCCATGGTGTGCTTTTCTTCAACAGCTACATAAATAAAGTGCAATAGTGCAACAATGCCAGAATTATAGAAATCATCATCATTATCGATTTCTTCTATGTTTTAGACAGATCTTAAAAACTCAGCATATGATTTTTTTTCATTGAAAAAGTAGTTTTTAATTTGTACAAACCTTGGTGATCGGATAAAAATAAGAATGGTTATGGCCATAAACAGTTGATAGTGGCAATATTTATACCATCGGCATTCATATGGTCACATGGGGCAGTGAACCATTGAAGCGCATGTAGGCAACTTTCTTCCAATGACAACATGATTCTGGAGAAATTTCTGGAGTAAAGAGAACAGTGAATATAAACATATATAGATCTAAAGCAACATTCTTATTCAATAACCAACTTTTACATCCAGGTGTTTTTAGGCAATCTTAAGTTTATAAAATAATCAAGTATCATTGTCTTTCTTCAGAATCCACAAAGATAAAGCACTTGTGCACTTTTAGTTTTAAATGACCATGTGTGGTTCATGCCAGTAAAGTTTTTCATCAAGTAGCTGATAAATGCAGGCCCACTTATTCTCAAAAGCAAATAGTGCAAATCATGATGAGGGTGGGACTTTAATCAGTATCTTCCTACCCTGAGAGTTCCCACTCCGGATGTATGTTTATAATCTAAAGACACGAAGAAACAAACAAAGGGAGATGAAACAAAAGCAGAGAACAAGAACCTTTTCAGATGAAGGAAGAACCAAGAGAGAATGATGCAAAGATGTGATCATTTGGAGTGTCGTTTAGTAGGAGGGGTGCTGCCGTGCTGGAGAATATGCAGCTTTGTTGGGAAGTTTGGCGACACGGGCATTTTTGGGGCTGATGGAAGGCCCGTTTTGTCAACTGTCTGGTGGTAACTTTGGTTTCTTTGTATTCGGGAATCTAGGCTTTTTCGTGACTTGCAGAAGCCCCACCTATTTTGACTCGAGTTACGGGCCCTGAGCCTCGGTAGACTCTAGGTTGACTCGTCCTATTTGGTGCTCAATGGGCAGGGCCAGGGTGATGGATCCGGTTGAGGTCTTGGGTCGATCGCCTAGCCCAAAGACAACCCAATTGTTTATTGAATTGGAACTTGGAAGTGTCAACCCAAACCTCAAATTCTCAGATAAAGTTAGGGTGAGGTAATGGGTTGAAGTAAAATAAGCCGTTCAGTCCAGGTTGATGGTTTGCGTGGCATGTATGGACTCAAATCTGTGGTTGACCCTTTATTAATTGGGTTGGAAATGTTAATAGAAGCGCAAAAGTACAGGGTTGGATTCAGGCTAGGTTGGTGGTTGAATTGGCTTGGATTCAGGTCAAGTTGGTGGGTTGGGTCGGGCTTTGCAACCCCTGCTTCATCCCATGTATGTAAAATGCAGAAATGAGGGGCCCACTATTGGATATTTGACTCTAGAAAAGAAAGGAAAACACCACGACCACGACCACCCCCACAACAACAACAAAACAAAAAAGGAGATTCCTTTGAATATGCATATGATATCATGCTACCCCAAGTAAAATGACAGTATATTCAATTTAACATAGACAAAAAAGAAAAGAAAAGAAAAACTAACACCACCACCAACAACAAAGGAGATTCGTTTGAATGTGCATATGATATCATGCTATTTTTAACTTAGGCCCTTTTTCACCCTTCTTAACTTCACATAGGGGAACACACCTTTGGTTAAATCCAAGCCTTTCACGTTCACCTACCCGAAATAAAATGACAATTTATTCAATTTAACATCACTCTGGCTAAGTAACTGGCCGATGTATCACTTCATGGTGTGTGCAAATCACTAGTTTCTTAGGTAACATATAATTTGCTGGCCGATATATCAGTTAATGACCTCTTTATCAATTTTGTTTGGGGCATTTGGTCGGAGGTCCCTCATAATTACCTTTTATTGCAAACGGTCCACGAATTAATTTTGTAGAGGCAAAGGTCCCTCCCACCGTTTCATAGACTTGAAAGGACAATAATGCTCTCATATTCTCTTATCTCTTTATTAAAAAACGGTAAGCCTAAAATCGTGATAGCTTTCCAAAGAAGGAACGAAAGAGAGAAATTAGGAATTTTTGACATCGGGCACAAGGAAGAGGAAAGTGAATCAAGAAAGGAGACAGTTCATCATGCGGATCCCACCATGGATGGATATCGATCAACAAATCCAATTAACCAAACATTCCTGATTGTCAAATTGGAGAAAAACATCCCACCCAAAATGGATGATATTAAATATAAAGATCTACCGTCAATCAAGTGGCTAACATTGCCCAATTAAAGCCAATGTCCCCCAAAATGCCCTATTCATAGTGGGGCACACCAAATGAACAAACTTGATTGGAAACATCTGTGCCTCGTATCCAATTAAATTATTTTAAAACTAAGATACATTTGTTCCAAAACCCAGATAAAATTGTCCAAAACTCAGATATATTTGTTCCATAATTCAGATATATTTTTTCAGAACTCAGATAAATTTATGCAAAACTTAAACAAATTCACTCAAAACTCAGTTAAATTCATACCAAACTTAGATAAATTCAGAAAATGATGGATCAAATCCACAGTCTCATAAAAAAAAAAAAAACCTACTCTCCACCCTTCCTTCAAATCTAGTCACACTAAAAAAAAAAAAAAAACCTCAAGACCCCAACTAAAATTTCAAAAGAACAAATTCCCTCCCATTTATTATACAAATGAGTTCCCCCTTATACATTCCACTAAATGCTGTTAGTTTTCGTATTATATTTAGCATTTTGAAACCATGAATCTATAAAATCAAGGGAAATAAATGATGAGAAAAAAAAAGACAGAAAAGATTGCATTGTCATTTGAGTGGCAAAACACATCAAATGTAGTTTCTCCCCTCTTTTGGAGAATTACCTGAATAATTGTATTACGCATATAGTTCGGTCATTCTAGTAAAAAAAAACTTTACATAAAATCATTTACTAGACATTCATCAAGGAGACATCCATGGGCAAATCGCCATGAGTATGTAACAGAAAACGTAGATCATTTCCTCCTATTTGAATTTCAAAACTTGATCTAGTCCCTCCCATTTGAATTTTAAAAGTTCATCTAAAATTAGGAAATAAAATTTGTTAGATGGGCAAATTAGTCATGAACAATCATGTTAAGGCCCTAAAATTAAGGGCTTACTTTGCATAACGTGTTAGGCCACTTACGCGTGACATATTGTGGCAGTTACATGGGCAAATCTGTCACGAAATATGTGATGTGGTGAATATAGGGACCTCTGGCTGCAAAAAGTCTAGCTGCGTGGACCAGAGCACTTAAACAGAAAATACCGTGGACCAGAGCCTCTACAACTTCCACTTCAGGGGCCTATCGCTAATTTTGCCATTTTGTTTCAGCCATTTTTTTCTCAAAAATGGAAAATTGTGAATCTTCACTTTTGATTAATTGCTGTTAAAGTGTTTCAGATGTAAATAAGATAATAAAATATGATGAGAATAAAGTTCCAGATAATTTTAGCATTTCAGTCGAGCCCATAAATAATAAAACGAGCCATGACCAAAACCTTGTCTTTATGACAATGAAATTGGCTGTGTTTATAAGTGTAGACCGGTTCTTGTATTTATTCTTATATTTGGATCATCTGTTCTATTTAAGCATTGGAGTTTGATGAATCTTGCTTTCCATAGTGTTCGTACAACTTTAGGTTTTTTTTTTATTTTATTTGTTTTTGCTAACCAATAAATAAAATGAAAGTAATGAGAAAATATGCACCTTTGAGTAATTTTTTTAATGGTTGCGGTAAGTCTTTATTATAAAAATGTTTTTCAAGATTATAGTTAATATATAAGAACCACCTAGGCCCGGCCCGATTTCTAAACTGTAGGCCTGAGTCCAGCCAGGCCCAAATCAGGCCATAACTAGCTGGCCCCAGCCCTGCCCGCCTGAACAGTATGAAGTCCGAGCCCAGCCCGTGTTAGGTTTGTAATGTAAAAACTGGGCGATTGACATTGTCTAAGGGATAGCGTGGTCGTGCGTTTGTATGTTCGGATCCATGCATCAGTTTTTGCTAACATGATTATTATATCCAGGTCAGGTCGGTTTTCGGGCTCTTTATGACCAAATCCAAGTCAGGCCCATAGAATAAACGAACCTAAATTGAAAAAAATGAGCCCATCCCTAATACGATAATCGAAGCTTGGCCCAAAGCGGGTTGGGCCCGGGCCAGACTCTGGCTGGCCCGGTCCATAAGCACCTCTATCAATAAAGGTATGCATTAGTAGTTTGTTTGGAAAGGATTCATATGCAAATACTATATAAATATATATATATATATATATAGAGAGAGAGAGAGAGAGCGAGACACATTATCTTTGTCCAAAATCACTATTTTCACTAGTAAATACATACAACCAGTAATTTTAGATGTGTTTGGGTTTTTTTTTTTTTTTTTTCATGTTTCCAACAAAATTTTCAAAATCTATGAGAATTTGAAAAACAAACAACTAGTTTCTTATGCTTATCATTAACAAGATAATATTGAACGGCTTGGATAATTAGTTAGGAGGTCCTGTCATCAAACTGAAAAAGATTGCAAAGTCTCTTTTTAATTTCAATAAATAATCACGTCTTCAGAAAAATAGGCCCTCACCCCACTCAAAGGGCAAAATTATGAAGTATCATCATAACCATTTTTCACCCCTTTAAACGAAAATCATGGATCCGCCACTAATGGGGAGTGTCAAACCTCAACCAGTTAAATGCAAGGACGTGTGAAAAAGGTTGCAAGGCCTCTTCTTGCAGAGGTGTGTAATCCTTTACCACCTCTTCAGGTACGTAAATTTTTAGGCTGACAAAGATATTATTCACTTAGACCTTTTTCACGCCTCATTAATGCATAACATGTGTAGACGAAATCAAACAATCATAATCATGCATAACACTAAGCATGCACACCATTTACACGCTAAATGAGTGCATACTCACGACCCCCTAAAAGATTAAAAATAAAATATTTTTACACCAAGGTGTGCAAATTCGACCTCTACTAATACAGCATACCCTGACAGATGGGGTAGGCCACTAGGGGCTTCAACAAAGATGATGATAAAATAGCAATCATCCAAACTCCAATCTGGGTGTGGTACTGTCCTCTTTCTTTCCTCAATTACAAAGAAATATTGAGTTTGTCAACCACTATAACTGTAATGTAGACTCTTTTTATCATATTCATTGAAAAAAAAAAAAAATAGAGACTCCAATTTCCTGGGCCTAGATCCTCCAAGGCACCAACCTACTCCCCAAACATTCCAATTGAATTCAGGACATCCTTATTTAGAACATCTTGAACTACCTAATTAGCATAACTTTACTAAATTTCGACAGAGGAAGAATCTCACACAAGTACTACAATGACAACTGTGCGAGCAACTGCTTCGAGGAATCCAGTTGGTTGATGGGGGCATGGCATGCCTGTGTCCACTATCAGAGGGGAACAAACATAACAACAGTGGTAGACAACACTCAATCCCCCAGTTTGCTCGGCCCTAGAACCTAACAGCAACACGGTCATAGCATATACTACATATTTAGTATATACTACATAAGGTATTTCACATACTTGAGATATCATGTGTACACAATTTTTCACATACTTCAACAGCAGCAACCCACACATGAAAAATATACTGACATGTGAACACAATTCTTTTTAGGCATATCACATGAAGATGAAAGAGGGAACATACAAAAACAAATAATTTACAATAAGAGACTGTAATAACAATAATTAATCATTAAGCGTTACATTTATTTTTATTTTTTTTCACTTTGCTACAACCTCCATGTCAGTGATCTGCAACTGCATCCATACAGTGAGAATGAGGAAGATTCCTAACCAGTGTTTGAGCAGAACTCCAGTATGACCACCCTGCAAAAATTAAATAAACTGATGATTATAGCAATTCGAGCTAAACTCCAAAAAAGGTGGCGTGCAGGATGCGTTTCCACTGGTGCAGGCAGGAGCTGAAAGACGACGCATATTAACAAAGGTGGAGAGATCTTATCTCATATGTGATTTTTCCCCAAACTACTGGTCATCCGTTTAACGATATTTTCCCCACACAGAAGTTACTTTGTTCCAGCAGCAATTAGTGATTCTTAGACTAGAGAAAATGTGTTGGTCGAAATTGAAAGTGACTAAATTAGTGATTTTAAGATTGGAGAAGATGTGTGGTCGAAACTGAAAATGATCAAGTTTCACAATATGATTGATTACAAATATCCTTAGTATGATAGAATGATGGATTTGAGCTGCATGTAACAAATAGGACCGGATTAAGGTGGGCAAAGTGGATAAAAGCTAGTGGAGTTTCATCCAATTGTTAAGAACCGCTTCAACTAAAGCAGTGTTTTTGTAAGACAACAGTTAGACCCACTTTTTTTGTGAAAAGCCGCATGTTGGGCAATGAAGAATGTAGTAGAAAATGCAGCTAAAGCACAAGCTAAGATGGATGTGTGAACTGAATTAGGAATGATTCCATTTAATGAAAGCCTACAAGTAACTTGAGCCAAAGAAAAGAGCAAGGACTATCATTTGAGTGGTTAGGGCAATGTTCACAAGAGGCTAGAAACAATTCTTGCACAACATATTGAAGGGTTATTGGGGGAAAAGACCAACAATGGAGACAGGAAGAATCAGAAAGACATGTTAGACTATAGAGTTAGAACATACTTCGAATAAAGGCAATCCTAATTGGTGAAGATGTATCCATTGATGTAAAAATGACTAGATTGAGTGGCATAACGAACGATAAGGGAAAAAAAAGATACAGATGACAGTGGCCAGTGGGGAACATATGGGACATGCTTTTTAGGGGATGAATGTTGTTGGGTCTCACTACTGGTCAACCACCTTGTGGTGTTCATGGAGTCACTTTCTATGATTAGCTTTCCTGGAAAGGAATGGCAAATGTTCTCAAAGCTTCTTTAATAGACATCATTTCCCCAAAATTCAAGTCTCTGGCTCCAATCAGAGTCTAATATTTCCTTTGGAGTGTTTTCTTTCTGTCTTCCTAGGGTACTCATATTTCTTCTCCTATAGCCATCAGTTTCACACACTCGCACTCGCACACAATAACAAACACATACGGAGCTCACTTTCTTGAACCTTAGTTAGGATAAAAGATGACCACCTAGTTAAATGCCCTTTAAGCCAACCCCAGATTAAATGTCTTTTAATCAATCCACATGCTTCATAGGACTATTGCCTGGTGTTGACTCGTATATATGAAACCTTAAAAAGTGATGATCTATGAAACTAACATGACATCTTCAGATATACTTAAAAAAAAAAAAAAAAAAATCAAATAAGTGCATTTTGGAGTGTTGTATGCAAAAATAATAAAATAAAAATTCAGTACAAAATAGAAAATAGGACTAAGAGAGTTCCGAATAGAATCGAATCTGTTCAAACAAACTCAGTATCTGCACTGAATTAGTATCAAACTTTCAACCTAACAGAAGTGCAAATTATTCAAACAAACTATTTAACAGTGATTCCTTTACATGAACTAGGTAATTACGGTCTAAACACACTTCCCACACTAGATCGACTCCAGCAGCATAAATATACCCTTCTGGAAAGTGCATATAGTTCCATCTATTCTGGCTACTTCCACATGCCAATAAATATTCAATTTCAACCATGATCACCTGCATCTTCCCCACAACCGCATGGGGCTTGACATAGTGATAGTTCCGAGACTAAAATCCTAATTTCGTTTTGATGTTATAAAATATAACCTGGGTCACTGTGAAGCCAAAATGATGTCCAAAAGGATGATGGCAGAGCATTGGAACTAGCTAGTCAACATAAATGATTCCTTCATCTGGATCATCTGTGTTCCCGTCTCTGTCTTCTTGAGATAGATCGGAAACATCAGCCTGCCCGTGATCTTGATGACCTGTATTCTCTCTCTCACTTTTCAACCGATCTAATATTGCAATCACCTGTGAGAGTGAAATTAAACAGGTTAGAGCCAACACTGAACATATAAAAGAAATTGATTCAAGATGATTTTCCACAGTATAGAATTCACTGCTCATGTAACAGACAAAGCAGGTACAGAGTGACAACCAGATCAAATTACATTCCACTGTTTCAGATGTTTGGTGATTTATGAGTTCCAAATAACAAGGTAGAATAATCTAAATATCTAATTATGAAAAATAAGACGTGGCTATGGTATGGTACAAACTTTAATCAATCAGTTACTATTGGTCATTGTAACCAGGATCAGCTCATTAAGCTCTAGGAACCTATGCATAACCTTTAAAAAATAAAAAATAAACTGGCACCTGCTTAGCTGGATATCAGAGAGACAGATAAGGATTCCCCTTCACCATGACTTTGAAATCCACACAACCACAGAATTTGAAAGATGAAAGTACTAGTTATTAGGTTATTGATTGTCTCATACCAAATGGGCCACAAGGCCCACAACCTATTTTGTGGTACAATATGGAATAATTTATCATCACTGTACTTGTGAGTTGTAACCAATCCTTGATATCATGGGGTTTGATTTCTAATACCTGCTACTCCCCATCCTTGTCATAGTCAATATCCACCATTGAACTCAATATAACTAGGAGCAAATAGGGCTCAATGACCATACTAAAGTAACTCTCCTCGTTGTTGTCTGGAGTTCACTGCTGCATGCATGAGATTAATAAAAAACTAGGGATACAAATCAGTGGACCTCCACTTACCCGGTTCCCAAAGAACCCAAAATGAAAAATCTGACTATGGACCCTCCTTTTGGATCCAATTGATAGTCGGATCTGGGTCTGAGTCCATTTAGGCCTAGAACTGAATACCTGTGTACCCAATAGCTGCCTTATCCTTCAAACCTGAGGTGTCTAGTTCAATTCCTGCTACCAGAAATAATATCTTTCAGTCATTTTGACGGGCCTAGAGTTGGGTCCAGATCCAGTCAGGTCTATTAGAGTTGCACCTGGGTCAAGGTTCACCACAACCTGTATCGAACCTGACCCATTACATCCCCACCTGAACCTGCAACCTTGTGGCTGCGACTCGAGACACCTCCCAACTGTGTTGCAGACTCTGCTCACATTTTTAACTGTGATTAGCCCCCAACCAAAAAAAAAAACAAGATGAGAAAAGGATTGGTGTAAAACTAAAATTTACATATAACCAAATACGTCATGGTTCAAACTAAATTACTCGTGCCACCAGTTGTTGGCCAAATCAATCAAACCATACCATCAGTAAAATCCAGCATGAGACTTATTGAAACTCGGCAATAGCCACCATGTGGACATGAAATGCCAACCAATTGCCCCTGTTTTTGGTTGCCAATTGAAGATGGATTTTACTCTTGCGATTGGACCCACATGAAGGGCGACAATCAGACTCGCACCATTTTCTAGTGTGGGACATTCCTACCCATACTATTGTTGTTTTGGTTTCTTTTACTATTATTTAAGCTACCGTTTGCATTGGTTTTCAAGGGGAACTTTTGTCATTGGATTTTAAAAAAAATTGTGGACAGGTGAGTTTAAAACATCCCAAATTTCCAATCCAATGTTAGATCAATGATTCTGATGGCCCTAGTTTTTTCTTTATTGCTTGTAAATGTAAAATATGCTTATAAAGACAGTCCGATGGCTACTGCTCTAATAAACTGATATGTAATTTGAAGATTCCAAAAGATTGCTTGCATAAACCTTTCTCCTTGGTATGAGAGATTCATTGTTGAATCATGTGACCTTAGACAAAGACTAGCCTAGATTCTAGACCTACATTGGCTGTTTTTCCTCTAATGTTGTGCATGACTTGGTGATTTGTGTGCCACTTGCAAGTGACCTGTGAATGTGATTTTCAGCATATTTCTTGACCTATATACCATTATTTTTGTGAAAAAACCAGAAGTTTCCAAAGCTTGGACGTGAACATCCATCTCCATCATGCATGCATAATTTTCAGCCAATTGCACGTAAGGTTTTTTCTTTTTTTCTTATTTTTTTCTTTTTGTGGATAATTTCCAGACAATTGTACATAACTTTCTTTCTCACAATTTTCTCTGTTGGTGCAAGTGGCTGTCCCAACCTGTAGGTAAAGCAGATTGGATGTGTGAAGGGTTGTTTTCTTGGTGTCCAATCCTGGTTTTTTACAATCTTGCATCACATGCTCACATCTAAGAAAACTACTAAAGACTCAGCATTATCAACTCCTCACTGCTTTGACAGTTTTCTTGAGTTCCAACATAACTACTAATTCTACCAAGAGCTCCTGGAGATAATGAAAGCACTTTCTTGGCTTCAAAATGTCACAGAGACAAACAAAACCTCGATAATTATCCAGACTCTCACAATCTACATCATTTATCTGTTGATTCCACACCATTTCACTTAATAATGAAGCCCAAATCCTGTTTTAGGTGTAGCATACAAAACTAGATCAAGATATATATAAAAAAAACATAAAACTTCATGAAATGAAAACCATCTCCACAACAGCTCTTTGACAGAAAACCGTCTTTCAGAAAAATTTAACCTGATAACTAAAACTCAATCGTGACCAATTTGTATTTGGAAGAAAATGACATGTAAGACAATCATTTTTAATTTTATATTTTTTCAGAAAAAATAGATACATCTCAAACATATCTTATCCCCATATGCAAAATTGTGCACTCATACTTAAATGGTTCATTTCTTATACTCTAGAACATATTTACTGTCATAGAAAGTATAGTTAAATTGTTTGGCATTAACTTATAAGAAAGCTTAAAACTTCTGAATCTAGTGGAGGAAATAAACACTTTTGACATTTTATCAGAGAGAGAGAGAGGAATCTTCAATAAATGCACCTAGGACAGACTGAGTATCAAAAATCGAACAGGTATTAGTAGAGTGCAGCAGATGGTGGCAAAAATAATTGCAAACATAGATATGCAAGGGCATCTCATTGCCATTATCCTGTTTCCTTTTCAATTGGTATCACCATTATTCTTAAAATGAAATTCTTGGCAAAAATTTGGCTGCTCAAGTAATATGTTTACTAGCAACGAGATAGGCCATTCAACAGCAGAATGTAGCGGGACCCGGCATATAATTTGATGAAATAGCCAACGCAGTATATGGCCAAGGGATCTAAATTGCCAAAGCAAACTATGAAATTAAAGAAGCAAAAGGAGGTAAATAATTACCCTGCTCCCTCGTTCTAGAGAGTCATCCTCAATAAAACGTATCTCAGGAGTTAGTCGCAGCTTCATACGCTTCCCTAACTCACTGCGAATATACTTGGCCTTTGACTTCAATCCTGCAATGGCTACCTCTCTACCTCTTTCATCGCCAAATACAGATATATATACTTTAACTACCTACAGAGACAGAAAAACAGAAGAGCTTACCACCTTTATACATAAACTACTATGAGATTTGCTAATGACCAGTATTAATTTGTCGCCATGTTAAGAAAGCACTTCTGCCTGAAGTTCAACCACAATTTGAATGAAAAATAGAAAAGAAAAGATTAATATGGTTCTTTTGGAATATTGTATAATGAGTTGATCATGTATGAATCTCGTATTATCTTAACATGCATTTAGTAGGTGAAATGTCAGCATGTAATGTACAGCTCCACAGGTTTAAGGTAAATGCAGAGTAAAAGAAATAGGATATGACCCTCAAGGAAAAAAAATTGAGAAATTCATGAAAAAGGTATCATGATGAAGTACCATGAAAGCAACGGTCATATTGGACACAAGTTCGTGAGGCTTTGACTTTGAGAGACCCTGAGTTAAAGGAGTGGAACTGCACAGTTAGGCCCACTATTGAAAATCCAAGCCGCTCAAAATAAACACTCTCCCATTGCATGCCATATCCCCAAATTTTAATCCCAACTTGGTCCCACTGTAAGATTGAATGTATAATTAAAAAAGTGACATGATCTTATGCATATTCATTAGTAACATTTTTTTTATCAAACAGTCAATCTTATGGTGGGACCAGCTCCTTTTGGACGCCATACACAAGAAGGCGTTTATTTTGAGTGGCTCATATTTTAATAGGTGGGTCCCAGTGGAGTTCCACTCCAATAATCATGATTTCTCTAAGTCAATGCCTCATAGGATCTGGACTTATTGGACACTAGAATCTAGACCATACTTTTTCATTTTTCCTTTTCCTTTCTATTTGTTGAAACCGTGTAAACAGTAATATCAAAACATCAAAGGATATAAAAAGTAAATACCCATTTTGTTGTGCAGAATGATCTAGACATTTGAGGACACCAAGGAAAACAAAATTTAACAATTGCATAATTAAAAATAGATCAACATGGCCACTATTCTAAGCCAATACACAGTACAAACTAGACACTTCCCTTCGATGCATGCTCACCCAATAACAACACCAATACCAAATCATGACTAAAATAATAAACCAGCCTATCTCACGTTGCATGCATTATTGTTCCAACATCAACAAAAATAACTGATGTAAATAAGCTGAGGAACTCGCACACAAACTTCTTGGCCACTTTCAAATTTTTAGACATTTTCTTCAACGCATTCCAACATGAAGTTGAAATATTCTTGCTTGAGTTATAAACAGGAAAATCACAAAGGACTCCTTTGGCATTTGAAACGTTCTCTTCAAAACATTAGAGAATACAATTTCTTTTGATGATATGCAGTAGGCACGAAGGGGTTACAGACATAGTCAGAAGAGAAGTCTCTCCACCGACCATTCACCTGCAGGCCACTGATCCACCCGCTAAATAACCCAATCATTCACTGCTAATTCTAAGTTTGGTCCATCTACATAATGGCAACAGCAATAGATCAACTAATGGATAAATGGCTCAAGCAACACCATACGTCCCACATACTGTTAGCAGAGGAGGGCATTGTGTAGCTACCTAAAGCTGCTTGGACGTACTCTAAAAAGCACCGGTAGTTGGGAATTTCGACATAATTGATAGCCATCCTTCCAATTGAACATTTGGGTCAGCGCGAAAATCCAAAATCTTTGTTGGGTGGATTGCATTTCCCCCCAATTTATCCAGAAGTGTATTGATATGGAGCAGCAATGAAAGGGGGGCTAAACAGTGTCCCACACCTCAAATAAACTCCAATAAGTTCCTCTATATTCCAAACACATCAGAAAACAGATAGCCATCAATGCTTATTCCAAGAACATCAATCCACAAATACTAGAAGAGAGGAAAAGGCAGATCAAATAAACAAACAAGGATTTCATCACGTACACATGTAGACGTTTGATTTCATCGAAAACCCAGACCAGAAATGGTACCTGCAAGTCACCAGAGACCTCGACGTCGGAGACGGTGGTGAGGGAGGAGAGGTAGCGGTCGGCGCCGAGGGCGGCCTCGGGGAGGACGGCGTACTGGAGGACCTTGTCGGTGAGGAGCATGTCGGAGAGCTCCCTCCTTATCTGCTTCGCCACCATCTTCACCCTCCGCGGATTGGCCATGCAGATGATGTTGGGGTGGCCCACTACCCTGGCCGTGGCCCACCTTCTACATCTCGAGGAAGCATTGGGAGGAAATGAACGGCTGCAGATGGTGTTAATGGTGATGATGGTTGGGGAGGAACGAAGAATGGGAAGTGGAGGTGTCCGGAGATTGATTTGCTGAAGCAGAAGAGGCATCTCAGATTGTTGCTGCAGAGAGAGATTGGATGGCGGTTTTGATTGGGAAAAAGGAGTGATTTTTATGGCTCAGTTTCAAAAGGAGTGTGTGTGTTCCTGGACTGGGTCAGGTTAGTCCAAAGCTGGTTCAGAAAAGCCCATTCAGTATGAGGCCTGGATTCGGCCCGCAGGCAGGCCGAATAATATAAGGCCCGGTCCGATTCATTTGCTGTTCATTTTGGGCTTAATGGACTTGGTTGGGCTAGGCCATTAGTCGAACCGTTAACGGAATTTAAAAGACTAACTCTGATTGGAAGAGAATTGAAGCGAAGTTTAAGAAGACCATTAGACCAAAGCAAGTTTCCTTTTGTTTGCGACTGTAGTCGTGGCAAAATCTGACTTGACCCGCTAACCCGACCTGCATATGCATATCCCAAGTCCCAACCTTCAGTAGATATGAGTCAGTCATGGTTTTAAGAAAAACTCATCCGCACTCATTTAAATGAGTCGGGTTGGGGTCAACATGTTTAATCTTTACTTTTAGATGTATTGTGTTATGGTCGACCAGTATTCTTTACCATATTTAAACAATTTGGTCATTTCAGTATTTCATATTTGTAGCTTATGTACAAATGATGTATATTTTCTCCTTGCTACGTGCTCTCTTTTCCAAGTATATGAAGATTACAAAAATATGGTGTGGAATGGATGGATGTTCAGATGCTTTAGTCACATTCTTTTTTTTGTTTTTCCAAATAGATTGAGTTGATTGCAAGAAACAAAGATTTTCCAGTGAATCCATAAAAATCCTTGGACCATAACCAGGATCTTCCAGGAATGGACATAGGACAGAAACGAACACCTATGCTGCTTCAGGGCTTCTTGAGCATGTATGTCAGTGGGTGCCCAATTACCCAGCCACTTGATGGCCCAACCTGAAAATTTTAGTAGTAGTCTGTAATTCTTGGTTGCAAATGACAATCTGGTTTGGATTTGGATCATCAGAGACCTCTGTGCACCAATCTTGGGTTTGGGGCTAGCCGTTTCCTGACCCCATTTATTCTCAAGGGCAATTGACTTGAGTGCGAATAACTTGGATTTGGATCCACAGAAAATGAATCAATAGGAGATTTGAAATGAATACCCAGCCATAAGTGGCAGACCTAGGATTTTCGCTTAAGGGGGGCAGACCCAAGATTTTTATGTGAGCTTGGGAGGCAAACCCAGAATTTTCATATGCATTTTGGAAGTGGGCCCAGGCCCGACAGGGACGACTGCCCCCGGAAGCTTGTATGTAGGTCCGCCAGTGCCAACCAATACCCTAGCAATTCAAGTCCTAAAAAAGGTCAAGGTCCCATATGTATTTATACTTCACATCCTACACCTCTCACCTCTTTAATAATCATTTGTTGAGTTGAATATGAACTCCTATGTATTCATTTTCATGAATACAAAAGGGACTTAAAAAAGATAAATGGATTTAAAAGTAATTTGGCTAGAGCCTAGTGTTTTAGACCTAAGCTGAACATAGTTAACGATCACCTGTTTAACCTAGTATTTGAAGGATCCACGACCCATGAAAATTGGATATATAGGTCCCAAATATTGGAACAAATTGACTTAGTTGTATGGGCCCACTATTTTGAGACCCATCGTGTAGTAGCTCTGGATTCAGGTCTACTGAACCTAACCCATTTCCATCTTTACTGTTTTTCAAAATCAATTTTGCAAAATTATAAAAAAAAATAATAATAATTTTGTAACAACTTTGCTTCAAGGATAATGAAGATGGTAAAGAACAAGAAGATACATTACACTTTCTTGTCTAAGTTACATAGATGCAGCATCTAAAGATTTTTTATGTTGATTTCTGCTAATCTTCCAGAAAGATAATGAATTAATGATCCTTTGATTTGCAGCCCACAGATGGCTGGTTAAGAGCAGGATTTTAAAATACTCTCTTAGGGCCTGTTTCTTTATAAGCATTTCTGACAGGAATTCAGGCTGTCTGTGGATTCAAGAATTCCTGTCAGAAATTTAATGTTCTTTTGGTGGAATTCCGAGTATTCAAGGCAGCCAGAATTTTCAAATGCCAAAAAAGTGGAATTCCAAAATACTAACCCCTCCAAGAGCATTTCAAAATTCTGGAACTCTGAAAAGTTTGGTTGGAACTCCGGCACCCAACTGTAAACCCACCTACCAATAATAAAGTGGGCCCCATATTTACAATTATAAAAATTGTACCCATACAATTCCTATCAAGATGGGTCTATGTTCAAATTTCTAAAATTGGGCCCCACACTTTCGTTTCTAAAAGATGGGCTCATGTACCATATACCTGAGGTGGGTCCACATTATAATTCTTACAATTGGGTCCTAAGTTCACAACCACAAAAGGTGGGTCCCATGTACTACAATGCATAAAATGTGTAATTCTATTCTAGAATTTATGTAGCAATGAAACATGAGTTTTATGAAATTCAGAAATTTAAAAATTTTTAGACAAGAATTCAAATGAAAACGAAACGTAGAATTCAGAAATGACAAAATTTAGTGGCATTTTAGAATTCCAACATTCGGAATTCTCAGACAACCTTTAGATATGAATTCTATGAATTCTAGTAAAGAAACAGGCCCTTAGTTTAGTCTCAAAATTATACATATTTGTTGATGTATCCTTCTTCTGAGAAAATCTATTCAAACATACTTAAAGAAATAAAAATTAGAATCACCTTACATTTTTGTTTCAACTCAGCCAATTCGCTCGCAGCTAAACCAGTGAGTCACCACCCTTTTCTATAGAAACAAGCAGGAATCGATCCCTTGCTATATTGCTAGTGGTGAAAGACTTGGGTGAGTGCGTGTGTAAGTACTTACATAGTTGCACTACCTTAAAAAATACATTTATTTATCTATAAAAATAAAAGATACCCTGTACCAAACAACCCCTATAAGTCCTTGAGAATTACAAGGGACGGATACCCCCCTACCTTCCGTTTCTGTTTTCTCTAATAAAATTTCTCTATTTTCACCTAAAAAAAAAAACCTTGACAAGGAAATGTACATAAACTTCATGGATTAAGCTCCTGGGTGGCAAATAGTCAGGTTGGGTTGAGTGCTCTGGAGGAGGGCATGCAGAGGCTCAATTTGAACCAGTCTCATTTGTTAATCAAGTTGAAAATGTCAACCCAAATCAAATCTGAAAGTTAAAATTGTTCAACCTAAGTTCACGATTGACTGGTTAGGTTCGAATTGATCATTTTATTAGGGTAGGTCAAGTTTTGGGTCAGGCCAGTAGATCAAATAACAACAATGGGCTCAACGAGAACCCAACCCATTTGTCAATCCGGGTCAAAAGTGTCAAACCTACCAACCGAAGAAGAAAAATGTCAACCTCCCCAAATTACCGGGTTAGGCTTGTCTCAATAAAAAGGTCAAGCTCGCCCAATTACCGGGTTTGGTTTGTGTCAATAAAACGGTCAACTTTCCCAAATTACCGGGTTTGGTTCGGGTCTGGTTGGTTGGTTGGCTGAGGAATTGCCACCCCTAGTTGAGCTTGTAGACTCGTTGGAAGGTCCTCAGCTTAGCCCAAAGTTCAAACACCTGAGTTGGCTTGGTCTGACTCAGACTGGTAAACTTGACTTGAAGAACATCCAATGAATCTGCAAAAAAACTCAGTCAAACTTGCTGAATTAAGCGACTTAGATGCCATTTCTAATCACAGAGGAGAATGAAATTTAAAACTATGGTGTTATGTCCCAACTATAGGGTTCATGGTTTTATGCGATTTTAACTACACAGAATAAAAGAAGAGTACTTATGAGACCAAAATAGCAACCACCAACTTCCTAAAATTAATCCATGGTTGGGATCAGAATCTTCACACAACATGAGACTCAAAGGCAAAACCAACCGCGTACAATTTTCTAAGTGCAACTAGGACCTAACTGCTAACAGACTAACACCAATTGGTAATCATATTCAAATCTTGAAATTCACATTCACTTAAGACTCAAACCAATTCATTTGGACTTTTTTTTTTAAAGGGTCATTAACATTTGCACCCCTTTTATTTTCTGACAACCTAAAAAAAAACCCCTTTTGTTTATTATATTCTCAACAACCACCCCCTATTTTTTCTGACAACAACCCTCAAAGAATCCCTAAATTACTTGACAACTATCATCATCTTCTTCTTTGCATCAACCGCCATCGCTGCACCCCTGTTGCATCCCAGCACCTGAGCAAGAATTAGATACAGCTGTGGCAGAAGTTGAGCAATGAGCCAGTGACCAGACAATGGTACTGGTGCCTAGAGCTATGGCATGACAAGGGGGTTGGATTAAAGTGGGCCTGACAAAGTGGTAATTGTATAGGAAGATGATGACATGGAGATTCTTGAGGTTCTCAGAAAACATAGGGGTGCTTTTGAAAATAGCTTAAAAAGAGGGGTCTTTTGAGGCATTTGAAAAACATAGGGGTCTATATCTAAAAAGCCCTTTTAAAAGCCAAATTGCACTTAAATTTCTATAATGTAACATAACCATCATCAAAGTTTCAAATGTCTCTAATCCATTAGTAGAGGCATCTTCCTATCCACAGAAACAATTCAAGATTGATCCATGATTGTATATAAGGAACTTAAGTAGGTGTGTGTCAGTGTTTACCAAAGGGAATAAAAACAAGGTTTCCACTCTCCATGACAATATGCTGGAATTTGATTTAACACCATTTCACAAATTACATGGCGTCATCACTAAATACTGTCATACTCATACATGTCTCTAACAAGATTTCCCATAGTGTAGATGATCACCACCGGAGCAATTCATGACACAGGTGGTGGATATAGACAAAAAAAACATAATCATACACTAGAAAGGAATGCCCAGGAATTCAAGAGAACAAAAAAAAAAAAAAAGGATTACTTGGAATATAGAGAGACTTAAATCCCAAAAGAAAGAAAACCCAATATATATTTTTTAAGACAGTAAGAGATAGTGGTGAACATTTAGATTCTATTTCAATCATTTAGCCAGATTTAGGTTAGTCGGTATTCCAAAGCACCCATGATTGCCTCTCCAAATATACGGTGCCAATGTGTTTGTGAGTTGAAAATGTTAGATGTTAGTGGTCCCCGTAACCACATGTCTAATAGTTGAAGGCTCCTACTCAAAGTCAACTCATGAGCTTTCCCATTTAGTTTTGATTTAACTAAATCTTTCTAGGATTCAGTTTGGGAAAGCCCAATCAATCAAAATTCTTGATTGACTAATTATTAAGGAAACTAAGGAAACTTATTCTGAATGATTTTTTTTATGGGGAGAAATCTATCTTGAGTTATTTTATAGCTCCTCTCTTAACTCACTACAAAAAGTACCCATTAATTCTCATGCATCTTAGAGTGAGTGACATGGGAGATAGGAGAAAACCCAAAAATTATTGATCTCTCAACGGGAGATGCTTTAGATCAATCCATACCGCAAAGGCTGTTGATCTCTCAGCAAGAGAAAGCTTTAAATCAATCCATACCGCTCATTGTCAAGATCATGGCTCAAGTTACGCTTTTAGTATTTTAGATTATCTATTGTTAATGAATAGATCAAGATCCATATGTTTCATTTGTATAACAAACCATTAGATCTTACATAAAACTCAAACATGGTCGGCAGTTTACAAAAACAGAGGACAGCCAAGAACAATGCATATGTGGAATATCGTCTGGTAATGTGTTTCTTTCAGGACACCCCCAACATATTCCATTGCAACAAAGAGAATTGATAGAGTGGGTACGAAAGTTTTCAAAGCCTAAGGCATGAGTGGGAGAAGATGGGACTTTGAAGGTTGGTGGACGATTCTCTTTTGCATGTGCAGCTCTCCTTTTCTATTCACAAACATCCAAAGAAGTTCGATAATACCTTCCTTGTATTCCGGCCTTGAACATGGTTGTCCGGTCATAAAGTACGTACTATATGGAGTACATGTTACATTACAAAAGTTGTTGGAATCTTTGTTTGGTTTTATCCTTGTAATTGTTGTTTGTTGGCATTGGGGATCAAGGCTTGGTTATCCAGTGCATTTTAAGCCAATAAATCGAGGGTTTTACCGGAAAAATTCTTTTAGACTTCATCTGGACCAAAAAATTCCTGATCAAATTCTAATATAGACCATATAGGCCATTCTATCACATTTTCTCTCTTTTCTTAACTTTTGCGCCGAGTGGCAATATCGTCACTCATCACAGGCTTAAAAAGACTCTTCAAAGAGCAATTGAATGCAGAAAAGCACTTACATTTCACTTTCACATTTGAAAAGATATATCCTTCTTTGTGGAATTCATTCACCTAAAACATACAGGATGCACTTATGAACACACTAAAACCATAAAATATGAAGCATTCATTCAACAACAACTTGAACCATACACCTGAAAAACATATAAAACAAAATCAAAGCATAAATCAAAACCAGTACATGATTTTAACGTAGGGTGGGTTCTTGTGTAGAGAGGTGGGGTGCAAAGAGGTTCTTGGTGGTGATGATTACCGGAGCTATATGTGAGAATGAAGTACCTTTAGTGACGAGCTCCCACTAGCACCCAATTCCAAGATTGTTGAAGTTACCATACCATGAAGGAGAATGTCGGGCAAGTAAGGGGTTACTTGGTAGAGGTTGAAGGAGGAGAGGAAGAAGAAATTAAAAAATACCAAAGATATCGCTCCTCAAGAAAGACAACAAAAATAAAAAAAACCAAAAAGGGCCCTTAGGACCACTATGGTGGATACATATATTTTAGGTCCTTTTTGGCCTATAGTGACTCTAATGGGGTTTTTTCGGTCAACATTTTAGAACTCCAAGGTTTAATTATTAAGGAAGTATGATGTCTATCAAAATTCAATCCAAAATGATGAATAGCCTAGAACAGTGTCAAAATGGAGTGAGTGTCAATCCCTACCAATAGTGAGGCAGATGTGCATGAGAAATCCATACATACAAATGGGATACACTTCTTCTTCCATTCTCCATCTTCATTTAGGTTCAGTTTGGCTTCTCTATTTTTACCATCTTATTGGCTCAAAACTGATTAAATCCAGTTTTAGTTTGTTTGGTATGGGTTTTTACTGTGCCCATTTCATATGGCATTAAGACCAAAAAGGTCTATTTCATTAAGTCCAAAAAGGTTGCAGAATAGATGTACATGCAACAGTGATATAGACGTCCTCCTTGGACAGTCCAGTTTTTCATGTTTTGTTTAATTTATGGGACCCACAATCATGATCCAAGCCGTTAGAAATATTCATAAGGTCAAACACGGCCACGTATCAAAATTTCAGCCGTTGATCTATCTCGAATCTCGAGATATTTGCAAAAAAAGTGAGCCATTTGATCTAATATTATGGACATTGTGCTGCCCATAATCATGATCTGATCCGTTGATTCTCTTTGGATGGCCAAAAACGGTTAGAGTTCTAAAAATTAGGCTTTAAATCCAAGTGGATCTTGAGATATTTATAAAAACGTTTTGGACCGTTGATGTACCATGATTTTTGACTGGGCACTAAAATTGTACACAGGCAATGTGGTTTTTCTTTTTTTTTTTTTGTAAATTCAGCCACCAAAAGTCATGATCCAAACCATTGGATATATTCAGAAGATCATGCATGACTACGGATCCAAATTTTAGCTGTTGGATCATCATAGATTTTGAGATATTTACAAAAAACCACAAACATTTATATCTACCTTTTTTAAAACCATAGCCCCCAAATGCAAGATCCAAACCATTAATTCTCTTTGTAAGGCTAAACACAACTACGACGTCAAATTTCAATAATTGAATCCTCATAGATCTTGAGATATTTATGAAAAATTTTCAACCATTGTTTTAAAAATGTCTATTCCAATCATTTTTTCTATGTAACCAAACAAACTATTTCTACACCATCTATTTCAAACAGGGCCATTTGAAACAGATCTATTTTATACAGATCTGTCTCATATAGATAAGAGACGCCAAACAGGACCTTAGCCTTTCAAATATTAAACACCATCACTAGTGTGTATATTTTGATTCTTAACCAGGGTTTTCCTACAAATCATATTTTCCTAAAGACGTTTAGAAGACAGTTGGGTTTTCAAGTTAATCTAATATTAAAGGGTTCAGTGGAGGACAAGGACGGCCTAATCAGGAATAAGTCTCCAAAGTGTGCTTTTACTTTCTACCAAGTAATCAAACCCTAATGTGATCCATTTGATTGTTGGCCCTGGAATATAATAAAGTGTCCAAAAGACAGGTTTTACCACAAGATCTGCACTCTCTTGTGAATGCATGTGGTGGGTTTCCACCTCAAGCTATTTATAGACTGACATGCATGCCCCACTACAAACCATTTCTCTTTCCACTTGAGACCTGCATTTGTTTATGTTCTTGGGTTCTTCAATAACAACTAAAACAGTTATATGTAACGTTTCACATACCTGTCTCGTAAAAAAAACAGAAAAAATGTGATGAATTATAAATATACTTCAAATGAATGGATGGATCAATTTCCTTATCTTCAATTTCGCATAAGGACATGCACCTACCAATTTTTTAAATTTGAAATGTTCCTCTACTTTATAATTTGCATTTAAAATTATAAATGCCATGTTAGCTACAAGTCACAAGTGTTAGAAACTAAATCAAAATTCCTAGAAGTGAGCACCAAATTTTAGTAGCGCGTGAGATCCCCTTGTCAATCCACCCCCCACCCCCCACCCCCCACCCCCTTACATTTACTACCACATGAATTGGCATGAGCCCAAATTTTATACACATTCCATTGTTAGTCACTTTTAGATTAAAATTTGAAAAAAAAAAATGATGCCTACTCAAATTATTAAACTTGAGAGCCATAGGTTAAAATGTTAAGATTACCTGATGGTGTTGATATTTTGTATATCAAATGGTCATATTAAAAAAAAAAAAAAAAAAACTCTTTTGATCGATCCCCTCCTCCTTGTTAGCTACATGTCAGTGGTGTTAGAAAATATATAAATCAATGATTTATATAAAACCTAGAGCACAAGTTCCACATTTTACGCGAGAGGATATCTAATATCAAAGAACTATGTTTTTGTAATGATTTCATTTAATATTTAAGACATAATAATTAAGATGAATTAGATAGAGGGCCAGTTTGTTTACTTGGAATAGGATTTTGAGGATTCATGGTAAAATGGTTGGAAGATACATATGTGAGATCCTCACTTTGGATATAATTTACTAATAATTGATGAGTATTCATGTTCCATATCTCCTTGATTCATTTTCCACCTAAGGAGAGATTATTGATGGCTATTTATAGATTTCTTTAATAGTGATAAGCCAATTGGTCCAAAGGTAAAAGTGATATAAGTATCCCAAAATCGGAGATTTCTTACTGATATTCTGCCCTTTGTACCAAATATACTTTTATCATTTCATGTAATTCAACTAAAGCAATTGACAAGATTGATGGGAAACTGATGGTTCTAATAAAACCATTTAAGTTGTCAATGAACGTTAACCTTAGACCATAAGATCACTAAAATTACCCAATGGTTTGCTTTCCAAACTTCTCAAATAAACCCATATACACGTGGGTTAATTACGTCAGCTAATGAACTCCACTTATCATTATCATTAATATAAGAGCCTTGTTACAACTATGTTTCGGTCTGCTAAGTAATAACTCCACTAATAACTTAAAAAAAAATATATTCCCAACAGAAAAAAAAATTGTCCAACTAAAATTTTAATGTCTTTACTTTATAAATGGCATCATTATTATCATTATCAAAGCCTTATCGCAAGTATGTCAGTGTGGGATAATGGCATCGTGGAATCGTAGAGTTTTAAGTTTGACATATGACATCATAGGCGGGGTCCACCAGCAACCCAAATACATTGAAAAGCCCTGACATTAGGGATCCATCAAAATCATAGCTACTTTAATATTTTTGGCATTCACAGCTAACATGCCAAAAATGATTGAACAAAATCAATTTCTTCTAAATTCTTACCATTTTACATCACATGAATGAAAATGTAAAATCAACTAAGTTGTAGAAAGTGATTCCCTCTCATATCATCATATTTGCCAACACCTTTTTCTTTGTCCCTATGGTTTGGACTTTGGACCCACAAATCATTGTCCCAAGTGCAGTGCTATTATTGTAATTATCTTCCAAATCAAAGGGCACTTGTAATCTCCCCCTCCTATAAATCCCATCTTCTTCTTTCAACTCTCTCCCTCCCTTGACAAACAGAAAACCAACTCGTACTCCTCACACCTACTTATTTCCCTGCACCCGCGACAATGTCTACCGGCATCGGAAAATGCAGCAAGATCCAGTACATTGTCCGGCTCCGCCAAATGCTCCGCCGCTGGAGGGCCAAGGCCGCCGTAGCAGCCAAGATCAACGCCGCGGGAGGGGCCCCACCGGGAAGGATTCCGGCCGACGTGCCCGCGGGCCACGTAGCGGTCCGCGTGGGCACCAATTCGAGGCGATTCGTGGTCCGCGCCACGTATCTGAACCACCCGCTCTTCAAGAAGCTTCTCGCGCAGGCCGAGGAGGAGTTCGGGTTCGGCAACTCGGGCCCACTCGCGATCCCTTGCGACGAGTCGGTGTTCGAAGAGATCCTCCGATTCGTGTCCCGAAAAGACTTGTGGAGCTGTAGCGGTAACGGTAATGGTAACGGAAATGTCGTGCGTTCGTCGCAGAGGAATATGGAGGAATTGAAGAGGTGCTGCTGCTCGCAGAGGAGTGCCGAGTGCTGGGTCGAGGCTCGGCCCTTGCTGCATGGGCTAGCCGAGAAATCGGTTTGGTGAGTCGACTCGGAAGCCGAGTCAGGCGAGTGGTAAAGTTGTGTAAAGTAGTGGAAGGAGGAGAGTGAGCATGTGTGGAGATGGCAAAGAGGGTTTATGGCCGAGTCGTCCCGTGTTCGAATCGGAGGGGGTAATAAGTAAAAGTAAAAGTAAAAGTAAAGTAAAACAGGTAAGTGGAACCAGAAGGAGAAAGTAGTTTGTGAGTTGGGTGACTTGGGTCTGTCCCTATTTTGTAAATTCTGTAAAATTCATTGATTGCTAATTGATCAATGCAGGTCAATATGACCTCTTTATTATTATTATTTCATCAAGTGGGGCCCAGTCTTTTCATTTGGATCTGATACAACCATAGCTGATGGGGGAACCCATACAATCCAACCAATTAAGTGTCCATGTCAAAAAAAATGTCAAGCAGTTGAAAGATTTACTAAAATAGATATTGAGGGCAGTTTTGGTTGATTTTAATATTTTACTTGGGATTGAGATACTATCCAAACTTGGGAAATGAATCTTTCTGCTCTCTTGTAAAATGGGAAGTGCTCTCCTACAAGATGAAGCTCGCTTGGGCCCACTTTTGATCGTGCAGCTCCTTTGATAGTCGGGTCATCTCATGTTATGACAACAGGCCCAATTTCACTCACCATCGGACCGGGTGAAAAAATTTTATGGTTAATAAACTCTAAAGTCATTTTAAGGACTAGCGTGATTTGGTGAGGCTGGGTTTTTTTTTTTTTTTTTTCTTTTTAACTCCCCCCTTCCTTATAATAAAGAGAATTTTATATATACCCTCCTTCCATTGATAGACATGCATTTAAGTGGACTCAAATGATGAACTCCATATAATTAGTATGCTCCTAGGAAACATTAATTATCATTCTAAAAAGAGTTCAGTTGGTAGATTTGTGAGCAACTTGCTAAAGTAAATGAGGCCTAGTTGTCTTAATCAATAAAATAGAGGAAACTCATTCATTTTAATATATTTTTTTTCTTTAGAACCATCTAATTGCTTAAGATTTCTTTATTTTCTTTCTCCTTTTTGAAATAACCTGTTGTAGGTGGTATTCGGCCACACAAAATTTTTTTGTCACTTGTTCCATTTTGAAAGTAAGGCTGAAGTACTGCATTTTGATGGTAAAAGTTGCAGGCCTTGACAAACTCAATGGTGATTCCAACAACTCAAGTACTGCACATTAGAGGGAAATCATTCATTCTTTGACAATATCTTAAGCATGGGTTGAGTAGTCAATTGAATGAATCATTTCACTCATTACATGTTTTTGTCTCTTCTAAAATTAGAAGTTATAGAAACAATAAAAGTTACAAAGGAAGAATGAAGAAACACATTTGAACCCAATTACATTTATAATGAAGAGTTTTTTGTGAGAACTGATTGGCCATTTTAGAGTCAGAAAAAGACTCTACTTTGATGCACAACAATTAAGGCAAGGGGCTTGAAAGGTATTCTCACGGATGATCATGAGAAATCATATTTTGTACCACTTCAAAGTTGTTTTAATCCTATTTCTTAAATAAAATTGATGAGTACCAAATCTTATTAGCAGGATAAATACAATAATTATTCTAGCATCAACTTGGTTTGGTCTTCACATTTTATTTAGGCAATAGGGCTAATCTATGATCACCTATGATCAATTTAATCCCATCACAATTGTTGAAACATGTCAACCTTTGTAGCCCCCAACTATGGTTTAGAAAAGTTTTGATGGACTGATTTGGCCAATTGTAATCTATGGTGAAACCTTTCCATCATTGTAATCTAAGTCAGCCCCCACCAAGTTGAAGTGAACAAGCTCTCATAGACAAATTCAGTTCTTTTTTGCAATACAATAGTGATTTAGTGTGACAAATATATTAATATCTTTAAAAATTGGTGTCATGATAACCAATGGGTACTTCACAAAATTCCTGGTTAGGTTTGGTGACCCCATTACCAATTGTTTCCTAACACCACGCACATACAAATGATTCACATCTGGTGGGGCCATCCACTCCGACACTTTGCCTTCATGTGAAGAGATGAAGGTTTTTTATGGCAGGGAGAAGAAAATAATTTCTTAAGAGTATTACAATGTAACTAATCATTTTATATTGGCAATGGTCTCATGATTCATGAGACCTTTTGTTGCCACTTTTGACTAGCTCATCATATAAGGGCCATCATTGCTTGATCATAGCCACCCCCATTTCAAATTTTTCTTAGTAAATGGTTATTGGTCAATTTTTTTTTTAAATTGGAGTAATTTGCTCTATTCATTGGTCAAGCCAAAATGAGATCAAACAATTGGGATCTCTTCTCTGTCTCACACATGCACACACTCAAACTAACTGTGTATATTAACGTAATGAAAGTAAACTAATAAATTATAAGTGAGTGCATTTTCACTGAAGGGCAGTTGACACAGACGGATTGGTTCAAGCAAAGATAGGCGCTTTTTAATATTAGCAAACTAATGGAATGGATAGTATGGTATCCAGTTTGATTTTTTGGATTGACTCAACTCAAAATGTGACATAAAAAACAAAAAACAAAAAATAAAAAATACATTTTTTAAAATAACAAATCGTGGTTCAATGGCTTTGCTTTTACCTGTTTTGACAAGTTTTTAGCAGGTTTGATCAATTTTGACCCATTTTTTAATTAGTACTCCGGTTTTTTTTTTTATTTTATCCAATCTAATTATGAAGGTTTTGATTTCAAACAAACTTGGTTCAATTGGCTTATCAAGCCCACATTTTAATGCATTGATCGAAAGGCAATATAAGGTTAGCACGATAAGATTTTTATCACACACATGATGCTAAACCCTTCATATACACACACTTTGCATCCCCATTTTGAGTTTTCATATAGAGACACCAATCTAAAGTTCATATGTTCCCACATCATTTACCTTTGATTTTATCTCAAAATTCCCATTTTGAGTTTCTTATTTCTCTATATTCTTTTTTTTTTTTTTCATATGTCACTAATCTAGGAGTGGCATAAGTTGTGAGTTTGCTTTCCATGTCTTGTATTCGATACGACCCTAAATTTACCCAATGTGCATATGTAAGGGTTTACCAGGGTCCACTTTAGGAATTGATCTAATTGGGTGATACCCACGACATAAAAAAAAGAAAAAAAAAAGAAAAAGAAAAATCTTGTATCCAAATAAGCCACACAGCATATGGGTGTTATTGATTGTGGAGCATTTATATTTTCATTATCTATGGACTATGGTTTGTCACTTCAGGGTCTCAAATCTTACAAAATTTATTAGCTACGTCTGGTGACCAAATGGAGCCATTTAAATGCCTATAATTGTCTTTATCATTGAAGTTCTCTGGTTTTAATGTCTGGATATAATAATACTGAGCTTGACTTGTTATCATTTGCATCAATTTCTACTACCCCATCTAATCAAAGCTGCACTTTCTACACCTTTTTCCTTACCAAGCCTTTTTTCTTTCGGAAGCAGATCCCCTGTATGGTCCAAACAGGAAAACCTGTTTGGACCAATGGGAGAGTGCCACACAGGGGGTAAGATGTCCAATCATCTACATCCCATCTCCCCCATTGAATAAATTTTTTTTTTCTCCCCCATGTGGCACTCCCCCATTGGTCCAAACAGGTTTTCCCTGTTTGGACCAAACAGGGATCCGCTTCCTTTTCTTTAATAATGAGATGTACAGCACAATAATTATTTCTGGGTCCCAAATTGTACGGTTGATGAGATATACAGCCATTAAAAGACTGGTGAGGAATTTTGTAAGGCACGGGTGTTTGATTGCTGTTGAATCTGACAAAGTATTTACAGTTTGTGTGGTTGGGGATAAATTTGGGAATTAGGAAAGAAAAAGTGTTAGATTTTAGACTTGGTCATGTTCAGGTTTGGCTCCTATCAGGTCCTTGCCCAGTTACTTAAATTGGGCTTAAGCCAGTATTTCGTACCAAAATGATTAACTAGATATAGCAGTGGACCCCACTAATCTGAATACCAAAAAGATCCAACCATATTAGCTGTGGGCCCTTAATTTGAGCCTCACTGAAATCAAGTTTGTATATGGTCCACAGTAATGGACCTGTTGAATACCAGGCCCAGTTCAGATCCAAAAAAAAAAAAAAAAAGCCCTACTGAAATCCTGGTTTTAAGTTCACCAAATGTGACCTATTTACATCCATATATTCCTGATATTCTTGCAATGTCACAGGAATCATCATTAGTTGGTCTTGAGCCAAATGAATGAGTCTCCAATAGCCTATTTTTCAAACAGATATTATATTTTTATTGGCAGTCCCACCCAAGGTCATAAACAAGCTGGACTGGCTAGGCCCTAGTCATCAAAATGTTCTGACTGCGGCCCAGCTTGGACTTCATTTCACACCAAAATGAATTGGTCCTGGGTGGCTGGGCCTGCATTCCAGACCCAATGCCAATCCCACCAAGCGTCTTATTATTGTTATTTTTCCCATTCAGAGCCAATACCTGACAATTGCAAATTTTGTTGATAGCTCATGGTTAAAAAAAAAAGGGCATCTTTGAGATCATTGTTGAATTGGGCCGGGCCAGGGAAAAGTAGTGGATTTCCATGTAATCCTACATTCCCATCTATAAAGATTTCAGGCATAATCAGAATGTTCTTTCAGTTACAGAGCTGGTTTAGGCAATATTTCTGTCGAGTCACTGCTAAAGCCCACTAATTACTGAAGTCCAGACATGGTAATTGTTACAGGGCTGGTTTATGTACCAGTCGAAACTCCAGTATGTATCACTGATACAGCTGATGTACATGACCGATATGTTATGTGTGGAGCCTGATTTCACAACCTGGGTCAGACCGTTAACTCAGGTCCATAGTATTATCCCGCGCTATTATGTAACCTTAGCATAGCTGCCAGAGAAGTTGTATCTTATATTCTCTTCTTCTGCCTATGAGCATAGTGAATTGGTGTGATCCATGTACATACCTCAAGATTGAGGGAACCACGTAAATCTGTGTGTCTTCTATGTGTGGTTTCCTTGCATCTTTTATTTTTTTTCTTCCTAACACGATATGGGTTTTTAAATGGATTTTTATTTAAAAATAGAAACAACATACACATGACTTTTAAGTAAATTCTAACTCAAAAAACACTAAACCATGTAATATTTCTTTCAACTAAATCAGTCATTTTTTGTATCATGGTAATGGCAAAGACTAGCTGCCTCCACAGAACAACTCTTTCATCAGCATCCCATTTTTCTTTAGAAACATAGTTCAGCTGTGATGAATCCAATCCCATAAAAAAGGAAAAAAAAAAAAAACTTTTGAATTGACACTGACCTGGACATATATCACAATTGGATCATGATATGACATCCATTTAATTTTGAGGAGCTAAAATAAAGTCCCAGGATCATTTGATCTTTAATATTGAAGATGCCCAGATACATGTGCTGACCTATCCATCTCTTATCCCCTTTCATTGTAAGTCACATTGTTTGGAGTTGGTTTTTTTTTTTTTTTTGCGCAAGCGATGTAAGTAAACTTCATTAAGAAAAAGTAAACAACAAATACAGAGACAACATCAAGCCACACACACACACATTGTTTGGAGTTAATTCAGAGATCCATCTTTATTGGGTTCTCCACATTAAAGACTAGTAATTAATCTCTCCAGTGATAAAGTTGGATGCTTATTCAAAAAAATCTAATACTTTAATTCACAACCTTAAAAATAATCATAAAAACAATGATAAAAAGGTTATGAGAACAAACTCATACTGAATACAATCTACAAATTAGTAATATACCTGAACTGGAAACAACACAAAACTGATAGCTAATTATACTTTAAAAGACAAGTAAGATATTTACCCTAACATGTTGAAGATTGAGTGTAGAACAACTTAGAGAAGTGTAAAAAATTCATGCATACACAAAAATGGGGTAGACAATCTCCTAGGATTCTCTCTCTCTCTCTCTCTCTCTCTCTCTCTCTCTCTCTCTCTCTCTCTCTTCTGCTTGTGTGAATATGTTTACTCTTTAAAACACATTAATATAGGCCCAATGTATCAATACGAATCACTGATACAGATTATCCTTTTTAGTGTTTTTTTTTTTTTTTTTCCGAAAACCAATGCATTGTCCAATATCAATGGTTAAAGTTAGGAATGCAAAAATAGAGCAGATCTGGGGTGGAACCATGGTTGATCAAGCCTGGATCCAACGTTGAAGCTATGCATTGTATCCGGATCGGCACCAACTGTAAAATAAATAAATAAAAGAGGATTCTTTTTTAAACCCGGATCCAGATAAGATGTGGAATAAAGCAGTATAATCGGATAAAAGGGCTTCAAAATAAATTTTATAGATATACAAATGGGGCTATTAAATGGTAAATGATTAAAGCTAAGTAGATCCCCAAAGATCAATATTACTTGACCTATGTAGCTAGGGAAGTACATGGCTCAGGTCAGGCCATGCTGAGGCATATCCAAGCCCAGCCCAATTTTTGAAATACAAGCCTATATTTGGCCCAAGCCCAAGACATGCCATAAGTTTCAGCCCAAGCCCACCCGTTTAGTCAACCAGGCTGGTTCAAACCTGGATTTTAATCAGTTGTACAGGCTTAGTAGCCATTTTTCTTACTATTTACAAGCATTCCGAGCAGGGCCCGGCCTTGTTTTGGGCTTTCTGTCACTTCATCCAAGACTAGCCCATATATTAAGTGGGCCTACTTTAGATATGCAAGCACATCCAGAGCGAGCTGGACCTGGATCGGGCTCAGGGTGGTCCAGCCTATGAGCACACCTACTATAGAACCTTGAGACTACTACTTCTTCTTCTTCTTCTTCTTCTTCTTCTTCTTCTTATTATTATTATTATTATTATGTGTCGTCCTAGATTAAAAAATAAGTGCCATACTTGCTTTATTCGAAACTGAAGACTAGATACTCAGATAATCGGATAACCATTTCCAACCTATTTAAAACCACGAGTCAGTGCCATTGTCGGTACATTTTTACAGCCGGGATTGGACTGATCAAGGCCTGGATCAGACTTGGTCTGTTTTATCATACAGAAACTGCTTGTGTATACAAAAAACATCTTAAGGTTGTATTTACAGGGTAATTATCAGAAGAATAAGACTTGGGTTTGAAAGAATGCTGGGTAATACCCAATCCACCATGCGATCCACTCGAGCAATCCAGATTGTAGACAAAGGCATTCACCATTAGCCTGATTTTGTTGTGTCAATTTCCAGCTTCCTACAATTTGGTTTACATTGCATTTGGCCCACCTGGGCAGCTGTTTGTAGATTGTGGACCCAATTCTTAAATTCACCAAAATGATTGATGGGCCCTTGCTTCAGATGCAATTCACACTAATTCTTTAGTCCATCAAGTCCTAGCTTTACCTACACCTAACCAAAACCAACACCTGTTTCTTATGTGTGACTGTGAGACTAAGCCCATGTTCCAGTGGCTTTTACAAATCAATGATCGAATCTCTACAGCTAATACTATTACTAAAATTCAGCACCCTAACCTAATCCAATCCAAAGGACCATTTTTCTTTAATGCTTTGTCCAACCATAACCAACTGCAATTTAGTTTGATTCAACTTCCAAATCTAACCCAACTCAAAAATCAATGTTTATAACCAACCTTCGTTTCAGTTTCATGTCATGTTGCTGTTACAGTTTTGTTACAACTAAAAAGAATAATACAACCAACCTACCAAATTGGCCTAGGATTTGCACAACACCTTCTGTTTACTAGTTCTCAAGTAATTGTAAAAAGAACCCCATATTCGAGTCTTAATTTGATTACGAAACATAAACTGCATGAAAAATGGTTGCCTAAGTGGGCTTCTTTTCTATTTAGTTCATGGTCCAGATGTTGTTCCATGATCAACTTTGTATTAACTAATAGTTCTCTTTGGAGTAGGGTCTATGGTTTTCGAACTACCAAAGACACATACAGACCCTAAATTAGCACATAATCAAAGTTCAGCCGATTGGAGTAGGGCCTACTATTCAATTGATTTTTTTCATACGCGTAATTAGCACCACTTATTTTTCATTGCACCATTAAGTTTGAATACAATATAATCCAACATCGGGTGTTATTTGATTAACTTGAGATTTGGTTCAATGCCAATACAATAGTTGTCTGCATTAAAGATGTTTGGATTCTGGGAAGGTAGATCCTATCGTCAATTTAAAGGTACGTGTTCCACTTTAACATGGTCATCAATTTAAAGCTATTGTCACACTATCTCTGCCAGAAGTTTAAAAGCTATTTTAATTAACTTTTATTGGTTAGAGAATGAAGGCTTCAAATTAATTTGAGATTAGATTCTTTGAAAGGCTGAGACATATTCAATGATATGCTTATCAATGTTTCAACTAAGTTCTTATTATGGAGAACAGGTTTTATTTTTATTTTTTTTTCTGCTTGATTTGTTCATTACATAAAATGGGTTATGATAGAATCACCATTGCTTTTACAGTCCAATTAGCTTCTGCTGTTTGGGTTGAGAAAAGCCATGAAACTTGGAAACAATTGATGCACCAACGTACCACTCCTCATGACCTCACTCCATGACAACACAACATGGTATGTCCATTTCCCTTTCCTTTATAAGATGCTTCATTTACTTCATGTGTCGGCATTGTAGAAGAAAGTGGCTGGTGGGAGATGGTGAGTGAGACGCACTAGCATTGGTCATATCAATTCATGGTGTAGGTTTTACCAAACAAAAAAACCATGGTGCAGGATTGGTGGTGAAGTTAAGAGGAGAGGAAAGGCAGTACTTTCTAAAACTAGGCATCTATGGTTTTGATAGTGATGAGAGAGGTGAAGGTGAATCCCAGATGCCAAGGTGACTAGGTGGTGGTTGGGGGGTGTCACAACAAGAAGGGTGCGTTGTGGTGCGTTGTGATTTTGTCACAGGGGAGCAGAAAAGCTAAGTGGGACCAAATATGATCATTCTATTTAGCCTTCCTGCAATGTTTTCGTACACAGAAGGCAAGCTTTGGAAAGAGAGAGGTATCATGGAGATGGAATAGGAGCCTCTGGGAAAAGTAAAAGGGAGAGTTTTCGAGGCTCTGCTCAAAGGTCATCTGCAGGACCTCCGTATCATATGGGGCCATTTCACCTCATCAAATCCATTGATTAGGGGCTTGCTTGATAAGTGGAATTTCTATCAAGATTGTACCCTGTCCGTGGATCCTGAATTTCTATGGTGTCATGTCCCTATAATTATTTTATGAGTTCTCATCTGATGAGTAGAACTTCAATAGATAATAGAATTTGATAGAGTAGAAAAAAAGCTAAAATAGCCTTTGACATTCTCACGATCTTAATATTTAATGTCCATTTGAGAACTTTTGGGTGTTTTGAAAGTGTGAACGTCCCTTATTCTCTCAATTAAACATATTCTTTAGGGTTGGTTTGCCTACTTTATATTAAATTCCTAGTACTTCTTAACAAAAGATTTTATGAAAGTATTAAAGATGTGATGGGGTGATCAAGAATCTATAGTGGAGAATAAAGGGATAGCGTTGTGGTTGCGGGGTCACATTCTCAACCAATTGTCAAAGTTTGATGGATCGCTAGGTCCTTTCTCCTACATGTGCTGGTGGGTTTGCTCTTGTGGCCTGTTTTGGATAATTCACTTGTAAAGTGAATTGAAGTAAATGATTGAACCTCCATAGCTTGTAAGACAAAAAGAAGATTCTATAGCCAAAATCTAGATGCAATTATCAATTTCCATATATACTTAATTTACTAGGGTAATGAATATAGTCATTCCTTATCTTAGGTAAATCTGTTGTGCCACCTTTGTGGATATTTGCCTTACTCCACTTTAGCCTATTTAATATACAAGCATTATTTGAAAATCCAAGGAATGCTTGTTAAAAACATAAGACCGTTAAAACTGAGAAAGTTGCCAGTCTCAAAAGGCAACAAACAGGAATTTTTACAATTCACTCCCTCAAATAGTCCCCCAACAGTTCTAATCACTGCAGTTGGGCCCATTTGTGAATTTGAGACTACAGTAAAGGATGACCTTGCAGACTACCAAATCTCCCCCTCATCAGAGAGAGAGAGAGAGAGGGAGAGGGAGAGGGAGAGGGAGAGGGAGAGAGGGATTCATGGAGCAATTATTCTCACCCAACTCCGGAATAAAGGGATTAAAAAGCAATAGACTCTCTCATTGTTATTTACCTTTTAACAGAAGTGACAGGATATATCACTAGCTTCTCTTTTTTGATTTGATTTTACGAGGTGGATGCTGTTGATCTGTTTGTCAAATGAAAAGGGTCATACGGTACAGATAGAAATACATATATAAAAGAAGTGTATCTTCCACAAGAGGGTTACAGCTCTCACTAGTATATTTATTAATCTTTTAACCACATCCTTCCTTGAATCTATTTTTTCTAATTTATTCCAAGCCTAATGTACCTCTGTAGCCTGTAGGTGGAGATGCCGTCAGAAAAGCTGGCAATGGAATTTCTCTTCTAGCATTTTCTGGCTGATGTGAAGTAATGAATGAATGAATACAGGTGGACACCAGTAGAGGAACCTTCTCTTCTTCTGTTGGCTTTTAAAAAAATAAAAATAAAGAATTCTGCAATATTTGGGAGCACTAGTAACTGTGGCAGACAGTTTATGACACCTTCACATGAATACAGCAAAATTGCTTGTGCATAGCAACCTTGGACAGTAAGTCTGGATCCTCAGATATAGAATCCCTTCAGGGACCCACTTTTTAAATGTGAACAGCTCAGAATGGTTCCTGAGTTTCCCACACCCATCCAGATTTTAATAACTGCTGTCTGAGGGACACATTCCAACCTTTCTTTTTTCTCTTAAATTAACCTAGCAATAAAGTCTCATTTTTTCATAGACATTACAACAGCTTCTCTCTTCTCAGTCTAAGTGAACTGTACTGTTCAAATTGGGCTCAACTTAGGTGGCCATTTAGATGCATATGCTAATCAGTGTGGGCATGGGCAATGAGAAGATCTCACAATGAATAAAGGACATCCAAAGAGTCGGCACTGCCAAATTATCATTACTTTTAATTTGATAACTAAGCGTATGAAGCATTTCAACAACGCATATTTTTTTAGATTCAATCCACTAATGAGTGAGGTTCAGACGCTGTTAAATAAGACATAGTGCAAGATTATTGGGGAGTAGTGATTGTGAAGGGGGTATGCTTATCAAATGTTGGTTTAAGTGGGGCTTATGGAGTTACACTGCACATGCAGTTGGCTCGAGGAGAAGACTCCTACTTTCATGTTGTCCTAATTATCAAGGGGTGTGTGTGTCTTTAAATTTTTTAGGGCCCCTTGGTTTAAGGGTACTTCTGGTGTGTATTCCCCTTGTACGGAATTCTTCTTTTCGAGAATTCTAACAATAGTACAAGGCTTGACTCTTGGGAATTCTCAATATCTGTTTGAATTGTTAGAATTTACAAAGCTGGTATTCAAAATGCTATTACTCAAGTGCAAAATTTCTATAAATTTAATGTTAGTTGTCCCTAGAGCATTTTGGAATCCTGAATTTTTAATACTTGTGTTGATCACCTTAAAAACCTTAAATATAAAGGTCTCTCCTTGTACTATCAGAATTGAAAATGCTACAATAGTTAGAGTTTTGCCCTGTCACATTCAGGATGCGAAAAACAAGGACCTCTAGATTTATATTCATCAGCTCATGGATAGCGGCAGGACTAGAAAATTTTCTTTGGAGGCCACTTTGTTTAAAAAAAAAAAAAAGATAAAAAAAAGAAAAAAAGAAAGAAAGAAAGCTGAAAGGGCTACATGGAGAAAAGTAATGGGTTTAAAAATTTTTGGGGGGGTTGGGGGGTTGATACTCAAATATAATTAAGATGTCCAAATCCAATCTAAATTTTATGTGGGTTTCAAAATCCAGTTTCAAACCTGAGCATGCCCAAGATGTACCTCTCACTTTCGGTGAGGCCAGGCATCTGGGTTCAGGTTTGGCCAAACCCAAATTGCACCTCTAATACAAGTCAGAACAAGATTTGTCGTTTAAGATATAATCATTATTCTTTCTACCAAAAAAATGAAAGATCTAATCATCAATTCATCATTGATGGACCAGAACCAAACAAACTTAAATGATAACCATTCATCAGTTCCCTGGAAGATTATGGTTTAGATGGCCCCCATATCATGGTCAGTCTCCCAAGTGCAAGACCACATTTGTTTCCCCAATTTTCCATGGTACAAGAGCAGACTGAGCCTACATCCGTTTTCTAAATGTAGATCCTCCGTTGCTATGGTCAATGGCTGTAGGTCATGTGGCTGTGTGGCTCATGTTACGACTTTCCTCTTTAGAATTTGAGTACAACACACTCCAGTCCAGAGCCTTTATTATCATCATTGATGCATCATGAAGGAGTGCAGTACTTTAACTCAGGGCCTATTTGTTTAGGCTAGAGATTTTGAAGAGTAGGTCTACACTGACATTAGGGTTTTTTTATACGTTATTAAGGCCACGCTAATAAAAGAGAGAACCCCTTGTGCACACAAAAAAAAATAAAATAAAATAATAATAATAGACTTAGAGATCAAACACCAGTCAGTAGGGTGATAATGGAACTCCCAACCATTGGGCTATCCTTTTATTTTAAAAGCATATTTGTTTGTAGGTAAAAATTTTAGTTGGAAAAAAACTCAAAACTCTATCTGCTGGATTGTGCAAACAAAACTGGTTTGGTGTTTACAAATTTATGTTTTCATTGGAAAGAAAAATACAGCATTTTTTTTTATTTTTATAGAAAATTAAAGTCCTTTAGATTGAGAAGGATCAGATTTTTGTATTTTCTTTTTTCACAAGAAAAATGTATTGCAACAAATAATTGAATAGTGGACCGTACAAAAAATTAGAGTGACTTTTCTCTACGTCGTGGAATTCTCTCAAGAAACAAATGCACTCTAAATGCTATCGTCCATTAGGATTCACAAATGCTCAAGCATTTCCCATTTCCCAATTTTTAATTTAGGAAATTATATAACCTAAATGTGATAATTGAAGAAGCTAGATTTTTTAGGTTTTACAAATGAAAAAGAAAACTTTCCAATGATTAAAAGATGGTGACATTGCTGTAAAAATTTCCTAACATATAAAATTTCATTATAAAGTCCTCCAAACAAATTCACCTTAAATTTATATCACTAGACTTGAATATGGATTAGACTCCCTTGGACCAAAAATAATAAATGATATAATATAATATAATATTATTAACTTTATATATTATATGCATATTATATATGTTTTAAATTAGTTACAAAAGTACTCAAATATACACCAAACTAGATTTAAATCCAAATCTAATGGTGAAATGGGTCTAAAAGAGGATTCAAATTCCCTTTTTTTTTTTTTTTGGCTTTTATTTGCTTAAGCATTGACAATTCAAAATTTTATTCAAATGAAACTCAATAGAGGTTTTGGGTTTTTTCACAACTTCATAGAAAATCGATGAGGAATTTCTAAAGATTTTATTGTCAAACGTGACCCAATCAAAACCCTATTTTTATTGGGCTGCAAAGGATTAAAGGCAAACATCAACGGGAATCATTTAAAAAAACACTCCAATGATTTTTTGACTTATTAAAAAATAATGTTAAAGTAAATTGGTCCTCACATACTTATCTTGAGATCTCCCACAAAGGGAGTATTTACCCACTGCAGTATGTAGTATGTACTCAATTGCCAATATCACCTTCATCATGAATTCTTAAGCAAGAATTCACTCTTTGCTACTCAAAGAAGCCCTTTTGAAAAACTGGACCCTTAATCCTTGGTTAAACTTACAAAAAGAAAAAAGAAAGAAAAATCTCCCTCTCTCTATCCAATATTCACCCCGGACAATGGTGAATGGGACTTGGTCAGCTTACCATGGAACTCCATCATCTATGTTTGATGTTCCAGTTGGCATGATGGTGGCCCCCCTCTCCAAATAGCCCATAGTATAAAACAATGAAAACCGATTGGCAAGACCCAATCAATTGCACATGCAATCCTAGATTCTAAATCAAGTTGGCCATAATCAATGAAAATAAAATTACACTTAGACCTGTTCCATTGCATTAGAATGTATATAGCAATTGAACACATATAATTCACACCATAATTGGTTAAAATCGAAGACCAAAGGTACATTTCCAAAAATGAGCATCAAATAACCTTTCTTTCTATGAAAATAGAATCAATAAAAAATAAAAAATGAATACCTAGTCATATCTTATTTATTCAATACAGAGTAAAGTTTCCACTTTATGTCCTTTGTCTTAAACCTCCTTACATTTCACTATAAATTTCTATGTTATCAATTTCAACTTTGTAATTGTGAATGAGATAATTAGCTATCTTCAACTAGATCCGATTATTGAATTGGTTTAACCTTAATGCCACTTTAGACGATGTTGTATGAATTTTTATTAAGTTTTTCTTAAAAAAAAAAAAACTAAAAAGCTATAAATAAAGAAAAAATTGTGTGATGTTATATCACGGCCCTAAAATATTGTATAAATAGTTCTATAGTGAATTTTTAAACTTTAACTGTTCACCACCAAATACGTTATTAGGGCAATGGTTAAGATCTCATGTTGATTTATCAGCCAAGACTTGTGTGTCGCGACGAACAGAAAAACATCCACTCCCGTCCCGTTTTAGTTTTAGTCTTAACAGTTTCCACCGACGGTTCATGCTGCGCTTTGTCGCTGTCATCATTAATAAAAGCGGAGCGGTCCACTAGCACATGCCACGTGTCTCTGCACTCGCAATCTATGTTGGCGTGGTCCCCACACTCAAAGCATGAGCTCTACGTGGGTAGGGTGGGGCCCATTGTCATCTTCGTGTCGCCGCTCCTTGTGCTCCATCTTGCCTCTTGTTCCACACCAGACGATGAAAATTGTCTGATCACTCAGGTGGGGCCCACACCAACCAAGCATCGGCATCTTCTGAGATCGGATCGCCAGTGCAGACCCCACCCCCCGCTTGTCAGCCGAGCTCTGGTGGCACACGGGTGCCTGTTTCATTATTTACCTACCAACACTATACTTTGCCCTACAATTAATGATAAACTGGCCTCACCATCTTCATGAAAGGCATGGGGCATCCTCAAATTATTAGGTTATTAGACCTTTCAGCACATGATTGGGTAGCTCCAACGAGCCGAGGATATTTGTCTTCATTTATGTTAAACATTTAATGAATTTCTTCTGGCTGAATTTTTCTAATGAATTTCTTCCAGCTGAATTTTTTGTACCATAATGGTGCGATGTCGCACGGCTTTAAAATATAATACAATATGGTAAGTACCAATAACTCTGTCAAAAATACTTAAAATTCAACTTCTTAGGAGTGAAAATCTTTGTAGAATAAAACATTTCAGAGGAAAGTTAACGATGATCCTTTAAATTTTGAAAAAAAGGTAATGGTATCAATGATTTGTTTCATCGCCCAATAAAAATATTTTTCTTTACAAAATAAACTTCATTAATGTATAGGGTCATAAATTGTATGCTTATCACTAAACACCGAGAGAAGCAAGTCTATACTCCAATTATTCCGCTCCTATCTTATGTTCAACATCTATTTTTGAGCAACAACTAGTTGCCACCTAGAAATGAGTTATTGAAGAAGTTGTTCTAATCCATCCTATTATTAATTTTGATTCTAATCCACCATATATTATTGCTTGCCCCTAATATTTCCAGATTTCCATCATCATTGCTATTGTAGTTCTCAATCTTATAATTAAAGACTTGGGGGATTTATTGGTGGTTGGGTTGTAAGTTTTACATTTTTTTTTCCTCTCCTCTATTTCTTCTATTCGGTATTAAGCTTTTCCCAATGAGTAAAATATCTAACCATGCCACTTCTTGAATCTCAGTTCTCCTTCTATCCTCATTTCTTATAGGTAAAGCAAATTTCGTTCAGTGTGCTACACTTCATTCAACTGTGTTGCTTGTTGCAGGTATTTTTATCAAAAGGAACACGATCTTCAAGTCTTCTATACTATGCACCATTCTTTGGAGTGGGCCAATTTAGGTCTAGGGTCGAACCAATACCCATCTACATTTCCAATACAATAGATACAGAAAAAAGGACAACATGGATTTTGCACGTCAAAGGATTCTGCCACATCATCATCCAAGAAGCTCTCCAACAAATAAATAAATAATTCTCTCTCTCTCTTAATCCCAGCTAAGTGGTTGCGGCCCGTGAGACTCATACAAATAAGGTGATGGAAACTCACAAATAAAATAAGACAAAACTCTCAAATACAAAGAGTGGGGCTGCCAGGTTCCAAGTCTAACTTCCTTACCACTAGGTAAGGAGCTGTTCTAAATACTTCTCAAGCTGAAGAGGGGTCTTCTTATGTATACTTCCCTCATCATATGGTGATGGACACTTTTCCTTTTAGAGATTTTCAAGTACAAGTGTACCTCACCCTATGTACTTGATAATCCTCTTTTGTATTTAAAAATTCTCAAAATGGAAAGTGTCTCTCACTATATGGTAAGGGAAGTATGCATAAAAAAAAAACCCCAAGTTGAATGTCATGAATTCATGTGTTTTGCCTTTGGCATTTGGGTAATTTGGAGTTTTGGGGCATTCTTTTGTCAAATAAATGAATACAACTGTGTCTCATCAGGTGTGTTCTTCTATCATATAATTAGGCTTTTTAAGAATCAAATCTTTGTGATTTTCAGGACATTTATCGGTATCTGGGCCGCACGATCATTAGATCCTTGACTCTGACACCCAATGGAGATTGTTTACCTTTTCATGTCCTTTCCCAAAGGACTTTCTTAGTTGATCTCGAAACTATTCTTGTTTTATTCATGTAACAATCATAATCAGATAAGAACAGATTTTACAGGACCCCAATTCGATGATCCCATAATGATGTTTCCATACACAGGGTTAGAATATTGCAACCTTCTTTGCTTCTTATTGTCAAAAGGTTGATGGAGCGTTTGGGTGTTTGGTGGGCCAAAAAGTCTTTCAATGCCTATTTCGAAAGAATACGACGTTGCATGAACTGGATGAATGCCTTTCTCTTTTATCTGTTCAATCTACAGTTTAATCCTTGACTGATCGTTTCCATCTAGCCATCCCCAATAATTTAAATGCCTAGCAGGTGGGCCCCTCGGGATGATTCTAGTTGGTCCTACATTGATTAACAATGTACTCGTGGATAATTTTGAGTGATCCAAACAAAGGCTATTAAGTGGAGTCTAAATGTAATTCAATGACCAGCTTGCAATTATATATATATATATTTATATATATAAGAGACATTCATGTGCACATGAATATTCATTTTATGCATATAACTATATATGATTTTTCTTTTTTCGCACATAAAAAATTTTAATTATGGAAATATCCCTCACCCTATGGTAACTGGTGAGGGATGGATGCACATAAACATTCTCATATATATATATATATATAAATATATATATATATATGATTAGATAACTAGCATTGTTTTAGGCCCACTTACTCCACCAGGTACAAGGATGGTAGAATCAATACAAAATAATAGGCTGAATGGCGGTCGACATTCAATGAGCTACTTGTATTATTAACTAATCTTAAAACCTCTTCTCTATTTGGTAGATTTCATCATAACTACAAATCTATGACGGTGTGTTTAAAAGATTGAGGGACTTACTTGTATTAAAAGAGGATTTTGTTCTCCATAGATTTTTATTTTCATGGGAAAGAAGAATTGCGCATTCTTTCCCCGCTTATATAAAAGCAAAATCCTCTCTATAAAAAAATTTAATTTATTTCTCATTTTTTCTCAAGTGAAATATATAGTATCAAACAACAAAAAATTGGACTGCACATAAAATCCGATTGATTTTTTTGTATCTCTATCGCAAAATCCTCCCCGTACACAAATGCACCCGAAGCAGAGGTATTGTGCAAAGGAACGTGAATAAGTAGAAAGAAACTCAAGGGCGGGAATAATGCAATGGAGCTATAGGTAGTATTTAGACCCAAGGGCATGATTTATGAAGCATTGAGAGCGTCGCTTCCACAATGCTGCATTTTTTTGGGTACCCAACACAACCCTCTAATGAGGGAAGTAGACCTCAAGTGAGGTGAGGGAGCACAAGGGAAGTAGTCATCGGGTGATGTAGAACATCCTTGGGGTAAAAATTGACGTCTCTTACCAATGAGGTAAGAGATCATTCTTCCTACCATGTTGCATTAGGCAATGCCTCGCTTCATCAAGACAAGTAATTGGTGGAATTTTTTCTGTGTAAGTTTTGGCTTGTCAACGTGGACAATCGAGAAAAGCTGTAGATTAGATAATCACATTCCATTTTTATTTATATTTTTATTTTTTGTGTTTCTTCCCGAATATGATATAACAATAATGAAAGAGCACATAACCAAAGCAAAAATAACTCAAAATAATATGAAAGGAACTTAAAACATGAGCTTGTATCATTATTGTCACTTGCAATTTCCACAAATACAATTTTAAATAAAAAAAATACAATTGTAGAGTTTTATTTTACCCTATTTTTATCAAATTCCATGGCAAATAAACATGCCCTAGTATTGTCTTGTATTTCTGGCTCATCATACAGGGATGATCACATTCCTCTTTGAGACGCCAAGTATGTAGATGGTCTGTGCTACCATGATGCCGCCCACTGGGATATTATGGCATTGCATAATTCCTCATCTTTTATAAAGCCAAGGCACCGAGGCACTCCCAATCTCCTCACAACAAGTGGCTATTACAAAAGTCACCTTTACCTTTTGATATATACATCCCGTTTTTGGTATCTTATGATATGGTTTTGTCGTCTCTTGAGCACCTTAATAAAAGTGTGAAATAAAAAAAAAGCCCCAAGCCCTCCCTCTCTATTACAATATGGTGAGCTCTTTCAAAATATGGCCCATGGCTTCGAAATTGGAGGTCCGGGTGGAGTCCGATCAACTGTTACAACTATTAGACAAAACCGTGTAATATTTTTTTGCAACTCTATCATGAGGCCTGCGTAGAGAATACTTGGATTGTTTAAGATGAATCACATCTCCTCCATTAATATAGTCTCAAGTCTCGAAATAAAAGGGATTGGATCCCATCGTTCTATTGATTACCATGATGCAAATGTGACTAGGCTTACTAGGCAATGCCGCTAACATTGTACATGTTGCTCGATCATATAGTGGGATCAGTGGTGGACCCCGGATTTTTATTTGGGTGGGGCAGATAATGGTAAATTAAAAAGGTCAACCATTCTTTTGTTAGGCATTTTCACATAAATAATAGCAAAAGAGAAAATATGTTACATTTAAATATACACAAAATATTTAAATGCATTGGCTAACATAGATTTCTTGCATAAAAAAAATCATCTCAAACTTACATTATCTTGTTTCACTCAAATTTATGTCAAAATCAATGCCGATGGGAGATCACTGCAAATTCAAGGTGAGAAGGTGTGAGAAAAAACTGGATGCAAGAACATTTTCCAAAAGCCGAAAATCAACTCCCACAACTTTATATGTGGGTTATAAATACTGGTTTCACTCAAACCCGAACAAGCCCAACTTGAGTTTTCCATTTTTCGAGTTGGGTCATGCTTCGTAATCAATGCATGTACTCATCATCTCTATGAACCATTTAGTTTGGCCAGTGGGCCCAAGGTATAAATCCGAGTGGCTGAATGATTGTGGACATAGACTTGTAGAGGTGGTCCTCATGCAGTTAATTGATGATCTAAAATAATTGCTACCGATGAAGGTATATTGGTATGTAGCAACTGCACAAGGATTTGAAGTGAGGAACCATCATATTCTAAATAGAAGAACAAACGGCTTGGTATGCGAAATGCCCCTAACAATTCTATCAAGATGAATGAGTACAAGCCAATGGTAAATCAATCATGTTTTATTAAGCACGTCTAACACAAAATTTAGATGTGCGAGGCTTCCATTTTTTCAATTTTTTAAGTGACTAATGGGTCTTTGAGTTATAGTGGGGTAAGAAGACATGATAACGGGAGAGGATTTGGTCATCTTTAGATTTGTAGATATGCTCAAATTTGGTGATTTATGGCTTAGGGATTGGATTAGAACTTGAAGATTTAGGGTTTGGAATTAGGATTTGAAGATTAAGGGGTTCAAATTTAGTGCAGAGTGATTGAGATTATACTAGATATGGAGAGTGAGAGAAACATGGGTTCGATTATTTAGGGTTACTTGGAGAAAGAGAGATGCTGAAGAAGCGTTGTCTTGAACTGATGAACTCCTTGTCAAATCGAGCTAGACCCAATCGATGCGCTTTCTCAAACCAACAAAAATCAAAACCCCAAATTTGAGATTTTACAAAAACTAAACTAAAAATAAAAATGTCACACATGATCTACTTATATAGATACGCAACCCTCGAGTGCTCGGCCTCGACCTCCTTTGTAGTTCGGAGTACCAGAGAAATGCTTCCAAGTGATAACTTGGTTATCAGAAACCTCCAAGGAGAAGTTGGTTTGCACAGGGGATCGAAGAAGAGGAGCTAGATCGGCGCGAAGAGACCTTGGTCAAAGAAGAGGGAGTGTTTTCTCTTCTGTTACCACTAGCGAAGGTTTAGACATGTACATAGGTGGGGTGATTATTCAGACATGTGCAGGATATGGTAAAGAGCCTATTTCACTCTTGGGGAGTTTCAAGATTTGACCTGGGGCGACCGCACTAGGTCATCAAAACACGGGTCCGCCCCTGAGTGGGATCCTCTCCTTTTTAGCCGAAACATAAGAACATATATGTGATAGGAGGTGATGAGCTTCATTTTGAACGGTCCAAATGACCTTTATGTGAGTTCTTGAATAGTGTTCTACAATTCCATGTAATAGCTGTAGAGAGGATTTTGACTCGTAGTGGGGTCCTATCCTTTTTACAAGAGATCCTTCTCTTGGCCCTCGAGGAGGAGCACTTTACATGGACATATGTGACTATTTAATTACAAGAGATCCTTCCCTGGGCCTTTCTGTTTAGCTTACAGTAGAAATTGATCAAAACGCGGAAAATCGGATGAGATTTCGTTGCATGGAAATTTTATGAATTTGAGAAGTGGCAAGGCCTAGTGTTTTTCAGTGTACGAATCACTTTTTCCCGTGTAGGACTCTCAAAAGTGCAGTTGCAAAATTTTAATCCCCATAGTCCAACGAGAGGGGACACTCCTAACCGAGTTGGAGGGGACGGAAAATCCAGCACAAATGCAATGGAAAGTCAGGATTCACTGAAATTTGGTGATTGTCAATGCTTTCTTCATCATGAGCCTCTTTGACCGACTGGCCCACTAAAGATGAGTAGTGGAGATTGAGGAATGAATCTGAAAGGGGGCCACCAAGGAAGACTGCTCTATTATCGCATGGGTGGCTGTGTTATTGTAACTGAGGTTGGACTGGTGCATCTTTCTTACATATTCTCTTTTTTTGTTCATTCGTTTTGATTTTCTTTGTCTCTCCTTCTATCTTAAATGAAATTTTGTTACCGCTTCAAAAGAAAAAATAAAAAATAAAATTTCTCACATAGGATCAGAAGATCTTAGCCAGATGAAACTAGCAGTAACACAAATGGACGAACCATGCAGTCTGTACCCTCTCATGGTGCACATGTACAGGAACCAACCGTTGATTTGATAGGACCTGCGTGAGTCGATCAGATAGCACATCGATGCACACAAGAAAAAAAAGACAAATCTTTTTTACTTTCAAAGATTTCATAAGAAGGGACTCTTGGGAGGCAAAAGCAATGAAAAAGCACAACAAAGGCTACTCGTTTGCACAATTTATGGCATGTATAAAAAAAATTTGGCTGGAAAATTTGGAGTGTAGATCACATATGACATTTGTTATACCTTTATCGTGGGTGGACCAATAACTCCATTATGTCATCCAAAAATTTAGGTGATTCTCTTTCATCTTATTTAAACTTTTTAAACTTCAAAATCACCTCAATTTTTGGATGATGTGGCAGAGTGTTATTGGTCCACTCACGGTAAAGGTATAACAAATCAAATAGGTGATCCAGACTCAACAATTTGGCTTATGATTTTTTTTTAGAACTCCAAGGATTCATGTCTTAGAAAATTTGTAATTCTCCAAAAGTTGCCTGATGGTGGAGTTTTTGAATCCTCTTCTTGATCGGAGTATTTAGAAATGTTTAAGGGGTTTGAATGTGGAAATTCTAAAAGATAAAAATGACTTTTTAGTGGTTGAAATTCAAAAATCTATTTAATAAATTAACATGGAGTTTGGAAATGCCGAAGGGACTACCATCACATAATTGTCCAAAAATCTCCACCATCACAAATTTTGATCAAGAATCTTGCTAAAAAAATGGGCCAAAGAACTTTGTAGGGCCCGCAACATTAATGATCGGCACTACTTATTATTTTTTTACTGGAGTGCACCTTGAGGCACAACAATACAAGGGAGAAAAGAGCATCAATAGATTTGGAAGGAGATAAGAGCTTGTTTGGATACACAAGAAAACACAGGAAAATAATATTTTATAAAATGTAATCTTTTATTTTCTAAAGAAGAAAATCTTGTGCATTTGGTAACCCAAGAAGATTTTGAAGAAAAGATTATTTTCCTTCAAAAAGCTCAATATTTTCTCCTATAGCTCCCCCTCTGTAGAAAACTTTCTACAAGATAAGAACATTTAAAAATGTAGATTACAGAGTGGTAAAGTAAAGACTTTAATTCACCAAATTCATTATAATGTGTTTGTTTACATATATGGTAAAGTAAAGTAAAAGTAAATGTCATAGCACGGTAAAGGTGGGGTAAAGTATATAGTAAAGTAAAGTGGGAAGGAATTGTGAAGTAGTTTTATTTTCTTACTTTAGTTTATTACATTTTACCACAGTTTTATATGATTAAAAAGTGACTTGTTTACGGGTGTGGTAAAATAAAATAAAGATTGATGTCATATCATAATAAAAGGTGAGGTAAAGTAAGATGAGATGAAGTATGTGGTAAAACAAAGAGAGAGAGAGAGAGAGAGTTACAAAGTAAGTATGTGGTAAAACAAAGAGAGAGAGTTACAAAGTAGTTGTTTTTTTTTTATTGACTTTACTTTACAATGCTTTACTATGATTTTTTGTGATAAAAGAAAAGTAACTTATGGTAAAAATATGAAAGTTGAACTTTACTTTACTATGCGACTTTTTTTATCAGGACGTGGTAGATCACATATAAATTAAAATATTTAATAATAAATTATTCTAATAATATAGTTTACTTTAATCATAACACATCTAAACGACTCAATTTAAAATCTGTAACATTCTTAAAAAATTGGCAAACAGTGAAAATATTATAATATTCTATTATTCTATTATGTGCTATTTTATTCTTGGAATATTTAAATCCATAAACATTTTATTCTGTAAATATCCAAACGAGCCATAAGAGATGTAAGTCTCATCAAATGACCTTATCTCCCCTGTAAGCTTTTGGCATGGCCAGATCTTATAGAAATGATCCGGCCCATGAAAATGATCATCTGATCAATTAGAGATAAATCTCTTGTAGTCCTATTCCTCAAGATCATATGTTTTATCTTTTTGAAATAGAAGTCTTCTTGTTTCATTTAGAAGATTTTTTAGAAAGATTTTCTAGAAACTTACCTCAATAGAGAACATATACGACTTAAATCCAAAACGACTACTAACCAAGACAAAGTGAGGGCTCTTTGTTTTGTTCTTGGTATACTTCTTTCTTCTTTTATACATCCCTTTCAAGAAGAAGAAGAAAAAAAAAACAAAGTGAGGGCTCATTATTTGTTACTTAGGGCCCCATGTGATATCACATGGGCCCCATATTACAGATGCCAGTACTATCAAAGGGTTCAAAGTATGTCAACTCTATATAGTGTATACATATATTACATTTAATCACAAATTAAATGTGATCAAATTAGTGTAAAGAAAAGTGCATGATAAAAAAAGAAAGGCAACAATAGCATTGGATGCTATTTCTCTCTTTATTTCAGTAAACGACGAACAAAAGTCACATTCTGCGGAAAAAAAATGTTGGAAACAGGTGCTTCTCACTCACATCTCAGTCCCAACTTCACAGCAGTCTGAAAATGGCAAAACTCCATTGTTTTCATTTTCCAAAGATATGTAAATGTAGAAGTTGGCCAACGTCAAAAACAGGGGTCTGCCAAATTTTATATGGTGCTGTGTTTTTCCTTTCGGGTATACTTCCTGTTTTGCTTTTGGTCTTTCCCCCCTCTTTTTAGCCTCAATTTCAGCATTTTATGCCAGGCAGGTATTGATTCCTCTCTGCATAGAATATATACCCCATTAACAAGCAAAAGATCATAACCAGAAACTTGTGTTTATATCACATTTACAATGAAAAACAATTGCCGCTAATGTGTAGCTTCCAATGAAATATACGTAGGGGTGGGTATTTGGTGGGTTTGGGTGTGGTTGAGCATTTTAGTTTAACAATTTTATAGGCACTCTTGTGCTATTTTTTTTTCCATTCAAGAAAGGTGTGTAAAAGTAAAATGGAATTGCTTTTTTGTATCAATAGACATTTCATATTTGGTGTGGTCGCTTTTTTTAGAATGAACAATTGAAAAAATCAACTAGATTTTACGCAATTCCATATAAATACAATCTTGATAGAAAAGGTCAGAATGAGTTTTCAGCAGTACTACACTAACATAGCCTATATGTGCAACCCAAACTAAAGTTGAATTATTTGTTGGGTTAAAAAATCTCAAACAATGCTCGGCCTAAAAGTAAAATATGGTCAGGACAAATCCTAAATTAATGGATCATTTTAGTTGGATTGACATATCATAGTACAATTGTCCAGTTAGGTCGCATACGAGTAGGGTTTCAAATCTGCTAGCAAGTATTAGCTAGGTTCACACCAATTGGGTTGGAAATGTCCACACAATTGCAATGTGAAAGCGTAAAGATTCTAATCTAACCTAAATTAACGGGTCAAATTCGTGTTCACTGGGTGGGTCAGATTTAGCATTGTCACCCCTATTTATATCTGATTTAAATCTTCAATCTAAGGTAATTCAGGAAGGTGGATGAACCCTTAGAATGTAGCATAGTGGTCTAAAAATATTGATTTAATGTGGTTCCAAACCCTTGTCAGCAAAGATGAGTACCATCACCTTTTCCCACTTGGTTCTTACCCAACAAAACCCATGCAGTTAGTTCATATTTATTGCTAATGGCTGAGATCGATTGGAGTAGTCTTACAGCCATAAAGCCATGCTGGCCATTATCATGGATGGGCAGTTAAGTTGACCACATGAGCAATTGAAATAAACAGGCCTCTTATTTCATTGCTTAAATAAGCTGATCCCTAAGAATAAATAGTCTTTGGATTTTTTTTCTTTTGTTTGTCAGGAGAGAGTTTCGCTTGGGTGACTAGAGTAATCAGTACAAACTTGCAGACACACTAGGACAATAGGACAGACAATGGGTATCCCCACACATGACATGAGCCCATTTCTTAAATTTGACAAATTCTAAAACATACACCTTATACCTATCATCTACAGATGTCCCCTTTTCATGCTACAGATATGATATATGGTCCCAACTATCGTCAATTTCTTGGCCATTCTATTATCCTTTGCAGACCAGCAACCGGTCAGCATTTAGCAGTGATTGGAACCTTACTGTGTGTTGATTCATTCACAAAATATAGTGTCATATTTGAAGAGATAAAATCTGAAGGCCTTTTTGGTTTGCGTGGGAACTTAATACTTAAGAATTCATGTCGGTCTAACAGGTTCCAACAACGATCATTAAAGAGGTTGGAGGTGAAGTATATAAAGTGGAGAAAAGGATGCAACCTTCACTTTTCAAGGATTTGGATGTGATAGCAGGGTATTCATTTCTTATCTCCCTTTATTCATTTTCTATTAAAGGTGAAATTATTTGATGGTTATTTTTAAAATTTTATCTTTGTCCCTTCATTTTTAACCGCTTCTAGAAATAAAACTCTTACAAGTCCTATAATATTCAATTCCAGGAAACAAACAGTCTGCCCTTCTTGATCATCTTGCATTCAGGAAAGCACAGAACATGAAGCGTGATTTTTTTTTTTATTCTATCCTCTCCTTAGGCATGAGTTTTACAAAAGAGCTAGGTGGCTTACATCATTGCTGCTGGCACTTTTGAGCCATAGAGAGGATAGCAAGGTTTGAGCCCAAGTTAAATTAGGAAGAAAGCACTCAAATTGTGCCTTGTGAACTTTAAAATGCCCAAATAAATGCATGTCATGCAAGTGGGGTCTAATCAAGTCATCCTGGCTTCAGACAAATAACATAACCATCTCAATCTATCCTTCTAACAAATTGCCACAAGAAAATTTAGGCCAACTAGGACCCATAGCAGCAAATTGCAAAGGGAGCCCTGACCAGGTTAGTCTCCCACATGGGAGTCCAATCCATTGAATATGCCCAACAAATGAATGGGCATCTGCTGTATATCCTGATAGGAAAAAAAAGAAAACCAAACTTCCGATGGTGCTGTTTGCAGATCAAGTTGGCAGCCACTAAATGTGCTAATAAATGAAAAGCTTAGATCCATCCAAACCCAATTGATGGTCATCTATATAACATTGATGGTGTCAGTCAATCCACAAAACCCAAAAGCCGGATGAATAGACTCCACTTCAACTGCTCAAAATTCTAACTACATGTCAGGTTGCATTCAATCAAGTACAATTTGTACTAAAGCTAATAAACAGCTTAGACGAATATTAAAGATGCAAACCGGTTTTTTGGTTTGGTTTGGATCAACCTGAAATGGGCCATTGTCCCAACTCTGATGGGTCCAATTGGAATGGGACCAACCATATGCCCCCCAAAGCACAAATATATTAATATATTATTCTTGTTAAATATAGAAAATGAGTTGGTCTCTACTCAATATTGATTAGAAACTGACCTCAGATATAAGGCAAGCTTAAGCTTCCCTTGACAATGCAAAGCAAGATGAAGTTCAACTTAAGCTCATATATTTAAGCAACATTCTACACATTTGTATTATTTCTTCTTAAGCCCTTATACAATCATCTTTAGTTCATATGTATTCAATTTCTATACATTCTATGCAAAAGCACATGTGGGTGTTTGTTTTGAATACATAGAAATTCATGCCATGAGTGGTTAAAATGGACATCTAAGGTGAACGTATAAAAATAATCAAATAACCATCCCTTTAATTGAAAATGAATCAAGGTAAGATGGGCAATGAACACCCAACCATCATCCAATCAATTAAATCCTAAGTAAGTCAACATCCCATCTATATTATTATCTTTTATCCTTCACTCACACCTCATATCATTCACACTTCACCTCTTTAATCGGTTATCCACTTAAGCTTATTTAAACATTAATTTCTATGTATTTTAATGCAAACAATCATGCCCTTAGCCGTAAGGCTTGACCATTTGTTAGAGAAAGTGATTAATGAACCTGCATGCATGAAGTTGTATTAATCACATTTTAATCAAACAATTTTATTGTGAAATCAACTTTTATTGGAGTAAATATTGGAGATACCCACGTAGTAAAAGCACATCTATTTTTAGCTACTCACATTTTATATTTTTTACAAAGATGTTACTATGAAAGCCTATAAAATGCCAATTTGACTTTCTTGAATACTATGTGCATTTTGGAGAAAAAAACACATTGAAATTCACAACTTCTTTCTTCCCAACAAACATGTCCAAGGGCCAACACCTTTGAATTCTCTGTGCAATTGTCCAGGAAATAGTACGTACAGCTGTACAGCGACATATACGCTTCAGTCCATCGCACTGTTTAAAAACCGCGGCTACCTGTACTCTACTCGCAATCATAAGTAAAATTTTGAACTTTTTGAAAGAGAAAGAAGCACATAATTTCATAATACCCCCTACAAGTGGCAGTCACGCAAGTCGCACCAGGCCCATTTTATAATTCCAAAAAATATGAGCGTGATCCACGTAAATTTAGCTAATCTCAAAATAATTACATTTCACCCCCCGGAAGGACACCTAACCCGATTATTTCAGACCAGCACCATCTCTCTCTCTCATAATATCCGACTTCCGAGCGAGCGCCAAAGAAGATAGCTTCCTCCGCAATTTAACCCCCACTACAGAGATACATGTAATAGAAGACGCTCCTTTTCTTCAACTCCCAAAAGCTCTTCTTTTTCTTCAACCTCTCTCTCTCTCTCTCTCTCTCTTCAGATCTGCTTCTTTCTCTCTTCAATCTGCATTTCATCTGGTAATGTGATCTTCTGGTTCGTTAATGGCGTCCAATGATTTGATGTTACATCCAAACGCTCCTCTCTGTTTGTGTGTGTGTTTTTTCTCTCCATCTCATAGTTTACTGGGAAATTTCCTTTTTTAGAAAAAATTGACAGCTGCTCTTTCCATCTGCTTGTTTATTGCTTGATTAGGTTTTCACGACTTTGATTTGCTTTGCTTTTCTTGTTTTGTAGGATAATTTGGAAAATCTTGAAGTTGTTTTGATTTTGGATCAATGTATTTGCTTCTGGTTTGTTTTTCTTCGGATTGGATGTGTGAGAATCCAATGCTTGATGATTTCTGTAATGTGAGATTTTAGATGAACGAGTTTCATCGAAATGCTTTTCTCTGTTTGTGTTTTTTTGTTGAAATCTTATATTTTACTTGGAAATGGAAGCGTTTTGGTTCTTTTCTGTTGGAAAGTTTCCTTTTTTGGATAAAAATGACAGCTGATCTTTCCATTTGCTTGTTTGTTGCTTAATTAGGTTTTCATGATTTTGATTTCCTTTGTTTTCTCCCCTGTTTTGTAGGAGAATTTGGAAAATCTGGCAGTTGTTTTGATTTTGGATCAATGTATTTGCTTCTAGTATGTTTTTCTTCGGATTGGATTTGTGAGGATCCAATGCTTGCTGATTTCTGTAGTGTAATGGACTTTGAGATGGATGATGGATGATTTTCCATTTTCTTTTTCTTCTAATTGAAAGCGGAGTCTGGATTCACCTGTAATTGGTGGAATTCTATGTTAAAAATGAATATCCTGGATGTTTTTTTTTTTTGTTTGATTCTGTTACTTTTTCTTCGCATTGGACTTGCAAGAATCCTGTGCTGGCTGATTTTTTTCTTTCTTTTTCAATGTAATAGACTGGGATTTAATGATCACAATTATGTGTTAAAAAACGGAGATTTTGGATGACTGAGTCTGGACTTTGCTGAAATTTTGAAACTTGATTCCTGATTTCCTGTAGATGATGCTCAGATTCATATTGTAATGAAAGGAATGTCCTTGTCCGGAAGTAGATGTTGATAATGCTTTCCCTTTTTTGTGCAGATTGGTATGTGAAAATGCATTTTAGGTGGCTTGGGAATTGATATGTAATCATCACTGGATCTATTCACACAGCTATCATAAGAAGGCTGGACTTCTTAAGGTGGTTGGAATTCAAGATCTTTCTCAGTCGGCCTTATTAGATTGGAATTTCTCTTTGGCTAAAAGGGTATTAATTTAGCTGCATGTTTGATTTGCATTTTTTTAATTACATCAATATAATGGGTATTGGGTGTTGTTCTGGATGACTTTGCTTGCAATTGTATTTATTATTCCGTTGATTTGTCCTTTTGAGATGTATGCTTGGCTAGTGGTGTGAGTGGGTGATCTGTTTCCCCGTCCTTTTTTTTTTTTTTTTTGTTCCAACAGCAACACCCTCATGGACTTGTTTGATTTTTCAAGTACCTGGATTCCATGCTTTTGGATAAATCATATCATTTATCTCTGTGGACCATTTTAATTTTTCAGATTCACTTTCATTTCAGTGTTATATAAATATATATATATATATATATATTGCAAATCAAAATGGGTTTGAATATTTTGACAGGACCTGATCATCTTTCTGGTGTACATATGGGGTGATTTGGGAGAGGTTGGAATCACATTCGGTGGGATACTTTTTCTCCCACTTTTCTATCGTGAATTGAGATCAACAAATACTGCTGACAATGATTTGGGATTTTTTTTTTTTTTTTGTTGTGATAAACGCCTTCAATTTCGGGTATTATATTTTGCAAGTGTCCTTCCCCAGATAGTGCCATTTGACATCTATAATGTTACTTGTCACGATTTTCTTTCTTATACTCTCAAAAGTGTACTAATTTGCTGGATGTGATTTCAAGTGGGTTGTTTCCCTAGCCTGTAGGTTTCCTGAAAATACTTTTTCCATCTGTGTATTGGCTTGGACTGCTAAATGATATCTCTAAGTAGGGCTTATTGTATCTTATTATCCTGTTCTTTGGCTCTTTGAGTGCATAAGTAAAAATCTTGCATGACCAAAGTCTATTATCTATTTCTCAGCTCACTTAGTTTACTAAATTTGCACTGTTCTCCACATACGGTGGTATTGCTTTCTGGCACAATTTATGCATTTTTTGATGCCTGGAAATTATAAAAACAATCTAGACTTGTCTATTCAATGGAAATAAAATGAAATAGCTTTCTCTCTGTCATATGATATAAATAGAAATGGGTACTGGTATATGAACCCAACACTTCTGTTTTATAGTTACACATGCTTTCTAATTTTGTGCTTAGAAGAGTATACCTTTTGTACTGTTCTAATGCAGAAAAGGTAGAAAGAGAGGTTTATCAATCAAAGACAATGAATGCAAAATATCATTTCAATGTGTGCATGATTGTTAACTTGTTATTTCTGTTGGGGAATTTTCAGAAGCTTCATAACTTGTTAAATAGGGAGTAGTTGGACATTTCATACATTCTATCTGGCTACTTATGCATTTGTCCCTTTTTTTTTCTTTTATATATATATATATATATATAGTTTTTACACCCTCATAGGTAACATGACTTGAAGCCACAACCTCTTGTTGTGAGCTTTCCTCTGATTATAACGGTTTTGGTTAACAAGAAGTTCCAACGTGTAGTGGTCACCCTCCTTGATGATGCACTCTTTAGAGATGTGGGCATTTTAATTGATTTGAAGTGCTAATATATGCAAAAGAGAATAAAGTTATCAGTACTACAACTAAAGGAAATATGGAAAAATAGAAAAAAGAAAAAGATTAAAAGAATTCAAAGGAGGACTGAGGAGATAGGTAGTCTCAGAAATTACCTCATCCACTTGAGTTCCTGCTTCACTATGGCAAATGGGATTATTGCTCACAGCCAAAGTCCCTTTGACTGTCTCCCATGGTCTCTTTTAGTCTTTTGTGCTGAGGAACTGACAAATACATATTCCATGGAAAGCATTATGGAAGCCGTCAAGTGGGAGTTAATTAGCTGAATGTCAACCTATATAACTGTTTAGTTTGCACTTGGTGGAACTCTAGACTAGCCCTATTTTATAAATGTCAACCTTTTTGTTTGCATATAATACATAGGAATTCATGCCTTAAGTGGTTAAAAATGAAGATCAAGGTGTATATAAAAAAATGAACAGCAAATGATCTTTCCTTTTATGGAAATAGAATCAAGGGAAGATGAGAAATGAATACCCAGCCATTGCCTTAGTAATTCAAATTGTAAGAAAGTGAAGGTCCCATCTATCTCTCCACCCTAAATCCTTCATTCCTCACCTCTATTATTTTAAAGATGGAGCTCATTTAACCGTGAATTCGTATGATGCTTTACATTGGGATCCTATCCTGGCTGTATTCAGTTCTTCTGCATTTAATGTAAAAAAAATCTCCTAAATGTTTTTCATGGGCATTTCAGCTACAATTCCATTCCCATAATGCTTTTGTTGTTTTTGTTCTGTTATTTTTTCAGTAGAGAAGGTGTTTTTTAAAATGTTAATATTGTTTTTTTGAGGTTCTTTGCCTCCTAATTTTCACAATCTAGTCAACTAATTATTGTAATCTAGTCAATATAACATGGTTGAAGCCTACTGCTATTATAATAAAACTCACTGTTTACAGGCTAAAGTCAAGATGGACCGTCGAAGTTGGCCATGGAAGAAAAAGACATCAGAGAAAGTTGTAACTGCTGCAGATTCTGCTGGTTCATCTTTGGCTAGCTCAGCCGGAAATCAAGGAGATCAGGTTTATTTTAAACAACGATCTAAAACATAACATTATTGTATTTCAGTAGTTTCATTTATCAGATTCAAAACTTTCATTGTCAAAGGTGCCGGCATAATACTTCACCCTTAGCCTAAGCACGTGCATCCAATGAAGCTTGGCCAGGTTGTACCCAGGCAAATGTTTCTGGCCATGGAGTTTGCATTTAAACACAACCAATAAAGCTGTATGTGATAACTTAACAACCAAAATTTGTACGAAGGAGTGGGTAGTTGAAATTGTTAAAACATCCCTCAAAAGACTCTCTCTTTGATGGAAAAAATGTTCCCCGTTCCCTATTTCTCAGAAGAAAAAAGGGAAAAACTAATCTTTCTTTTTCTGAAAAAAGAACATACTTTCCCATGTAATTTTTCCAAATCTTTTGAATCTTACACTTGAACCCCACGACAACCACCTCCCTTGCAATCCCCAAAAAGAAAAAAGAAAAAAGAGAGAGAAAGAATAGGAAAAGGAAAACTAAATCAATCTAAGCGAACCAAAATTTTGCAGTTAGATATTCTTTGTTCAACAAGAAATCTTCAATTCATTGCTGTCTTGTGATACCAGTATGCTTCAAAATAGGCAGGTTATCATGTTATATCTTTGTGGATACTCACTTTTTATGTGTAAAATTTGTGTCTTTGCCATATTCATGGCATGTCCCTATTATATCCATGCCATGTCCCTGTTGTATCCATGCTGTACCTCGGCATCATAGTCACCCACATACTTGCAGCAATGAATCATTAGTAAATGCTAGTCATTGACAATCTCTCTCTCTAGATTTTTTTTTAAAATTTTTTTGAAGGGAAAAAGAGATGTGACTATATAGTTGCATCTCTTTCTCTTTTGTCCTAAACTATATAAAGTGTGCTAGTCCATCCTGGCGTCATGGTGGTTATCTTGGCTGGGAAATCAAAGCTTTCTCCTATATGTTTTCTTAACCTATGCTGGTGCAGTGGTTTTGACTATGCCAACACCTAAAGACTTCTAGGTTATCATGGCTGGGAAAGCAAAACATTTTCCTATATGTTTTCTTAATCTATGTTGATGCAGTGGTTTTGACCTTGCAAACACCTAAACCTCTAGGTTGTAGGCATATACTTCCATTCCTACAGAATTCAGATCTGTTCATCAGTGATTACTTGTTTAGTCTTGTTTTGAAATAAACTGTCCCTAATAAAGAAATATATTGCTCCATCCCATATTTTTTTTATGGTTATTCTACAATCTCAGCTTTTTAGGTGACATGTGCTTCTAGCAAGTCAAGCAGTCCACAGTACACTAATGGCTTGCATGTGGATGATTACAACAGATTCAAAACACATCAGTTCAGATCATTAAGTCATAGACGAACTTAAATCATTACATCTAAGTTGTAAAACTACTTCTTATTTTATTTTTATAGATATATAGTTTAAACCTTATATTAAGTAACCTATATAATAATATGGTCAAACAAAGGTTTTAAAATTCAACCTTGAGGAAGACCTGGTCCTGGTCTCCCTCAAGTCGAGTTGACTTGACTGTGTTGCTTGGTACTTAGTCAAGTCTGACCGAGTCCCATCCAAGTATGATAAAACAATCTTTAAAAATAGGAATTGGCATCTTATGAATCTAGAGTTACAAGATGTGTTTTAACTGTTACAAATATAATTAATTAGTAATAGGTGTCCGCATTTGTTTTTTACCGAGTCGAATAAATAGTGCCAGGATCTTTGAATGCTTAAATTTTTCATAAAATATGGTTTTGATCTTCCAAAATCAATGTGAAAGTACCCTAGCGGTCTCCCACATCTTCTCAAGATACAAAATTGGGAAAAAATTATCAAGATTTTGACCTTTTCCATAAGAATCAGTTGTGGGGTGACTAGGGAGTGGGGAGGTTGACTCGACTCAGTGGACAAGTCCGATTTTTGGATCCATGGTTCAAAGCCTCTTCCATGTAATATGCCATGTCACAGTTTGTGTATAATATCCCAATATCAACACGATCTGGCTGGGCCTGTCTGGATCTGTGGACTCAACAGGTCTGCATCACTTATGACTTATGTAAGTTGTAAGATTAAAATGAATTGTGTGATTTTCCAAAAAACATCATGTATCTTTTTATTATTATTTAAAGAAGGGATTCAAACATGAGATTTAGATAGTTTTCTGCATGATTGAATAAAAAAATAAGATTCAATTGTAAATTGTAAACATAATTCATGTAGCCATCACCAACATAGATGGGACAAGGCTTTGATGAGAATGATGATGGAGAATTTAAATTGTAAGTTTTTCTTATAAAAGTTAAAAAGACATTATAGCAACAGTGGCATTTCAACTGCAAAAGGTCTACCAAAGGATGACTGGAATCTATGATGCCTAGATACCAATATGGATACGGAAACTGATACGGGGATTGGAGATACGACTCCTCACTTTTAAAAATGTAGGACACGGATATGGGTGTCCTAATTTTTTCTTTAGATCACTTTTAAATCAATGAAATTATCATTGTTTTCGTTCATTTTTAGCATTTTTTATGGTGAGAAGTAAAAATATTAAAAGAACTGTATGAAATAATGGACTTTAATAGGATTTGTTAAACTTGTTTTCTAGAAGTATCGTTGCAGTATCAGGTACCAATACAAGTGTCGTATCGATTCGATATGGATCTGTTGGGCTTGTACAAGTATCCGTGTATCATAGACTGGGATTGTTCAATGGAATTCTTTTCCATTGTTCATTCACTGTGGGTCCTACAAGATAGACAATAAGAAGTATTGGAAGATGAACCCCAACATTGCACAATGCTTACCTAGAACCTAGAACAAATGTGCTATTGTTTTGCTCAATGCATCCAAAATATGTCAGGTTGTCGATACTGGAATTTCAGGTCAGTTCCTTTTTTATATTTATTATTGAGTCCATCATCCACTGAACCATTTTACACTTCCTTATGTTGGCAGGATAATTCCAAAAATGTAAAATATGTACAAATTTCTCCAGAATCATATGCAAATTTTACTGAATTGGAAGATCAAGTGAAGATATTGAATGAAAAGCTATCTTCATTAAATGAAAAGCTTTCCTCTGCACAATCAGAGATGACCACCAAGGATAATCTGGTGAAACAGCATGCAAAAGTTGCTGAAGAAGCTGTGTCAGGTATTACTTTGTTCCTTACCTGGTCTCCACGAGATATGTAATGTTCTTATACCCCTTTGGTTTTCTTAACTCTATGACCTACCAATTAGAAGTAATAAAAACATCCTGAAACTGAGTCACCCTTCTGATTTCTTCAGTATTGTAGTTTGCTTTTGACAAAATGAAGCTCAAGGAATAAAAATAGGGCTTTGGAGTATGGTTCACTCCTAGCTAAAACCAAGAATTATCATCCAAAACCAACTGAAAACTGACTGGAAACATAGAAAAAAAAAAGGGTTCAGAACCAAGTCCTAATGTTCAAAACAGAAACCAAGTTGACTCAATTTATCTGAATTTCGTTTTCTTGATGCTCTCAGAATTTATCTGTTTTGTTTGAGAATGGTTTTTATTTATTTATATGATTTGTTATATCCTTCTCATTTGCTTTTCCTTGTGCACTGTAGGTTGGGAGAAGGCGGAAGCAGAAGCTTTGACTTTGAAAAATCAACTTGAATCTGTCACGCTGCTGAAGCTTACTGCTGAAGATAGAGCATCCCATTTGGATGGTGCTCTCAAAGAGTGCATGAGGCAGGTACGGAATGTGAAGGAAGAAAGTGAACAAAAATTACAGGATGTAGTTCTGGCAAAAACGAAGCAGTGGGAGAAGGTGAAGGTTGAGCTTGACAAAAAAATTGCTGATTTAGAACAAGAAATCCTCAAGTCCTCAGCTGAAAATGCCGCACTGTCAAGATCTTTGCAAGAACGTTCTAATATGCTAATGAATATCAGTGAAGAAAAATTTCAAGCTGATGCTGAGATTGAAGTTCTGAAGACCGAGATCGAATCATATGAAAAGGAAATAAGTTCGTTTAAGTATGAACTTCATGTAGTTTCCAAGGAGCTTGAAATTCGGAACGAGGAGAAGAACATGAGCTTTAGAACTGCTGAAGTAGCAAACAAGCAGCATTTAGAGGGTGTCAAGAAAATAGCCAAGTTAGAAGCAGAGTGCCAGAGATTACGTGGTCTTGTTCGTAAGAAATTGCCAGGGCCTGCTGCCTTAGCTCAAATGAAGCTAGAAGTTGAAAATCTAGGTCGGGATTATGGAGAATCCAGAGTACGACGATCTCCTTCCAAGGCTTCCAGCCCGCATCTGGATCCAGCCACTGAATTTTCCCTCGACAATATCCAACAATATCAAAAAGAGACGGAGTTTCTCACAGCACGCTTGTTTACAATGGAAGAAGAAATGAAGATGCTCAAAGAGGCCCTGTCGAAGCGTAATAGTGAGCTGCAGGCCTCAAGAAATTTGTGTGCTAAAACATCAAGTAAGCTTCGGAGCTTAGAAGCACAGATACAATTCCTGAATCAACCAAAAGGTTCTCTGAATTCAAACGTGCAGAATCTGCATAATCCTACTGAAGGTTCCTTGATCAACGCAAGCAATCCACCGAGCTTAACCTCCATGTCTGAAGACGGGGTTGATGAGGAAGGCAGTTGTGCCGACTCTTTGGCTACAGCACTCATCTCAGAGCTCTCTGATTTCAAGAAAGAAAAGAAAGTAGACAAAGTTAACAAGGGTGACAACTCCAATCACTTGGAACTAATGGATGACTTCCTAGAGATGGAGAGGTTAGCATGTTTATCAGCAGATTCCAATGGAACCATCTTAATGTCGGGTAAAATGACTGAAAATGCTCATCCCAATATGTTGGTTGATGTTTCAAAGGACTTGGAGATCCAAACAAGAGAGCTTGATTCTGACACATCAGCAAAGTTGGTTTCTACAAACAAGGATGCTTCGGCTGTAGAGCTCGAATCTGATAAAAATAGTGTGACATTGGCAAGACTTCAGTCAAGAATAGCTTTCATATTTGAATCTCAAGCCAAGGACACTGATTTAGGCAAGATTTTAGAAGACATGAAACATGTTGTACAAGAGATTCAAGATGCCTTCCCTCAGCATTCTGTGAGTTGTGGTTTTGAGGAAACTCATTTGGCAGATGCTGTCAGCATCCAGAAGACTGTTCCTGAAGATAAAGAGGAAATCACAGACAATAGTATTTCTGTAGTACATGAAAGTAAGCCATGTTTTGATGCTAAGCATTCTTTGGACGTAGAACTTTCCAGAGCCGTTTCTCAGATTCATGATTTTGTCCTATCAATTGGCAAAGAAGCCCCAGAAATGCTGAATATGCATCTTGATGCTCATGCTTTTAGTCAAAAGATTCAGGTGTTTTCCATCTCTGTAAACAAAGTTTTATGCAGTGAAATTAGTTTGGTTGATTTTGTTCTTGGCCTTTCTCATGTTTTGGCTGAAGCCAGTCGGCTAAGCTTGAGCATGCTGAGTGATAAGCGGCATGAAGGAGAAAGCAATAGTTCTGATTGTATAGACAAGGTAACTTTACTAGAGAACAATGTAGTTCAACTTGATCTACCGAAAGAGAGATTTTCAAGTGAGTGCAACCTCATTTCACGCTCTACTTCTGATCCTGAGATTCTTCAAGAAGGCAGACTTGATGCCAACTTTGAACAGAAGCCCACATCATTCAAATACTTACAGGAGTTTGAACAGTTAAAATTAGAGAAAGACAAGCTGGCAATGGATCTGGCTACATGCACGGAAGAATTGGAGCACACTAAGATTAAGTTGCAGGAAACAGAGCAACTCCTAGCAGAACTTAAATCAGAATTGGCTGCTAGTAAAAAATCAAACGGCTTGGCTGACACCCAACTTAAATGTATGGCAGAATCTTATAGGTCACTTGAAATGCATGCACAAGAATTGGAGAAAGAAATGCATGCACAGGAAAGGCATGGACAGGAATTGGAGAAAGAAATTAATGGTTTGCATGTGAAAGCAGAAGCTTTAGATGCTGAGCTTCATGAAGAAAAACATAATCTCCAGGGTGCTTTGGCAAGATGCAAGGACCTTGAAGATGAAATTCAAAGGTTAGCACAAACAACCACCATAGAATATAACTTTGATCTTCTGTAATTTTTATGTTGATCTTCTCCTGCAAGGACCATGTAGTGCATCAATTGATCATTATATCATGTTTAAATACCTTGTTGTATCGATTTATATTTTTTCTCTCTTGACCCTTTTTTAATGATTTTCAATTGCAAAAAGGACTGAGAGGTGCACAACTTGCTTGCATTCTTCATCTGCTGATGTTGACACCAAGACCAAACAGGTATGGTCTATTTCTTTCATCTTTTCAGACTGATTCTTTCAGTTACCCTCTATATTGTTCAGATCGATGTACAGAAGTTTCCGTGAGTACAATACGTTTTGTCCTTCTATTGGTCACTTTTATTTTATCTTTATGGTTTCACATGTTGACCAAAAAGTATGCCTGCTCCCTCATGAACAACATTCTAGTGTTGCTTTGGAACTCGTGTTATTGAAGTTTGTCTTAACCATCATATGCGTGTCATCTGTTTGTGTAAGATTTCATATTTTTATCCACAAAAACTTTATAACATTTATGTATCAGTGTCCCTCCTTCATGCTTAAATAACCCTTCATCAATTCTCTCTCTCATAGATAGCCTTTTTTTAACTGCATGTAACCAGTCACCACCAGGCAGGATTCTTTTTGTACTCTAGAACAAGACAGATGGGAAATTGAGGAAAATTTAATTGAACTGCTTGATTTGTTTGCAAACATAATATTTCTTCAATGTAGATTTGCTTATTGACGAGGGAATGCAAATAAGCATGGTTTTAAAAAATGCGCGGTCAAGTCCGGAGTAATGTCGAGGCTCTCTTTTATGGGGACAAAATCAGGTCTGAAACCGGTGACTGTAGGTGGAACAATGGAGCGAGGCAAACCTATATTGGGAAAAGAAGAAAAAACACTGCCCTTGCATATTGATTGTTGTGGCAATTTTCCTATGGACTCCTCTTCCTATTGATCATCATGGCATGAAGTAAAAAAACTTCCTTGCCAAGGGGTTCCATATTGAGCTCACTTGTTATGTAATCAACTGCAACACCGGACCACACCTCAAGAAACACCTATCTGAGCCAACCATAAACCCGCCCGACTGGCAATATTGGTTCTTGATTTTGACTTTTGCAAAGGATTTAAAATGAGAATGTATGTGCCTGCTATTTTACAACATTCAACCTATGGTGAAGAATTCTAGTTTCCAATACTTTCTACTCTTAGTAATGCAATTACTTTCCCAATGTGAAATTAAGAAACCAACTAAATAATATGCCAATATTGTGAGCAAGGAATACTTAAATTGCTTTTTTTTTTTTTTTTTTTGGTTTTTGTTTTTGTTTTTGTTTTTGTTTTTGGACCTAGGCCTGTATGGAGGGCTTCCTCTGTCTGTATCACCTTTCCATCCCGAGGTAGTCCTCAAATTTTGAAAGGCCCTACCCTTCCTTTAGATGCACTAGTCACATCAAATATCTTTACTTAATCTCCTAGCCAACTGATTCTATCTCCTAACATTTTCTCCTACAGCCCTGTAAATAAAAAAAAATAAAATAAATAAAGACAATGAAAATTAGATTAATATTAACTTGGCAATCTGGTGCAAGTTGATATTTATTGTTAATGAATTTTAGTTTGCATGTATGGGAAAACATTCACCTGTGCATGTGAGCACTATGCACTGCAGTGCACACATGGTCTGGATGCATGGTCACATTGCTCATGTGCTAGGTGAATATTTTCCTTCACGTGTGTGCTTTTATTTCTATAAATATAGGGAATGATTACACAAGGTTGACCTGTCAAATCCTTACGTGTTTTGGTCCACTTTGTGAATATCCAAATCATTCAGAATATGTACCAATCTATGTTTACCTATGTTAAGTCCATGATTTACTGCAATGGTCACATTGGGTTTGAATTAATTTCAAATAATGTGGTTCAACCACATGAATAAAAGTTACATGTAGTGGGGCCAAGACAACATAACATCGATCCAAAGTTCCAAATTATCAATTCATTTCTAACTCTGTGCATTGATATATGACTTCAACTTCTGGTCAATTGGAATAATGTTTACTGTAAGATTGGACACGTAGTGAGGATGGCTAAATAATGATTGTCAGATGATTACAGAATTAATTCTGATTGGACTTAAATTTTATACAGTTATTGGGGTGAAAGCTGAGCATATAATGGATAGTCCCAATTGCTAAAAGATGGGCCCTATTATGCGCCGGAAATAATTTTATTTATTAATCATTTAAATTAGTGCTTTAATTACTTTTTTCTTCAATCCAACAATTAATATTGCTTCCCTTATTAAATAGCTGATGCATGCTATAGGAAAATAAGGTGAGCAACCACTTAAATGGTTTCTATGTTTAGAAGGTGAACCACACATATATAGATTTGATCTGATCTTTCGCCACGCCATGCAGTCAATCTTGTATAATCACTTTCCAAAATAATACTTTAGAAATTAACAAAAAATTTGAATAAAATTTATATAATAAATTATATATAACCCTAGAAATGAACTGCACTCAGAACTTGCTAATGTAATTTTTATTTTTTTTAGGTAAAAATAAAAACTGTATACAATATGTGCTAGATCATTGGTAATTATATTAAAGAATAGAGAAAAGAGCAGCACTAAACTAGGTTTAAAGTCTAAAAACCTACTAATAAAATAAACAGACAACTACAAAAATTTATAAAAAGATTTTCCTGAAGCATGACATACTCTCTCATTTCTAGCCAACTCTGACGTGATTCTGTTTGCAACTTCCATTATAGAACAAAATGAAACACTTAGGTGCAACATCATGGAACAAGTATTTCTCAGTTAATAGTGAACTGAAAATGAGGGCTCTTTTCTGACTTGACTACTAGTGCTTTAGAAGTGTTTGGAGTTACACCTTGAGGTGTCTCAAAAAAGCCCCTAGTTTAAGTTTGGCGCATGACTTGCATGAGGGGCATATCCCTCCCCATATAAGGCATATTTAAGGCATGTGCCCAAGGTGAAGCGTGCACTTCAATCACAATCCACGAAAGGGGGAGTATAGAATGATTGTGATAACTGTCCATGGTACATTAAACAAAATAAACAAGTGGAGTGTGTATGTGACGATGTACAGCCAAAGGGCCGCGTAGAGCCCCTACTCTGACTTGAATGAGAAAGACTGATACAATTAGTAATATAACATCTTCACTTCAAATTACAGTATGGTTTTCTCCACACCACTTCACAACACTCGCTCTCGATACAATGACATCTCATTTTCCAAAGAGACCCACAACATTCCAAGGTGTACGATAAACTTCCAAACTAACACTGAAAACTTGCTAGGCGACTCGTACACTTAATAAGAAATATTAAAATTAAAATGATAATGTATGTCCCACTCACATATCTTGTTTTTGAGAAAATGGTGTGGCAATTTGTAATTTTAGGAACTTAAAAAGTCTTTTTTTTTTTTTTATATTTAAGATGGTCATTTCTGGGATAAACTCAAGTTAACCCTAGCTACTCATTAAGGCTTAAAATAATCAAATCGTAATTGATTTTATTTAATTTTGTATATTTTATATATATTATGCAATTATTTATTTTTAAAAAAGTGCTTGTGAGGCTGAGGCTACATTGCACATTTTCGGCAGATGGAATGCCTTGCTTCACACCTCAGCATTTTATTACTTTGTTCATAACCATATCACATGATTTCAAGATTTCCTTTCACAATCAACTTCATGGAGCCACAGTTGATGAGAACTGATTAGTGATCCTTTTATGACAATTTGGTCTGGAAGTGTTTTTGCTACCCACTTAATTGGAAATATTTCATGTTGCCATGGTCATCCCTCAAGTACTCTTACCATCAGCTATTTCCAAGGTTCCATTTGCAAAACTATCAATGTTGAATTTCCATGTTCCTCACAATGAGATAGACCATGTCCCCAAAGACTGCCCCACATCAAATCATCCTTATATGATGAGCTCTGCATTATGGAAAATATTCACAACTGAAACCCCTCTCGTGCCTTGGTTACTTAAATCCAATTTTAAAAATCTAATGACATCAATAATAACTTAAAGATCTTCTCATAATTAAATATCCACAACAGTTTTATCAATACTTCAAAGACGAAAAGATTTATACCATTAGCACGAAGGCTGCATAACCTTTTTGTCCATTAGTGTTCTTGCCAGTTGAGCAAGTCACCTTTAGTTTGACCTTATGTTTCATTATATTATTGAAATGAACAGGTGGACAAAAAGAATTGCTTGCTTACCTCTTGAAACATTTCTGCTGTTGAAAATGCAGGAAAATGAGATAGCAGCAGCAGCAGAGAAGCTGGCTCAGTGTCAGGAGACCATTTTTCTTCTTGGCAGGCAACTGAAAGCATTACGTCCGTCTTCAGCAGACCTCATGGGCTCTCCATACAATGAAAGGCACCAAACAAATGACTATTCCTTTGAAAATGCTCCAAGTCCAAGCCGCCTGAATCTGCCAGGCATGTACAGCTTACATGACTTGGATCCGAAAGATATGGAGGATGCTGCTGCTGTTATGCACAGAATGGGTGGTGAATCTCCATTAGCTGGTTATATGGCCCCCTTGAGTCCTTCTGACACTGAAGGTAGCATGGTTACAAGATCACCTGTCAGGTCAAAGCCTCCAAAGCACAGGTCCACCAGGTCTTCTTCCTCTTCATCCTCCTCAGCACCGACACCGGAGAAAAATGCACGGAGTTTTAGCCGATTCTTTTCAAGGGGGAAGACTGTCCACTAGGATTCACCATCAAATGTCAACAGTCACCCCCTTGACCAAATGAATTAATATGTTGATGCGTGAACAGTTTGTAGTTGTGCAGTGTCTGAGATGACCCACTCAGAGTAATAAAAAAGGAAGATAGAAAACCACAATTTAAAGGCATGGGTCCTTGGTGTTAACAATATTTTGATGTTGTCTGCCTGCAATGGGAGTCATCTGGATTGAAGCGAGCAGGAGAAGGCACCTTGCTAACTTAAAAGCTCAGTATCTTTCTGTAGTACAGAATTTTCCAAGAGTGTGGGAGATATACAGTGTACATGCATAAAAATCTTTTTCTCATCGAAAACTTAATCATCTACTTTCAAGAAATACAAATTTTTACTCCAGGCATTTCTCTCAACATTCTAAACTTTCCAAATCTTTTGAATCTGTGTCTAAATCGTCTTTCCAGAGAGAGGGTAGCAAGAAGATACTAGGTGTTGTCATTAGAGGTGATTTTGAATCTTTGATGATTTTCATGTTGGTGAATTATGGTTTTCTAGAGGTGAGAGTAGGCAGCTTCAAAGCATAGAAAGGAACCAATCTCTCAGATGGTCTTCATTTATTTTGTTTGGTCATGTTAAGAGGACTGTTCTCCATATCTTACATGTTCCTTTATAATGATTATTGTTCCGTACACATCTAATCATCTCTTGCTTAAATTTATGGAATTGTATTTTTGGCAACCGTTTTTTTTGTTTTTTTTTGTTCTATTGATCTTAAGGCTCTAGGTAGATTAGAATCATGCAATTTTTGTGGGGTGTGCAGTGTAAAGAATCAAAATAGGAAAAATATTTCAATAGGAAACACCTACACCAATTGTGGTGGGAGACATTGTTCCAAGGAGTAAGGGCCATCATCTGATGACTGGGCCATCTATCCGGGGATGGCTGTTTGTTAGGATGACAGGTCCCCAACATTGATGTTTAGAGCTGGAACATGCAGCAGGTTAACGTTAAATAGTCAGAAAAAAAAAGGAGTACTCTTGCATACGTAACTTGTCAACCATAATGCTTATAGTCTTGACATACTAATGTGACACATGGCGCAGGCTCCACAAAATAAAAATGGGCTTTAGAGTGGATTACTCATTAGCCAACTAACAAAAATACGTTCTTGGAGACATTGTTAGCATTCAAGGTGATGACTGTAAGTTGTTTTCTGATTTGAATTCACTGTGTTTCAAAGCAGTGATCAGATGGCGAAGAATGTCCAGTGGAGCTAATTTGTTGGTAAAGGCCTGATTCACAACACTACTCATCACATTTTGGCAAGTGACTGGGCCCATCAAAATGCCATGTCTCAATTAATTAGGTCAAGCAAGACTCGGCATCTTGATGTTATGCCAAGGTGCTCCATTAATAAATTAAGTGGGGGAAATTCTACTGGCACACAAAATTTTCCTTTTCCCACTCAAATTCTCTCTATACACATCACTATAATTTAAAAATTACATTACTTCTTTCAACACACACCAAAAATTTTCAAATTACCTATCCCTCCATTTTCCTTTTTCTTCCCACACACATCATCTTCCCTTTCTTCTCACACACAAATCACAACCAGACCTCTCCCACATCTTCGGCATCTTGGTCTCTTCGGCGTTTCCAGTCCTCTACACCATCTCATCTTTCAAAGGTAAATATTACTCTCCACCATTACCATTTCATTCTTCTTCCCCATTTCTTCTTTACCATTTTTTTTATCTTAGATTATCCTTTTTTCATGAAAACTTGTTATGGGGATAGATTATTATTCAATGCAAATTTTACAAACAATGCTAGTGTTTTTTCATGCTGTTCAGAATCAAATGTCCGAACGAAATAACACTATTTGGTCTAATATGTTCGGACAACAACCAACTGTTCGGTTACTAACTTCCAAACACATGATTGATCCGAACATATGTATTTGGATTAAATCTGAAAGACCGTACATATTGGGACCTGCAACTCGTTCCAAGCGAGAAAAAAATTCAAAAAAGTGGCAAAAATACGAAAAAAATTACAAAGAAACGGACCTTTCCACTGCTGCTTTGATTGAAAGGCACCATTTGATTGTTGTTTTCTTTCTTCATTGCACTAGAAAGCCGTAGAGATGGAATAAAAAATTATCAAGTACAAGAAGAAAGAAAGATGAAGGAGATGGAGGGAGATGAGTTGCCCAAGAGCAGAAAATGGAGGAAAACAAGTTGCCCAAAACCGTTGTGTGAGACACGTGGAGAGTAAAATGGGTGGGAGAATTTTTTAGGGAAGAAGATGAGCCTGTGTGTGAAAAGAGAAAATATGTTTTGAGTTTTTGTGGGATAATGGATATTTTGGTCATTTCATAAAGGGGTCAAAATATAATAGAAAAAGGATAAATTCTTTGTGTGGGAAAAGTAAAAATTTATGTGCCAATAGAATGACCCATTAAGTGGAATTGTCCAATGAGGTGTCCATGGGGAGTTTCAATGTGGGTGACTTTGGATCTATGGACTCAAATGAAGCCCACCTGTGTCCGATCCAGGTCATACAAAATGAGTTGATCTGGACCAAGTTTTACTCCAATTTGGATTGATGAATATGTGAAAAATAAAACTAAGATCAACAACTCTCATTTGTTCCAAGTATTAATGAATCAAATGGAGAGTATAGGTTCGGAATGAAATTTGGACCAGCACCCACTCATTGGGCCGTGATCCGACCATGGTGGCCCCCACCAACTGTAGCGATTATATTCAGCGGGACCACATGATATGGCCTGTCATTCCAATGGATTTTGATGATAAGGTTTTAAAGAGGCCCTTAGATAAAGTGGTATAAAATAATGGTTTTGTTGCTTTGGTCAATATCACCTGGCCCAATGATTAGACTCTCCAGCTATATCTGCTTAACAGGCATTGCTACATATGGGCCCATCCAATCACATGCAAAGCTCAACGTCTCACAAGGTTGTCCCACTGCTGCTGACTTCAGATTAACCCTTCGGCTACTTGCTTGTTGGACAGGTAGTGGTAAGTAACCTAAGAATTTCCAAGACAGTGACCACATATAGCAATTGGCTCCACTGATAGCAACCTTCTTTAGAGGGAAACAAAAGTCCCCTTCTCTAATGCCTATATGAGCCTATGACAATGACCACCGAAAGGTAAGCACTAATTACGCATTCCTCATTACAGGCCTCTAAATTTCAGATCTTGTTAAGAGTACCTAAAAGAAATTTAAGGCTGGATAACCCCTAGATTAGACTTACCAACAACCAAGATTAAATGTTGCAACGCCAACACTGTCTATATTTCTTAATCTGTGATGATTGCCAAGAAATTGATTAGGACCTGAATTGATCTATGCTGTTCCTCCTCAAGTAAAATTGTATTTGAAAACACCGCCTATCTCATTAAACTTCCTGCCCTTTACACAGTTCAATTGTTTGGTACCCGTTTGGATATTTGCTAATCAAGTGAAAGTAACTCAATTTATGTTTAAATAACTGCTTCATGTATTTGTACAACACATTAGAAAACCCCTTTCCAATGGGACCAAATCCCAGAAATCTTATGGCACCTTAGACGGGAAAAACCCCATTTAGAAAACCCCTTTCTCCATAAATTCACCATGGAAATGAGGTTTGAAATATATACCATAATACAAATACACATATTTAAAACTGATAAAAAAAATAGCAACCTAGGGAGAGCCATGTGGGTGAGTACCATCTGTTCTCCAAATAGAAGGATGTGGGGGCCTCAGATCACATGTTATCATCCCCACCAAGGTTTGAGACAGTGAAAGGAAGTACAAAAGCCCCAAAGAAATAAATAGCCAATATATGAATACAAAACAGACCCACATGGGAAGAGAGGAGACAAGAACTGGCCTACTGCTCCGTAGAACAACACAACAATGTTCATTTCAAAAACCCTAACCGAAAGCTCCTCCAGGCTCAAGCTATTCTATGTTAGTCACTTGTCAGACATTCATCCATTACAATATTTTTGTTTTTGAGTCCTTTTGATCTGTTTTATCTACTAGAACTTGTATAATATCTTCTATTCTTGCTTTAGAGACTGGCCACCAAACAGTGCATGGTTTGCATGTTTTTCAATAATTTAATAATTTAGTTTGTACAAATGGTACATGATCTAGGCCCCACCTGGTTTGTCTTGCATACTTTCAAAATGAATTGGAACTATAATATAAATGTTTGGTTAACTATCCAAATAGCAGTATGATAAGCCCTACACTAGATGACATATCTAAAAACATTCCATCTGATAAGTATAGAATGCCAGGGGAATGAATCTATTACATTTGCATGTGCAAGCATTCCATTAAATGAAATTGTTCAACAAGCAAAACATCCAATAAGACATGCATCAATGGTGAGAGTGAGGAAACCATTTTACTCATAAAATTATCTGTGTATCTTTGATTGCATCTCTTTCTTTGGAAAAGTAGAAACCACTTTGGCCTGTTTGTTTCACGTAATTGAATTCGTAGGGCTTTTAAGACTTTACATTTCTGTAAGTGGTTGAAGAAAATGAAGAATTAAAAGGTGAATACTATATAAAAAAAAAACACATCAAATAACCTACCATTTCATAGAAACTGAATTGAGGAGAGATGATAAGTAATTATTCAGCCTTCACCTTCCTGAATCAAATCCTAGGAAATCCAAGGTTCCACCTACACGGCTACCCCCCCTACTATATATCCTTCATCCGTGTCTCATGTCTTTGAACCCGACCTCTTTAATCATCCACAGGTGAAGCTCATTTGACTATGGATTACTATACATTCAATTCTTATGTACTATATGGGCATGCCGTTAACAGACAGAAATGCAATCTCTGCTACTCTCTTTAGTTCTGGTAATCACCAAACAATAGTAAATTGAGGTTTGAGATTGTTAAACCAAGTGAAAAATCTCTACTTTCACATTGAGGTTTGTGATTGTTATACCAAACAATAGTAAATTGTCTGCGACACGTGTGAGACATCTCATGTTAGGTGCAGCCTGTTCTGGGCCACAGGATCTGCAAACTGGGGCCCACCAAGTGAGTGGCCTGAAGTTGCTCACAGAATTAAGTAGTAGGTCGGCTTACCAAATTTGTTGTCGGGTCATGTGTGCATCACAGACTAGAAAATGAGAGAGAGAATGAATGAAGGACTTTTCAGTGGAGAAAGCTGTAGCTCAAGCGAATGTAGACGCACAAGTCCTCATCAATTTAAAGCTCTAAGACCAACATATCTACCAAACTCCACCCTCTCTCTTTCACCACCACCCCATAATGGGGAAAGCCAAAACCAAATAGAGAAACAGACGAAGCACCTTTCATAACCAAACCACCCGAGAAGAAGGAAACTGCATGGGGAATCATCCATCACCCCATCCCGCAAACTAGCTTGGATTTCTATAACAAAGAATGCTGATAGAGAGTGACGGAGAGAGATGGGGTCTTGGGTAAGTATATTCCATGTTTGTGGAAATTTGGAGAGGTTGGAATGTAGTGATTTGTTCCGCAGAGTTCAGGAACTACTCAAGTGAATTGGAAGCAGGCAGGGAACATCATGTGCAGAGTTAGCGGACCTAAGATTTTCGGTCGAGGGGGGTGGACCCAAACGGAAAGTTGGGTTTTGGAGGCAAATCCAAGATTGACCAAGATTTTTATGTGAATTTTGAAACTGGACCCATAATTTTTATTTGAGCTTTGAAAAGCAGAACAGGTCCCACGGAGGCAACTGCCCCCATAAGGATATATGTAGGTCCGCCTTAGCGATGTGCAGTCAATTTTGGGCCTATCAAAGTGTTTTGCAGTGTGAATACATGACTTGTTAGCTAGGTTCATCAGTTCTAATAGAAGAAAGAGGAGTGAATGAATTAAGTATTTACAAAAAATTCAACCGTTTTACATTGCTAGTCATCCAATATAAGGTGATACTGCAAACCTTAGATTGGACGAGACCACCCCATATTTGGCTGGTAAGTTTGCTCTGCATGTCTTGTATTTGGAAGCACCCCGGATTTGCCCGATATATATTTATGTGGGTTTAGCGGGTGCCACCTAAGAGATTAGTCCTGTTGGGTAAAAAACCTTAAGAATACCCGCATCATAAAAAAATAGGTGAATGCGCAAACCACCTAAATCATCATCATCAAAAGCTTCTCCCAATTATATTTGACTACGAATTTTATTTCTCCAAATTCTAAGATACGTTGTGCTTTTTTCAGATGCAACCTAATTACTACTTCCATCCATGCCCTCTTCTGCTTACTCTTTTTCTTGGGTGGGCCATCAACTTGCATAAAAAGATATTTCCTTATTAGCATCACAACTGACATGCATTAGATATGTTTAAATAATTTCAAACAAGTTTTTATTAATTTGTAATTTATTGATGCCACCCCTAAATATCCCAAATACACTTATTTTTATTTATGACTTTCATAGTTTTACAATACAACAATCTCAAATTTGTCATCTATGTTAGACTCGTGTTGACTAGGCAACCCAAACCACATAAAGGTATATGTTTTCTTTCAATTGGTTATTATATTACTCTAAATAGGTTATAGGAACTAGTTTTTTAGTGAACGGAAGAAATAAGGTACTTGATGGTTTCATGAGCATATTGCCCCCACCAAATTCGAGATTGGAACACAGATTAGCTGTCTAACCCTTACCAAAGCTAGATATCTAGGTATATTTTCGTCTATCTTATTGCCTTAGATATGATAGATAACTAGCTCTCAATAATGTATAAGTTTTTGTAAATATCTATACTAAAACCCTTTCATATCTGGTGGAGGCAGCAGCCAGCAGGCATATAAACCTGCCACATGTACTATGTTTCTTAGAATTCATCCAATGAATGCTACATATGGTAATACCTGTGGCTGTAAAACTGGACAATGCCTGTCATTGAAAAGGGCAGCCAATTTTACAGTGTGGTTAAAAGGAACCATGTCGTGTGTCCTAATTTTTGTAAATCAATGGTCAGGAATTTATAAAAAAAAAATCTCGAGGGTTACAGCTCTTTTGATGATATCACATGATTGTACTTTCAAAATCTTTTCAAAGAACATGTTATCCACATCACAGCACACACCATGTTGGGTGGTCCACCTACATTAATTGTAGATGGATGAATATAAGGGCAGCCAACAGTGGCGCTTATGTTGCTGGATTTCATCCTGATTGGATAATTATGGTAATCAAATCAAGGCAGGCAAAATACATAGTTAGATTTTTCTTGTTTTAACCATTTATTTGAAGTCCTACATCAAATCATCACATGATAATCCAGTCACATAATAGGCTGGCTGTTCCCAAGTGGATGATAATATGGCGTGCAAATAATATGTAGTTTTGTGGTCTTTTTCTTTTTTCAACCAGGTCTTGCTGTAGTCAACGTTCATCCTCGCTCATGAGCGGTCATAATTGTGATTGAGCTATCGCCCTTACCATAAAACTATTACTGTGTCATTTTCTATCACCAATTGGTTTTGGGATAAGAGGTAGCTCAATGAGGTGTAAGATTATATAAGTGGTATCAGAGCCTAGTAGGTCCGGTTTTCGAGTCATGGGACATGTGTTTTGAGAGTTCGCAGCAGGAGTTGCGATGTGTATGCCATTACCATTGAGGCGGTAAGATCCTATCAGTTGTCAGCAAGGTGGTTGAATTTTTTTTAGAGGGTTTAAGCTTACTTAAATAGTCTCAAAACATTAGAAAATTCCTAAATCAATGGTGCAGTGACGAGGCATCTCCTACTTCTCGTTGATTTTTGACCTGACCATTCACTTTCAGTTGATTGAACTATACAACTGCAATCGAGTTATGTTTTTAAACCAATACCGCACTTATGCCTCAGACTTATATGCCTTAGTTTTCTTGTGGAACATTGATTGGACATAGGACTGATAGGAGACCAGAGAGTCAAAAGGGAAAAGGTTCGCTGCAATATGCTTTTTGGTGTCTCATCACATCATTAACTTGAGCTGTTTCTTAAGATGGATGGGAAAGGAGGAATCTTCATTGATTATACTATACTGCCCGTGACTAGTGAGTAATTTCTTCCTTTACCACTTTAGACTTTAAGAGGGTTTGATACAGTGGCCCTTGGATTGGTCAAGCCAATCACATGATAGATAAATCGTCCACAGGGAAATGGTTTTGAAGATAAAACCATCTTTAGAAGTAGGACATGTATGTGGCAAAAGTACATTCCAGGATATGTATTAGTAAAATTCAGATATAAGATTAATAAAAAAATGGCAATAAAAATGAAAAACTTAATATAATATAGTTTTCTTCAAAAATTGCGATATATGTGTGTATAATATGTATATATATATATATATTAAAATTTGACATTTAATATGAAAAAGTTTGTGTCTTGAAGTTTATTTTCTGAAATAGTATTTAATATTATCTTTTAAACATAACACACAAGTTTTTTCCTTTGAGTTTTATAAAAGGATTTTTACAAAGTAGCCATAAAATACATATTTTACTTGTATTTTTGCATAACCCATGTATGGTATGATTTCATTGAAATGTAGAGTATCAATCATATTCATAAAAGATTTATAGGTACACATGTACAAGTACTATACAAGAATTGACTGAGTGGGGCATCTATGCACTTTGGGTTATTTTGGGACTACTAGGTATAGTGGCCACATGCACGGATGTACAACCTCCCTTTACATGCCAAAGACAGAGACAGATGCAATACACTTTTACCATGAACAAGAAAGACAGAGAGATTATGGGGCACTTTCAACCTTAAGATGAATTCGAATATTCCATTTTGTGGGTCATATTTTGGATGCATTAGAGACCAATTTGGAAAGCCTGAAAAGTTGATAGAATGTGTAAAAAATGGTGGACCCAGTTCTCATCAAGGTAAGTTCTCAGCTCAAACCTTTATCAATCAATGGTGAATATCACTCAAATACAAGTAACCTTGGAAAGTAGGCTGCCACATAAACTGGTGTTTATCCAACTGTATAGTAGATGCAAATGGGGTCCATGTACAGTTTTGTTTAACAGCACAGTAAACTGCCATATAGTCTCACCCGTCTCTGATTCATTTATCCAAAGAGATTGAAAATCAGTGAACATGTAAGAAGGAGCCAGATAGAAGTGATAATACTTTGGAGAGCATTGGTTTAATATTGTAGAAATAAACCCATCAGACCCATTTAAGGATGGGAAGGTCAATGATGGGAAGATCTTTTTTTTAAGGGATTCAATTTGGATTGCATTTTGCTGCAGCAGCAGTTGGAAAGGTGCAAATGCAGTTATGTCAGAGGACTCTGTGGTTGCTAGGAAAAGAAGCAGAGACTTTCGAAAGAAAGCAGAGGCCCAGCAACCACAGGCAACATTTCCCTGTTGGCCCTACCAAGAATAAAAAGCCCAGGCCAGTGTTGTTATTACGTAAATAAAAAAATCAGGAAAGAATGACAGGTAGCTGTTGGGTCTTAAACATGGTATTAAATGGAGCTGCTTTATTATAAAATACTGAGAGGAGAAGAGCAATTTTAGGAGACCCATCCATGCATGGAAAAGTGACTAGGATCAAGGGAGTTCCTTCTGGCCCAAAGCTTATTACTCTTTTCTTAGCCCTACCACTATTCTTGAATTTGAAAAGGGAAATTATGTTTAAATTTCTTACAAATTGCAAGCTCAGGGTTTGATCTTTTACAGTTTCACTTTCTATTGTTTAGTACAATGACACCTTTTCAAGGTCCATTATGTTTTCTAACTTTTGTGTTAAGTCTAATCAAGAAAAAAAAAAATTTCTCTACCTGTTAGATTCTGAATCTGATTTTAGCAAAAACCACAAGATTTCTCCACAGTGAACAAAACCCTAATAAAGGGTATATGTAAAATCATTTGCATTTTTTTTATCTTACCTTTTTTGTTTAATAATTGGATGATTCATTTGAACACTGAAAGAACTAAGCATACCAGAGAAACATATAGCATACTAATAACTGGTAAGTAGGAGCAGATTAATCAAGTAAACCACTTTGTATATAACCTCCAATGGACCTACTGGATATCAACATGGATTATTGTACTGGGACCATTATGGGTCAAGAAATACCCCACTTTGGCATGCCATCTAGGTCGATGACTGACTACCACGCGTCCAGACTCCAGAGCATCTAATATACACCAGAGGATGGTATACATGGAAGTACCATGTCGCCATGTGAACCTGCTTCCCTCTTGGATTAGATTCAGATTATGAAAATTAGTGTTGGAAGCTAAATGGAAATATGTTTCTAATGATCATGATGAAATTCAAGGATGTTAGCTAACAGGGGATCTCTCTCTCTCTCTCTCTCTCTCTATTGTCTTTCCAGAAATTTTCAATCATAGAAATTAAACATATGAAAGCAGAACAAATCAAAGAGTAACTTAGCAGTTCTCTCCAAGTAGCTGTTCTGCTTATCTTTCCAGTTCTCTCCATTTTCTTTCTATGTTGGGAGGGTTATATACCATCTTGTGATTACTGATTCGATCTTTTCAAAACATTCTCTACTCATCAGTCACGGTCTAGCTCATCATTCGTTCTTCTTCTTCTAACTTTGGATACCATAGTCTTAAGATCACATGATATTTTGATCAACAAACCTTAAATAAGAACCATGATTTTATTCCAGAACATGATGGTTGCTGTTATTGAATTCTCTTTTTTGTCATATATTTACTTTTATACTTACTCTGCGATGGTGGTCCATTTAAGAAAGCTCAAGTTATAATGCCATCGTGAAATTCAAATTACCCAACGGCCACAGATTCTTTGGAAAACTAAAAAATCTAGAATTCGGTGATGACTTTGACAGTTGACATGCATAGTTTCATGTTTTATAACATCTACCTGTTTAGAGATGCAGCGGTGTTTTTCTTGTTGATTGAATGGAAAAGAAGTCTTCATAGTTCATGCTCATTCTCTCAAGGAATCTAAACTGTTTTATCTCTCTCACACAAACATATATAGGATATATATATATATATATATATATAGAGAGAGAGAGAGAGAGAGTTTTGGTTTCAAAACAGCGGAGTCAACCCTTCTATTAATCAGCACTTACAGGGCGAATCAGCACACCACTGTAAGCAATCTCAACCTTAAAATATACAATATAAACCCAGAAAAAAAAAAATCATGGTGTCAAGAGACTCAGAATCATTAAAAGGGGAAAAGAAAAAAATAAGCAGATTAGATAGACGGAGTTCAGAAAGAAAAGAAGCTCCTCCTCTTCATCTCAGCATGGCAGTTAGAGAACGAAAGACGACTTCTTCACATGGGATTGTGAGACCCATGTCATGATCAAAGCCAAATTCCTCTTCAGCTCTCTGGAGGAGACTCTGGAACTCTGGATGAGATAAATAAGAAATGGGGACAATGAATCTGCTTCTTTTCTCTCCAACATAAACTGCAAAATGGCCTTTTGGGACATCCAAGGGAAGGCCTTGTTCATCTGAGCCATGCCCCTGCTTTTTTCCTAAGCTTGAGCATCTCTTGAGGATTTGCTTCAGGACTGCTGTTTGAGGCAGTTTGGTTGATTTTCTGATGGCCATTTGGTTTTTGTATTGAGCAAAACAAGAACAGTAGAGTATATAGAAAGAGAGAGGGAGGGAGGAGTTGGTGGTGAGGAGAAAGAAGGTTGATATGGGTATATATGGAGTGTGGAAAGAACAAGATCATGTGGGCTGTGGGGACCAAAGACAGACCACGGGTTTTTGTAAGTGTCACAAGGACATGTTAGATGCGAACCCCAAGCCTTAATCCCTTTGCTGCCCCTCCAAATGACACCGTTGAGATCCTCTCTCTCCCTCTCTCTAAAATGTAAGAACCAGCCATTTACTGTTAGACTTGGATTTCAGGCCCAATATAAGAGGCCTAGCCCGACCTGGGTTGGGACAATCTTCAGAAAAGCATTCAGCCTAAGTATCTTGCCTTATTAGTAGTCATGGGCCTGAAGTTCAGGAAAAGGCCAAGATTAGGCCTGTAATTTATGTATGGCCCATAAGGCCCAAGTCAGATGGGAGCCCACTTCAAACCTTTTCCATGCAAAGATTCTTCAGTAAAGGGGGAAAAAAGCAGCTCTGTAGTGGGAAGGTACCACACTGCTATGCTTGTTAGTTGATACTTCTGCTTGTGAATTTCTCTGATTGAATCACAGGAAAGAGTAGTGCCTTTCTGTGCTTCCTCAGTACACACCCAAAACGCCAAAACTGCAGAAGCCATGTGTTCTTCTATCACTTGCAGGTTTGAGTCCAGGCCCATGAGTACCTTTGTGTTGTCTTCATTGTTTTGACATTTCATGTCCCTTGCAATTTGGTGGTTCCCACCATTATTATTTTTATGTACTTACGCATCATCTTCTCATACTTTGCATTCTAAAAATACAAGAAATGTCACTTGAATGAAGCATCTTTTATTAACAGTCATATTCAATGCCCACATCTCCCTATTGCCTACTCCTAATGAGTTGGATGGATTCTACCAATTCCTGGAATGATACATCTTAAGACTCATACTGTGTGACTGGCTGGTTCTTCTATGGGTCATCATCATCTATGCCTTTGCTGACTGCGTAAATGTCATTGATCATATGGATAGGGACATTCACATGGTGCACATGATCAGCTGATGTAGAACAAGTGGCGGAGTAATTTATGAAAGTGAACACAGTAAAAATCAAGTCAAAAGGATTATATCAGATTTTAAACTGCCATAACTTTTTTAATTCGAGCATCATCTTAGCATGTACAAGTACTTGTATCGAGGCCATCGCATTTCCAAGGTGGACGAGGCGGTTTCCAATGTAAAAATGTGCAAAACGTATTCTATTATGAGATTTTAGGGACTTTTTGAGTCCCTTTGATTGTGAATTTTATTGGAATGTCCTAAATAATAATTTACAGTTTAGTTCAAAGGTTTTTACATAATCAGAACTTTTCTCCGATCTTGCTAATATTTACTATTTCGGAAAAGTTAAGAGTTTTGGGATTATATACAAGACATTGTTATATTGATTGCTATTGAAAAGATATGAAATTTAATTTTCTTTGGGGTTTTCCTTACCTTATTTTTTTTTTGTGAATTCGGGATTTTGTTATTAGGTTGAGAATGGTGAGCCTTTTGTTTTAATCCTATTTCTTTCTGCTATCCCATTTACTTTGCACCACATTTTAGGTGGCCTGAAAATGGACAGAGTAGTGATGATTTGTCTGCCATCATCTGGTGTACCAGTCTAATTAAGACCGTCCATTGGATTAAAACATTTTTTAGAAAGCTAATGAACATTAGTTTGATCAGGTGAGCTCTAACTATCATATCAATGCCATACAAAATGTGTGGTTTGGACTCTTGACAAAAAAGTCTTTACATCAAATTTAGTGAATCGTCGAATAGAGCCTACCTTGGATTGCTTGACTCTAACGAATCACTAGATCATTTCAATCAAGCCACCTTAATGTTCCCGGTCATGTCTTGGGAAATGGGTCACTTGCATGAAAATGGTCAGACATTGAGATTGTTAGGCTCACCTAATCAGTGTGGTTTTTACCAGTCGGCCTATTCAAGGTAGACTGCACCAAAATGGTCAGTGCTGAGCAGTGATGTGTTCAGTATTAAGTTGACCGTACACATGTTATGAAGTGAAGCAATAGAGTTAGAAGAGCCCTGTCATAAACAAGTGACCAGAGCAACGTTTTGTACCCACAGGGGACCATGGATTCATGGGATCTTCCCTAGGTTGCAGCACAAGAGCCACCTATAAACTGTGGGCTATTGATGTTCTTTGGGCCAATGTGTTGAAAACCACCTAGACTATTGGAGTTGATCAAAGTTTTCAGTGACAACTAGACTATTCTGCACATGGAACAGCTTGGCCCATGGGGCCCATCTGGCCCACCTGACGATCAATTCAAACCTCCTAGTTTTAACAAATTTGGCACCTCACATTTGATGTCATCTAACTGACTAAGATTTGAGCAATTTTAAGGTCTTCAAAAGTAAACCTCCATAAAATCTATTTCAAGACATGTTGAAAAAGACATAAAATGAAACAAAACACCTATTCTTGTTGGACCAAATGTTATGGCCCACATGACCATACATAATGGATGGGTTATCCCACCATTGAGGATTTCTTTATTTGATTTAAGTTTTCCTTTTGTAACCGCCATTATGTTAATGTGAGGGTTAAAAAGGTATTTATTCTCTTCTTAATAGAATGAGAGATTTAGGGCCTATGAAAGGTAATCCGGGTAATTCTCTTTGCTACCAACGTATCTCTGCAACCATCACTTACCGGAGAAGAAGGAAAAGCACAAGAGAGTTGTGATTCCTCATTGAAGACCAACCTTCTGTTGGATCGGAGTTTCAAGATGGCACAATCAGGTACCAATTAACTACTCTAATGGTTTATATTTGACGTTTATAGTATTATTGGATTCATTCTAGAGAGGGTTTAAAACTCATAGTTTTCTAACATTTGGTATCGGAGCCTACTGATTTCAATCCAGCGATCTATTATCATTTTATTGGCACTTTTTGGATTCTTTCGGAATAAAAACCGAATCCAATCTGAAAAAGATGGGAAGGAAAGATTTATTTTCTGTAATTAATTAATTTTTTGTTTTAGAATTACATTAGAGGTTTCTGCCTCATGTTCGTTTTGGGCATGCCAAAAAGAATAGTAACAAAGATGATTGTATTTCTCTTTATTTATTTGTGGTTTTATAATGAATTTTATTTCATTATTATTAAAGATTAAAAAAAAAAAAAAAGGGTTTGTGCGCTGTCCTGTGCGCAAGACAGCGCACAGAATGATTCTGCCGCTTCATCTCGCGCCTCCTCCTTTTGGGTGGCTGGGCCAGGCTAGGCAGGTTGGGTCAACCTAAACTTACAAGCCCAACCTGGCTACCTAAACTGAATGGGCTGCGTCAGGATTTGGTTCAGCCCGACCTGACCCAGTTTATCCATTCTTGAGTTTTGGACTAGGACAGGTTCTAGTCTGGGCTAGTTTCTGGGCCAATCATGGGTTGGGCTGACCCGAAAAGGGCCCACTAGGCCCATTTCAGATTTGGAAAATTTTTTTTCCAGTTGGACCCACTTATTAGATGGTACATATTTGTATATTCAATTGACCAAAATAACATTCATAAGTAACACAAATTAAGGTTTAGAAGTTGACCTTGAACTATGAAATTGTAAGTTATAGTGTAATCTACGGTTCTGATTATTTTGATGATATTTTTTTTTACCATCAAATCATTCTATCAGACATTAATAGGGTCTAATTGAGTTTTGAAAATATTTATTGGGCATTGATTGGTCAAGTTCAAGTTAGACTGATCATTAAAGTTTGATTATTCTTTTATATTGTTTATTCAAATCGATCATAGCCGTTAAATTGATAATGTTGGCCATAAAAAACATTCTGAATTCATTGATCAATTTCAGAGTTGAATAGATTGGTCAATAATAAACGGTCCAGATCTTATTTTGATCATACAAGACACATCTGGACATGGATCGACGATCCGCTTTCTTCTATGTATTGATGGCATTGAGATCTATCACCTGGAAAGATCTGATGAACTGACTAATCACTCTAAATTAGAGCATGCTTTATTTTAACATTATGTTTAACTCCTTTTTGCTACTTTCGCTGCTAATCTTACTTATTTAACAAAATTAGAGTTTTATTTTATTGTTAATATTCAAATATGCTCACTATGGTTTAAAAAAGAGAGGTAAGAATATATCTTTTGTATATCAAGAAACCAACTCGGCTAATATTCCATCAAATTCTTGTTGGGTCTACTCTTAAACAGCCATTCATGTCTCTAGTTGTGTGCAGGGATTCCTTTCAAGGCGTACTCCAAATGATAGCAAGAAAACCATTACGATCGTGAATAAAAAGGAATCAAGGGTTAAAGCTGTAGGCACTTATAGGCTAGTGCTTGACACTGGACATGTCCTGGATGTAGTTAATACTTTCTTGATTCCTGATATTTCTAGAAATTTGATTTTAGTTTCTAAACTTGATTGTAAGTGATTTAATTTCAACTTTGGACATGGCATTATGCATATTTTTAGCAATAATATTTTGATTGGGAATAGTTTATGTGTGATGGTTTGTATAGATTAAAGTTAGATTCTATGTATGAACAAACTTTACACACACCTCACATTAATTGTGGTTTGCACATAGGCATGAAAAGAGGTCTACTAAATGAGAACTCACTAAGGCTATGGCACAAAAGATTAGGGAAAATCTCTGAACAGAAAATAAAAATTGCTGACTGGTTGTTTATTGCCCAATCTTTATTTCACCGATTATGGTGTTTGTATTGATTGTATAAAAGGAAAACAAATCAATACAAACAAGAAAAGTGTCACAAGGAGTTCTACACCTTTAGAAATTATTCATACAGATATATGTGGTAAAATTCATGTTCCATGTTTTACGGGAGATGAATACTTTTTCACTTTTATAGATGATTTTTCACGGTATGGTTATGTCTATTTGATTAAAGAAAAATCTGATGCTTTGAATGTTTTCAAAATATTCAAAGCAATAGTAAAAAAGCAATTAGACATGAAAATTAAAGTGGTGAGATCTGATAGAGGCGGTGAGTATTATGGTAGATACACATAATCGGGCCGTAACTCGGGCCCATTTGCTAGATTTCTAGAAATGGAAGGTATTGTAGCACAGTATACAATGCCAGGCACACCTCAAATAAATGGTGTATTTGAAAGAAGGAATAGAACGTTAATGGACATGGTAAGGAGTATGGTTAGTAACACCAATTTATCCGATTCAATGTGGGGAGAGGTACTAAAGATGACAATGTATGTATTGAATTGTGTTCCTATGAAATCAGTTCCCAAAACTCCTTTCGAGTTGTGGACCGGTATGAAGCCCAGCTTAAATCATTTTCGAGGCTGGGGTTGTCCATTTGAAGTGAGAATTTTTAACCCACAAGAAAGGAAATTAGACCCTAAAACAATCAGTGGGTATTTCATTGGTTAGCCGGAAAGGTCTAAAGGGTATAAGCTTTACTGTCCGACCTATACAACTAGGATTGTTGAATCTAAAAATGCCATATTTTTGGAGGATCATGAGAAAAGTGGGAGTGATTATAATAGATTTGTGACTTACAATGAAACAAGGGATCCACTTGAGTTGCCTATTAAACAAAGTAGAGTTGTTGTCCTACTTGATATCATAGTTATGATTATCAAGAGGTACAACAACCACAAAATTTTTAAAATCCCATCAATGAGGCATTCCCTGAACAAAATAATGATCAACCCAAGGGATATCTGTGAATTACCCAAGGGTTCCAAGGCCGTTGGCTGAAAATAGGTCTTTAAGACCAAAAGGGATTCGAAAGGGAAAGTTGAATAATTCAAGGCCCGACTCGTGGCCAAAGGTTTTACTCAAAGAGAAGGTATAGAATATCATAAAACCTACTCTCCGGTGTCTAAAAGAGACTCATTTAGAATTGTTATGACAATTATAGCTCATTTCAACTTAGAGTCACATGAAATGGACGTCAAAACAACGTTCTTAACTGGAGATGTAGAAGAAGAAGTGTATAGAGCAACTTGAAGGTTTCGTGAAAGAAAATGAAAATAAACTAGTTTGTAAATTAAATAAATCAATATATGGTCTTAAGCAGGCTTCCAGATAATTGTATTTAAAGTTCAGTTACATTATTATATCTTTTGGTTTTATTGAAAATACCTTTGATCATTATATATAACTCAAGGTTAGTGGGAGCTGACTTATGATTTTAGTTTTATACGTCGATGACATTTTATTGGTTAGTAATGATCTTGGAATGATTTACGAAACTAAGGAATATCTTAAAAATAATTTTGATATGAAAGATATAGGTGGAGCGACCTCTGTGATAGGAATTGAGATTTATCGAGATAGATCTTGAGGATTATTTGGGTTATCATAGGAAGCCTATATTAAAAATGTACTTAAAAGATTTTGTGTGGAAAGGTGTAAGGCACAGCATGTACCTATGATAAAAGGTGATAGGTTTAGTAAAGAACAATGTCCAAGAAATAAAATTGAAAGGCAACAGATGAAAACTTGTCCTTATGTGGTTGCAATTGGCTGTTTAATATATGCCCAAACATGCACTAGACCCGACATTAGTTTTGCAGTTGGCATGCTTAGTAGATATCAAGGAATAACACATTAGGTAAGAGGTAAGAAGGTTTTGCGATACCTTAATGGCACAAGAAATTATATACTCTCTTACAGAAGGTTCGATCACTTAGAAGTGGTCGATTATTCGGATGTTGACTTCGCTAGTTGCCTCGATACAAGAAAGCCGACTTCAGGATACATCTTCCTATTAGCTGGCGGGGCAGTTTCATGGAGAAGTGCAAAACAAACTTTAGTGACTCCATCAACATTTGATGCTGAATACGTGGCCTGCTTTGAAGCCACAGGTCACGCTCTATGAATGCGTGATTTTATCTCAAGATTACGTTATGGACACCATTTTTGAGCCCTTGAAGATTTATGGTGATAATGACGCTATAAAAAGGTTTGCTCAGAATGACAAGGTTTCTAATAAATCAAAATTTCTGAAAGTCAAATACCTTGTACTAAAAGAAAATATACGAAATCCGTTAGTGGTTATTATTGGGATCCCGACAAACCTCATGATAGCAGAATCTTTGACAAATGCATTAGCGCCAAAGAACTACAAAAAGCATGTTAGAAATATAGGCTTGATTGAATCACCTTGTTAAAGATATGTAAAGACACTATCATATTTATCACTGAAACAAGATTTCGTATTTTCTTACTTTATTGAAATTATTGTCACATGTGATTGAAGTATATAAAGTGGGAAAATTAAAGAAAAATGGCATTATTGTACCCGTCAAATAGGATCGCCATATAAAATATCTTATTTTACCCTTATAAAGGATTGTGTTAAGTTGGAATGTTAGTGAATTAATTATGGAATGAAGCACGCCGTTCAAGGCTTGTAACCGCCATCGTTCTCATTGGCAAATTGACTTAATTACAAATTAAAGATTGACATAAAGGTTGAGATGACAAATGTTATTTTAAAATGGTGATCACCGGTCAAAGTTATTTTCAAACCTAGTTTTTCTAGTCTGTTTAAATTTTTTTTTTTTTTTTTTTTTTATGGTCAGATGGACCAAGTGGGAGAATGTTGGACCGAATGTTATGGCTCACATGACCATGCATAAAGGAACGGTTATCCCACCATTGAGGATTTCTTTATTTGATTTAAGTTTTCCTTTTGTAACCGCCATCATGTTAATGTGAGGGTTAAAAAGGTATTTATTCTCTTCTTGATGGAATGAGAGATTTAGGACTTATAAAAGGCAACCCGGGTAACTCTCTTGGCTACGAACGTATCTCTGCAACCATCACTTACCGGAGAAGAAATGCAAAGCATAAGAGAGTTGTAATTCCCCATTGAAGACCAACCTTCTGTTGGATTGGAGTTTCAAGATGGCACAATCGGGTACCATTTAACTACTCTAATGACTTAGATTTGATGTTTATAGTATTATTGGATTAATTCCAAAGAGGGTTTAAAACCCATATTTTTCTTAACATTCTATCATTTGATATGGTTTTTAATGTCCATTCATGGAATGGCCCCCTCTTTCATCAAATGACCCTTGTTAGTCTTGTTTGTATACAGATGTATTTTAGTGGTCTGCATGTTAGTCTTGTTTGTATGCAGATGTATTCTAGTGGTGCTGCAGACCACTGAAGTAGAATTCTGTGTGTTGCTTAAAACCTGCAGGTCTCCACATTAAAGAACTGTTGGGCATCTAGTGGTCCTGCTAGAGGGCTCTGCCTCTACCATAGAGACTGAAGGATTTCAATCAGCAAAATTTCCAGCTCTAAAAGAGCCACACATTGCTGTGGCCCGGTTCCATGATACATCAATTTTTTTTCTCTCTTGTTGTGCTGCCATAGGATGGAATAATTGCTTAGTTCCCACCTTTCTGTCTTTTTCTCTTTGCATTGTATGTTTTAAGCTTACACAAGTAGGGGCAGTCTCAGTGCTAGGCCGGGCCAGGCTCTGAGCAATCCTTTCACTACTCTCAACTATGCAGGCCGGGAGAGGCTACGAAAACCTACACTTCCTGTGCTCTTATCCTACCCTCAAGGGACGAGGCCAAGCTTAGGGCCCAAAGAGATTCTTTTTGTATTTTTCCTATATTGCCAACATACAACCAGTGTCAATAGGATGTTAAGAGGATGTTGACCTTCCTTCTTTATCCAAGCTTGGCCCAGGATACCCCATGAGAGGACCCATTGACAACCCCTTACACAAGTATATATGAGTCAGTCTCTAACTTTGAGAATTTCTCAATTTAGGATAGGTACCCACAGTGGAATCCACCAATTAAAAATTTAGTTTATTCAGAATTAATGCCTTCACGATATCTGGGATGCATGTCCCCAAATTTTACTCCAACCTAAGTTGTCCCAGCATAAGATTGACCATATAATAAATAACGAGATTTAATAGATATGATTAATAATGCATAAGATCGTGTTAATTATATTATTCATTTTATGGTCAATCTTAGGTGGGGTCAACCCTAATGAGAGGGAAATTTATGGACATCTTATACATTGCTAGTGATGGCATTCATTTAGAGCGACTTAGATTTTCAACAGGTGGGTTACTCCAACAACTACTCTGTCAATACTGAAGGATCCAGACTCAAGCATATAAATGAAGACCGAGGAATAATCACATGCAGTCAAATCATGGAACTAGGTCCTCAAACCTGGCTAACTATTTATAGTTCAGTATGGCACCCATCGGATCATCCTCACCATCCATTATATACACTTATAAAATTTTGTGGTACACGTGTGGCCTCTCACTCTTGATTGCCCATCATGTGTAATCACTCTCAACAGAAATTCTACATTCCCAATCAAACTGTTACAAGTGGACGTATAAAACAAGATGCCCCATTTTGTCAATCACCCATTTGGATGGATGGTTATGATTATCTGACTAGTAACATTTTACCACCTGCATCTAAACCATAGAACAAAGATCCAATGCAACCAGTTGCGTTGCAGGCTGCAACACTAAATTAGACAGTCCAAATCCAAACCATTGATCTGAGCCGATCTTTTTGGTTGAGCCTAGCCTACATTTACTATGCCAAAATGTATGTGATCAATATGCAAAGTTTCCAAAATTAAAGCCAAAGGCCCACAAATGGACAGCTAACACCAGAATCAATTCAGTATTTAGACAGGCAGGGTCTTCCAATCTGATATGGGACATGACCCACATGAACCGAGGAAAGGGGGTCTAGAATTCCTCCTAACTGCTATGGAATCTCAGGCAAATGAAATGGAAATTGAAACTATATTCTCCCTCTTTCCCTTTCATTTTCTCCCTATCTATATTGGGCAGTTGTGAAAGATCAGTAGAAGAGAATGATGTAGCAATGAGTTGGGGTTACATATTCTCCATGTTCTGTGATTTAGAGCCGTTGGTTAACAGATGATTGAATCAGAGGAAATAACAAGGTGTGGTCCACCATTTCCTCGCCAATGCCATGACTATTTCGGGTTGATGGTGACCCGGCGACCATGTCCTTCGTTGGGCACAATGTAAAATGAAGGCCATGTTACTCTTGCCTCCCTAACCCCCATAAAGACAACGTACTTAGCCTTTCTCAAACCATCTCAACCACCTTCATTCTTTTCTAGAAAGCCAAAGGATATAGTATTCCTTTTTTCTTATGCAACAAAATATCACTGTCAAGTGTCACCCATCTTTCCTTTTTCTCTTTCTTTCTTTTCTTTGATTGAATCATTAATCACTTAGTTAAACAGTATAATGTGATCAATATATTTGTTTCTAAGTTTTAAGGCCACCAGCAGGATGGGTAGGACTCCCAATAGAATTTTTAATCTTGGCACTTTTGACCATTCGTAAGATGGCCCATCAGATGTATGGTTTAGATTATCTAATGGGTGGGCTGAACGGATGTTCCAGATCATCATATGGGCCTCATCGTGGGTGGTAATTGCCCATCCTCATGGATGGGCCTAGTGGATGTCTTGACAGAAAATTTGGTCTTTCCTACGATCAAACTCTCTTAAATTGCCTCTGGTTTTGCAGTAATAAAATATATGATAAATGACTAAGCATAATTAAAGTCGCTCACCCGAGGAACAGACCCAAGTGCAGGCATGTGGGTGCGTTTGTACCTATCAAACTATGGCGTGCTTCCAAAACCCATATGAGAATTCTAGATCCATCGTATATCTACATAGAAATGATAAATCTCACTATATATGTCACTCTAATTAAAGTGAAATTTGTGTCAAACACAAATGCATGGAAAGGCACCTGCTAGTGAATTAAGTTAAAACCAAACAAAAGTGGACCACACACTGGACGAGTTGATAAAATGATTCATGGCTGGTCGTGTATTTATTAGTGTGCCATCAGCCAATAACTTCCAACTATGGATAGAACTTGTGCGAATCAGATGAGACTTGATGAGAATGTTGATATCATCCTCAACCAAACCAGAATGAGAAATGTAGGGTCAGAACGTGGGGTGCATGAGATTGAGAAGGCAACAGCGACAAAAGAATTTTGAACAGAACGTCCAAAACCCATTTTCTAAAAAGTAGATCAATGGCTTCCTGTTCTTTTATATGATTATATAAAACACTTGATTATATGGCGTATCTGCAGACTTTAGGCATGGTTTCATGTCTCGATGTCGGACTCTTGTTGGCTTCTCAAAAAAACCAATATATTATAGGCTACATATTGTTGATATGTATGATGTATCTGCATGCCTGTATGATTTTAAAATGAGTCAAAGATTTGAAAAATGAAGTCAGAGAATAAATAAAAATGAAAAATCATAACAGAGAATAAATCCGATCATGAGAATTCCTATCATTACAATCCTAGAACCATGATAAGATGTTGTTTTCAGCCAACCATAGATTCTTATGTGGTCTACCTGAGTGCATGATAATCAAAGGGGCAAAAAAAAAAAAAAAAAAAGAATGATAGATTGGCACATGCAGGGTTAATTGGCGTCCTCAATAGTCCTCTCAAACAATCATAGCTACCACCATTCTAGGCATGACATCTCTCTTCTTTTTTTTTTTCGTGCCCCAGTCTAGGCGTTGAGACCTAAGTAAACCCCACATAAGTGATAAGAGGAAGCCCACAGTATGGAAAGGAGTAGAGCCCACACAAGTGAGAAGAGTGGCATACTTTTAAGGGGTCGGTCCTTGGGCAGCCAGATGACAATTGCGATTATCAACAGAGTGAGCCACCCCTTGTTGTGGTAAAAAATTATTTTAATGATATATAACGGGGACTAATTAATACTCACATTACCATCAGATTTAGAACTATTGGGAAATTCAAACTTATGGGTGTTTGTGAAGGGACTAAATTTATCATTGGCATATGTGAAGACAGGATATCACCAATAAAAGGTATTCTATGGAGAGAGTTTGCCGCTATCTTTGGCGACCCTTTCGAGTAAAAAAATGATTTAGAAGTGATTTAGTTGATCAACTCTTAGAACTCAAGGTAGTCTTTATGTTTAACTCCCAAAACACCAGGTACCTTTTAACATTTTATAACTGACATACTCATGGTGTGTGCACGAATGATGGAGAATTTGCAAGAGAGAAAAAAAAAAAAAATGGAAAAATCATAAACCAATTGAGTCACAGTTCTCCTGGATGATGAATCAGGGAAGCAGTTCAAGTCTTCAATCTTTGAAGTCCAGATCATCTGATTGTCTTACTTTGAGGGTATGTGAAACGAGTGAAACTTTACAGCGGAGCCTGCCTAGTGAAGATCTGAGCTGCTTAAAACGAGCATCCTCTCCGTGCATGAGATATTCTCATGATGAATCCATGGCATGGGCTCAGCCTCAAAACCTGCGTTGGAGGATCCGGATTCTAGCACCTTGTGAAATCTTGCTAGTGCTCAGGTGCTTGCAGGGAACCAACTGTACTGGTTAGGATGTTGGCCGGCCCACTGGCCCACCACCAGATAAGGGATACTGTGGGTCATTGACTTATCGTTAACTAGTGGATTATGTTAGCTGCAAGACATTTAGATCTGATTTTATTGGCCGTTTGGCCTTCACTGTCACATGTCACAAATTGTATGATGGTTAAGCAGATTAGACATTTACCAAAAAATTTAAAATTTATTTAACCCTCTCACGTTAGATTGACATTGAAATCTATACAGGGCATATGACTAATAACATCTGATGTGATTGATTTATAAACCGTAGCCGTCTTTTATTTGGTGGGTTCCACTAATGTATTGCCATTGACAGATTAAGATTTACTCTCATAACAGATCTTTGACTATCTCTCTTGCAAGATTTTAATAAAGTGGGGTCAATTTTGGCAAGTCTTTAGTCAACCTGCTAGTCTCAAAATGAACATGATTACTAGTCTGGCCCACGGTTTGGCCAGAGTTTGAAAATGTGGACAGTGGACAGTGGACAGTGGACAGTGGACAGTGGACGTGGAGACTACTTCTTTGCAAGAGGATGAGACCAGGCTCAGTTACAAGTATGCCAGTATGCCACTATCACCTCATACATTTGATGGTTTGATCATTGTCATAATCAGTAGCCCCAAAATATAGAGACTTTCCGTGACTTTGCAAGTTCTTTAAATCGGAAATGTTGCACAGGGCCTGACCTGGGCCCAACCAACTTAACCCCAGAGTCGTCCCAAGTCTGTGGTTTATTCACAGGACCTAAAACTGTTTTAAGGATATGAAAGCTAAACAGGCTGGGCCTTGTTCTGGACCTTCATTCGCTTAAATGTTTTGCTAGTAAAGTGAGACACATGACATGTGGCACACCATATTGAACATTGCTAATCATCAAATAAAAAACAATAAACATAATTGTTGGTGATTAACAAAAGAACTTGGGCTAGTCTTCAGCCAAAAAACAAAGGACTTAGGTCATGGGCCAATTGCCAAAGCCTATGGCCCAGGCCCACAAAAGCTCAGTCCGGAAAGTGTATTGTATAAACTATAGAATGCTAAATCAATGCCAGGATAGCCTCATCCTCATGGAAACCAAGACCGAATATGCCAAGGCCTAAATCCTTATTAGACCCAAAACGCCAGAGGATGTTGTCTATGAAACTTATGCCCACCATTCAAGCACATGAATGGTGGGCCACTGGGCCTACTGCAACTTTGAATGGGGGGCACCATTTCATTTTGAAGTTGAGCACAGGCTAGTTGGACTCAACCAAAGTCTATTATTGGCCCTTTGTGATAAAAGGAATCAACATCCATTGGCAGCCCAAAACCCACTATCACATGCTTACTAAAATTTACATAAAATTATAGACAACAGTGAGCATTCAAATCAAATAGTAATCACCCCAAACATGTCTTTGTGCTCTCTATCCTACTACATCCCACATCTTTCCTCAGCCCCCTTTCATTCATCAATTCCCTCAACTTCCCAATCTCTTCCCACATCCCAGCCCCAGCATACAAATTAGACAACAGCACATATATCCCAGCATTCCCAGGATCCAGTTCAAGAGCCTTCTGGGCAGCCTTTCTACCCATCTCAACCTTCCCATTATTACCGCATGCACTCAGCAAAGCACCCCATGCAGACACACCAACACTACTGCTGCTGTTCATCTCATTCAACAGCTCCCATGCCTTGTCCAACTCCCCAGCTCTACACAGCATATCCACCACACAACTGTAGTGTTCAGGCTGCGGCAATAAGCCAAACTCCCTACCCATGGACTCGAAGTACATGAGCCCCCGGCTCAGGTGACCAGTGTGACTACACGCGGCGAGGACCGTCACAAACACCACACTATCAGGCTTGGTCCCTTGCATCAACATCTCCTTGTACATTTCGATCACTTGCTCGAAATTGCCATTCCTACCATAAGCACCGAGCATTGAAGTCCATAACACAACATCTCTCCTCTCCCCTCCCATGTCGAACACCCACCTCGCCTTCCGTACGAGCCCGCACCTGCCATACATCTCTATCAACGAGCTCAACAAACACACGTCCGAACCCATGTGGGCGATGCGCCGCACCTGGAATCCATGAACCTGCCGGCCTAATTCAATAGCTGACAGACCCGCGCATGCTCTTAGAGCTGCCGACAATGTGTAGCTATCAGGCTCCAACCGTAATGGGTTCATGTTTCTCACCAATTGTAGGCCATCCATCCAAAGCCCCGCCTCAGAGTACCCAGAAAGCAGCGCATTTGCGCAAACAGTGTTTCTCACGGGAATTTCATCAAACAGGTTAGCTGCATCATCGAAAGAAGATGATTTTGCATAGAGATCAACGAGTGCGCTGCTCACGTAAATGCTGGATGACCAGCCGGATTTGGAGACGTGGGCATGGAGGTTTTTTCCAAAGGTGAGGGCTTTGGAGGAAGCGGAGGCGGTTAGAGCGCTGCAAAGGGCGTAATTGTCTAAGGGAAGGGCAGTTTTGTGCATGAGAGAGAGGGTGTAGAGGGAGAAGAAGGGGAGGCTGTGGTGGGAGAAGGTGGAGATTAGTTGGTTCCAAGGGATAGGGTTGGTTTTGGGCATGGAGTTGAAGAGGAAGGGAAGAGAGATGAGGTTGGAGTTGGGGCATGTGGCATAGGAAAAGATGAGCTTGGGGTGGAGGTTGAAGAGGAAGAAGGATCCTGTTCTGAGGAGTTGGGCATGGATTATCTTGGTAGACTTGAGGTTTTTGGATTGGAGGCATTGATCCAAGAGATGGTTAAGGAATTGTAATGGAGATGTTGGATTTGATTGGCATGGTTTGGAATTGGACATCTACATCTGTGTGTGAGCTATATGAGCAAGGTTTTTGGAAGTGTGTGAGTGTGCTTTTGAATTTGAAATGAGAGCTACAAATTCAAATTTTTATAAAATTAAAAAAAGAAGGAAACACCTTTCAGTCATGCTAAATCCCACAAGAATTATGCCCCAAAAAGGGGTCAAAGAATAACAAGATCATATATTTATATAATATAGGGAAATTCTAAAAAATACCCACTTTAAAAACGTCCCTTTTTTCTGCCCCTCTTATTTTTTGTCATGGGACCCATGTTGAGTCAATCTAATCTTTTCACACATACTAACCCCCATGAATAGTCACAAGCCCAAGTTTGATACTCATCCAACTTTTCCTCACCGTTGGATTGAAATCATGATAAAATGATAATTCTAAACCATTAAATCTTTTTTACCAAAAAAAAAAAAAAAAAAACCATTAAATCTTAGGGCCATGGCTCAAAAAGTTAGGATGATCTTATGAACTCAAAATTTTATATATAGGTAGGCCTCATATGGATCTTTCCATTTAACGAACTTCTATGTTTATAATGCATACCAGCGGGCCCAACTAAGACGGAGGTTTTCTCCTAAAAAATGTCCAGGCGTTGTGAAGCGCTCCCCATATAAATATATATATATATATATATATTGGCAAAGCTCTCCTAAGTTATACTTCAAGATAAAATTTCGTAAGCTCACCCTTGTGGGGCATACCCTTGGTCTATCTAAATGAACCAAACACACGACTCCCCTAAGTTGCACATGTTCATCAATTTTCGAACATATCCGAATTTACCAAACTGTTGAATCGACTATGTACCGACCCAAATGGACTATTGACCATTAAACTTTTGGGGCGCGGACGGTTGCATCCACCATGCATGGCCTGATAGATCATGGGACTTGGCCGGAAAGACGCATGTACATCAAATATCGGATTTCTAAGTCAATCGATCCATGACCCAAAAGAGCTTAATATCCTTTTAAAAAAAATAAATCAAATCGAAGCTAATCCTCATATGACAGATTAGTCGGCCGGACATACTCTCCAAGTCGAGTCTTTTTGTGGTCCCACCTTTTTTATGGAATGTACAGGTATGCACTCCTGGCTGAATGTACAACTATTCACCTACTTATCTTCACATTCACATCTTAAGTTACAGCTAACAACGATTATAGCCTAAAATGACTGTTTCGATTGTTAGTTTAAAGAACTCATAAACCATTTTCAAATTCAATTTCTCAGCAAAATAACATCTCTATTCCAATGTTATTTAATACATGCTAACTCCTCTCATACTAAAAGCAGCTAAAGATATGATCAAAATCCCCACACCACTAATTGATATGATATGATCAAACTTAAGATAATAGCCCCTATCTATCGACTAATGATTTAAGAGAATCTATAAAATATCCAAAGTTTTAGGAGAATATTTAGGAGAGAGAATGGAGAAGTATACCATTGATGACACGTATCACACTTTCATTTGCTAAAAGAGGATCATTCTTTTTTGTGAAAAACGCTTGTTGAGTTTTGTATCTTAACTCATACTTGAAAAGTGAGTATCTCAAGTTCAACCTAATAAATTCATGAGTGGAGCAAGTCTCTTAAATTTGCACAGCTCACAATCACTCGTCTGTTTATTTCGGCTTTGATCATGTTTTGTCCCATATGAAGTTGTTTGAGCCAGTAGCACTAAACATGACTAACTCTCCAGTAAAATCATATGGTATGCGTGCAACAAGTCTGATGGTGGGCTTAAGTCTGATTTCATCAGAGATTGACAATGATTCTTAATGAATACCAGCTTGAAATTCAAAAGCGGCCCCACCAAATATTTATAGGGCGGTGCTAGAGGTATTCAATGGAATTTTGAGGATCAGTTCTAGGAGCTCAATATAAAATGTCAGTTCATTGTTGCAGGCAATCAACAATCGCTTACATAGGACAATGACAATGGTTAATTATTCTGCATTTGATCTAAATATCCATGTCCCAACACAAATGCATCATATTTATCAGTGCAAATTTAACTGTGTTTCTACTGTTACATAATAAAGGTTCAATCACACACCATGCACAGGCCTCTTGTAAAACAGAGAACAGACAGATTCAAACACCATGGGAATTCAATGCCATAAACTTGCACTGTTCATTCATTGCCAGCAACTGAGCCTCCTTTTTGTCAAGCAGAGCACTTAGCCTGACATTTTCTGCCATGAGCTTCTGGACTTCAGCTTCTTTTTGCATCTTCTCGCCCTCCAAATGAGTTGTTTTAGCAACAAGCCTGTTCAAAAGACAAAAGGCTACATTACATCAATCAAGAAATATTCTGCCAAAAATAGATGTTTCAAGGCACATGAAATTTCAAATTGATAGATGTTGAGCAAGGCCAATGCTAAAGCCCAGCGTGGTTATTTACCATGAATACATATGAGCATCTGGGGATGGTATTAGACCAGAAGAATGCTAGTTCAGCTATAAAGCAGTTGTCTCAGGTAGTAAATATAACTTAATTAATGGCTGGGGAAAATCACAAAATGATTCAACTAGTCCAATTATGGCCAATCTTGTAGCAATTGAAAGCAAATGACAAGTCTTTCAAACTCTATATTTGCCTAGTTCAACACCACATTGACAAGCATACCAGCTGAAGAAACTTATAGACATTCAAGACAATAAATTGAACTAAACATTCAAAAAAAAAAAAAAAACCAGATGAGAATCCCCAAAATGTGAGAACCACCCCATTTTCTGGGCAACCTGGAAGTTGACAGTCTAATACTGAAAATGACATCCGGCCGCATTTACAGCCACTGCACTTTAGAAAATATGTTGAGTTTACATCATTGAATTGGAGTTTTTAATTAATTTTGATCATAGCTTCTAAGGGACTTGATTATTATTATTATTATTTATTTATTTCTGACAAAATTTGACTGATCTGCTACCATGTCATTCATACATACACAGCTTTAACCAGTTGCTGCTCCTATGTATTGACACTCGAGAGTTGTGCCTCACACTCAATTAGCAATCTAAATAGTAAGGGTTTAAAAAAATGAAAAAAAAGAAGAGCAAATTAGCCAATTCAGAGAAAATAAATCAGTCTACAATTGACCAATGAGGACATAACAATCAGAAGTTAGAACTTGTGCTTTTTTTATTATTATATTATTAACCTACCAAGCCTGAGACACCAACACAAGTGGGGTGCAATTCTAGGTTACCTTTCTGGCAGGAAAAATTGTCCTTCACACAATGGAGGTATCAAGGATTGGCAGCATCTTTAATAAATAGATTTGTAACATTTTACTGAGTGGAATTCCATGAGATAGAAGTGAAAACCACTAAATATGTCATACAGGAAGGAGGCCTTAGATTCATACTTTGGTAATAAATGGATTTCACACTGTCCAAGAAACACGGGACAAAATCCAAGTTTTTAACAAAATAAAATCCGCTAGCTGATCATGAGTTGCATAAATAGGTGCTTTGACCAACTAGAAAGAGGGATACTTTCCCCTTTTCTATCTCTCTTGCACTTGAAAAATACCCTAAAACTTAGCGACATGCCAATTAGGACCTAACTAAAGGAAATATCAACAACAGAAAATTACAGCTCTCAGTGGATATTTTCCTTTTTCAGATTTTTAGGCCCATTGGCTGGCCATGCACCCCATGGGAGCCTTCCAAGCTACCAGTTGCATCAGTATAGCATCAAATAGAAGTGGATGCCATAAAAAAAGAAGTGGAAACCACCAAAGTACCAGTTAATGCATCACCCAGTATGCCTGAATGTCACACTTAAACTGCATTAGTGCTACTTAGGACAACCTGTTGTTAAATACTTCTAAGCAAAGAAGGTTAATTTACAAACATCACTTCTCTTCATATTTGTTAACTGTAGTATGAAAACTCACGGCACAAGGAGTTTGGATTAAAATCGTAAGTTGTGTGTCTACTCTAATACAAGGTACTTCCCAATAGTGACTACTGAAATCAATCAAATGAGAGAGGGAGAGAACAGACGCCTGACATCTTGACTCACAATCTTACTGTGTATCTAAAATACGCAATTCACTGCAAATTAGTTTCCAACACAGTCAAGCAAAAGCTAATAAAGGTCAAATTGTCATAAATTTGGTTAACTTCACAATTTGATGTGTATCAACCAAAATGTACACCCTGGAATTCAAAGGGAAAATGAGGAACCATTCATTCAGGCACATTCATCAGGAACTGCCTCCAAGAACATTGCAAGCAGTGGATGTCTTGCACAATATGTCCAACTGAGAAAATATGAGGAACTGAAAACCCATTTGTGGGTTGTCAAAACAACCAACTCCTCAAAGATGAATTGAACAAATGTCTCTCCCCATACTAAACCAGCCTATTTCATCAGCAATAGTCAATTTCTTAAAGATAAATAAACAAAGAAACCTATCTGAAGTAGTAAGGATAAATCTAAAGAAGTGCAACCCATCTTACGAGTTGACTCCAGATTGATCCGAATGGAGAAACGTAATTCAAGTAGCTGACCTTATAGTCGGGACAAGGCATCAATGATGATGATGATGATGATGATGTAACAAATTACCCAATGCCTATGATATAGCCTAAATCATTGACAACAGCTGAGCAAGAACAAACAGAAAAGATATAGACTAGTTTTCTAAGAAAATATAAATTAAGATATAAATACATATAAGAACAGAAGGGATATGCACATATATGGCAAACAACATAGGCGGCAGCTCAGAATGAAGTCTATGATATTGCTACACCTTAAAAGAATAACCTTCCAAGACATATGCTACACCTTTGAATGTTAAATGTGAAAATCCACACATCAGAAGACTACTTCCAAAGAAAATGCCGGATGAATGAGAGAGTGTTGTCATAACTATATACAAAAACAAGGGAGATATACAAAATTGTACCAACTATGAGTCATACTATAAAACTATGGGAGAGAGTAATGGAGCAAAGACTTAGACAAAAGACCAAGCTACCTGAAAATCAATTTGGTTTTATGTCAGGGAGGTCAATGATGGAAGCTATCATCTCACTTAGGCAATTAATGGAAAAATATCGAGCGACGAGGCAAAATCTGCATATGATCTTCATTGATCTAGAAAAAGCCTACGACAGGGTACCTAAAGATTTAATTTGGTGGGTTTTAAATAAAAGGAATGTTCTAAGAGATTATATTGAAATTATTAGAGTCATGTATGAAGGAGCAGCAACGAGTGTGAGAACTACTTGTGGAGTGTGAGAACTACTTGTGGAGAGACACGAGAGTTCCCAATGACCATGGGTAGGGGTCAGCCCTAAAAGATGAGTTAACTGCTCATATTCAAGAAGAGGTATCTCAGTATATGTTATTTGCAGATGATATAGTGTTGGTAGATAAATTAAAAGATGGTGTGAGTGCAAAACTCGAGAGATGCGGGAGTTAGGTACTAAAGGTTTTAAAATAAGTCATATAAAGACAAAATATATGGATTGTAACTTCAATTGGCATATAGAAAGAGCTAAAACTACTATGAGAATTGAAGATCATTAGAACTACAAAGTAATTCTTTCCGTTACCTTAGCTCTATGATTAGCAAGGATGGGGAGATTGATGAAGATGTTGAACATAGGATAAAAGCGAGATGATTGAAGCGGAAACTTTCTTCTGGAGTGCTTTGTGATCGACGAATGCCAACAAAATTAAAAGGAAAATATTAATATTATTATTTTTTGAATAGTAATGTTCATTATTAAGGAAAATTTTATAGGACGGTGATTAGACTAGCTATAACCTATGAAGCACAATTTGGTCAAGAAGCAACAGATGCACAAAACAGATGTAGCAAAGATGAGAATGTTGTGGTGGATGCGTGGTAAAACTAGGAATGATAAAATTAGAGCATTTAGGGTTAGCAACAATAGAGGATAAAATTAGAGAAACTCATTTGAAATGGTTTGTGCATGTCCAATGTAGGCCGGCAATGACACCGTTAAGGAAAAGTTCGCCTATGAAGGTTGATAGCCCACCAAGGAGAAGGGGTAGGCCAAAGAGGACGTGGATGGTGGTAGTAAAAATAGATATGAAGAAGTGTAACTTCTCCGAGAATTTGGCACAAGATGGATCGGAATGGAGAAACATAATTCGTGTAGCCAACCCCAATATAGTTGGGAAAAAGGCTTTGATGATGATGATGATAATGAACAGACTGCTTATTAAAAAAAATTCAGGCTTCCATAATAAGGAGAAATTGTTTAGAACATCAAGGCCGATTCAAAGCAAAAATGGTTCAGGCTGTGGGGTCCACTTGATCAATCTGACCCCCTCACACTCGTTATCCCCCATGTATTGGAGTTACACCAGTTTGACTTCATCCAGCTTATACTAAAAGTTTAAATAAAACACAAAGATGCACTTTATCTAATGGCTTTAAATTGTTAAAACTTTAAGGCCTTTAAATCAAGAATTAGAAACGAACTTTTATACTTATGAAACATGTTGATCAACTATAATATAGTACCTTTCAAAACGCATCTCCATTGTCTGAAACTGCTTTTCCGATGAAAGAAGTGTCTCTCTCACACTGATGAGACTACTCACATATGATCTCAATGCCTCAAAATCCTGTTTCACACGACAAAGCTCCTGCTCATTTTCTGCAGCCCGTTGTTTTTGTCTAGATGTTTCTTGCACCATGTCTTCCACCCTCTGCCGCATTTCATTCAGAACGGTATTTGTACCCAACGCAAATTTTTCCATTTCTTCTACCTTTGCCGACATGGTCTCAATTTGGAGTGCCTTCTTTTTAATCTCTTCCACACCTAAATTAACCTTTTCTTTCTCAATGGCAGCTTCTGTTTCTGCTATAATAACTCTCTTAACAAGAGCCTCCATCACATCCCTTATCATTTGTACTAACTTTAATATTTCCCCAATATATGCGCCATCATGTTCATCAAAAGATCCAAGCTTGTCATTCATTCCCAGCCATGGTTCTCCCTCCAGACTTTCAAATGATGAAAGGTCAATATCCTTTGACCAATCTGACAGTGGTGTACCATTTTTATCGATGAGTCCAACACCCTCTTGATGTCTGATCCCACAAGAAGTATGAGCCAAATGAGGAACTGCCATGATTCTCGCCTTTGATTTCAAGTAGGACAACAGTGTAGCAGTAGTTTTGACCCTTCGCCAAAGAAATTCTAGTTCCTTCTTTGAGTTTTCCTCCGAACCTTGGACACAAGCTTTTACCTCCAAAATCTTCGCTTGTAAGGCATCCACCTGGGATTGGTGTCGTTCCAACTCCTGCTTCCACTTCATGCTAGTTTGACAGAGCTGAGACTTCAAATTGGATAAGTCTCCCTCGTCTGCTGCATCTCCCATATCCTTCTCTAATTTGACAAGTAATCAAGACAAGAACTACTTGCCCAACAAAGAAAGATAAAAAAATTTAAGACAACTGAGTTATTAAACAAGAAACACCAGCCAACAATCAAGAAATGGATTAAAATAAACAATTAAAACTGTGAATGGGATAAAACACAGGTACAACCTACCAAAAAAGTGATATGATGTAATCACCGTGCAACTCATTAAAGTAATCGTAAATTAAGTGAGCATATTATTTAGAACACAGTCAACAAACTTCGAAAAATAATAACAATAAGCAGAGAAAGTAAATATCAGATGTAGCTCTTTCCATGAGTAAAAGAAACAGTACATAGTTGGCAGTGAAAACTAAGTGTAGTGAAAGCTACAGTATGGTTGGAAGCCTTCTTTTCCTTGACAGATTGACAATCGTGGTTGGAAGAAAATGCTGCTCTTTGAAATCATCATCCTTCTTTCTCTGCAACTCTACCATAAAATTTTAGGTTGAAGATATAGACATCTATTTTACTTGTCGGTTGTGACTGACCCTACATCATTGGCATAGACCGGTTGCTCTACACCTTCCACTTTTGTATCTTAACCTTGGACTGTAGCATGAACACACTAAATTTAGGCAAGAAATAAAAGAAGGCTAAGGAACCCATGGGAGGAATTGGGTTACCCTGGAGCCAACGAGTTCACACAAAGATTTTGCGTCTTGGTAAGTGGTGGAACTGCAACATATCCTACGAGAGAAAATATATATATATCCCCTTTAGGGTAGTCTTTCTTGCTCTAAAATGGAGGATTTTCATTCGCCCCTTGGATTCCATAGTTCTTTGGAAAAAGGAAAAAGACAGAATGTTTCTCTCTCAGAATAAAGGAAGCACATGTATACACGTACTGAACTTGTGCGTGGACTATGTCTCCAATCTCACTATGTCTCTAATCTCTCTCTGCAAAGAACGTGAGGACTATGTCTCTAATCTCCATCACTAAAACGGATAACTCCCAAGGCTCAATTACTAAAGAAAACCCGTTTCAAACAACATGTGAAAAATAGTAAATGGTTCGTTCACATTGTCACTAGTTACCGAACCAATCCTTCACATGAGAATTAAAGATCAACAGTCAACACCACAAAGTCTTGCTTTATAACCCAGTCTTACAAACCTAAGCTAACTGAAAAGAAGTTCTCCAGATTTCACAGTCTGCAGAATACCGATCCATTTTCCTCAGCAGACCTCTCTCAAGTCTCAAACAAACCCACTATAGTTGCAAAAGTGATACAGACTGAACAATGAGTTCTCCATTTCCTGTGCCTAACATAAGCTCATACCATTGAAGAATTCTGGATGTCTGCGTTACAAATGGAACAACATATTCACCGAACACAAATCATTTAGAACTGTATTAGGTGTACTAATATATTTATATCTGGAGATTAAAAGCCTCTAGTAGACCTCAGATTCATCTAGATTACCCCTTGGAATAATCACACCATACCGAGTCCCACAATTCAGTCATTCACAAGAAGGAGAAACAAAATCCTTAGAGACAAAAACAGAACTGCTTTAGATCCACCACTGTCCTTAGTCTCATCACTTCCTTAGCAGCAAAAGAAGTCATCATCTCACACATTGCAATAGTTCAAACTAGAAAGCTTTAATCTTGCATCATCTAGAAGAAGGAAGAAGCCTTACAATTATAACCCAATTAGCCAAAACCCAAACCCAAAGATATAACATCAGATATTGAAACACTGCACATATCATGCAGTCCAAAAAAACCCCATGAAGGCATAAGAAAAACCAAATCATATTCAATCATCATTTCCCAGAAAAAAAAAATCAAAAGCATCCAGTAAAAAATTCTTTGGGGGGTTTTCCAAAAGCCTCTTAACACAATCACATCAAAAAACTGAATGCAGTAATTCATGCCAACAGAAAGGGATCCCATCCCAAAACTAATGCATTGAAACCAAAATCACAACTCGTACTACGAAAAATTATGTATAAAAAAATGGGGGGATGGGGAAGATGCATTACGTGCCCTGGAATCGAAATCAACGCAAAGAAATGCAGGTAATGTTGCTGATTTAGGGCAGTCAAACCCTAACGCTAATGAAATGATGAGAACAAAAAAGGAGTATTTTCGAATCAAAGGAAATGGGGGAATCCGAACGAGAGATCTTACTTGAAACAAGAATGATTACTTTACTTTACTTTACTCCTTCGATGATGTCGTGGCGTTTCGGAATCGCTTTTGGAAGAATGCGAGACGAAAAGGGTAAGGAATCGTCGGTTTTACTCTGAGAAATCTGCGTAAAACCCTTTTTTTAATCTTTCTAAGACTCCTTCTTCGTCAAGTATATTTATATAAACACCCCTGAAAGTTCTTTCTGACATGTTTGAAATAGACAGATTAACGACTTAACCCCACCTTATTTTATCTATTTATAGAAAAACCCATGCTCAAATACATTTTTATTTGGTTCACGTTCACCTACCTGTAGTTTCCCAATTTTGGAAAACTGCTATGTGTTGTTCTATATGAGCTCCCACAAGAAATGTTTTTTATGTAGTGGTCCCCGAGTCAGATTTTCTGTTTTGGTCACTGCTGGTGGTCAGTCAAATTTTTTCTGGAAATGATAATTTTTGCCTACCTTTCTTATAATGAGCATGTGGACTTGGAAAATGTCATTCTTATGTAAGTATTATTTACGGTTTGGATGAATGGATCAGGAGGACATAAGACTCAGATAAAAAGAATGCATGTCCTCTCTTGCTGCGATGTTAAAAAAGAATAGGATCTGTGAATACTCTCTTCACATATAGAGCCTCTTTATAGCGTGTTTGGTAATTAACTAGTTAAGTTAAGGTGAAGTGAATCCATACAAAAAAAGACAATTGGTCATATCAAAGTACAAATTATCAAAATTCCCACCATCTTTTTAAAAAAAAGTAAAAAGAGTAACTTCCTTTTTCTATTAAAAGACAAAAAAAAAAAAAAAACTCCACATTTTTATACAAAAAGTAAAAAAGATTCCATTCCAAACAACTAAAAATAAAATACTATCATAACCTCTTATATTTTATTCTTTATTGATTTGATGCTTTACTTTAATTTACCATACATCCAAACATGCCCTTTAGGGGGCGTTTGTGAGCGCCACAGAAGAGGAAACCCTTTTGCGACTTTCCAAATCCAATCTGGATAGGCGGCACTGATTTTCCATCTAAAACATTGGAATCCCAATTCAAACCGTCACTGCACCCAAACATCACTGGCAGTTTCCATGTGGTGCTGCACAAACGTACCCTAAAGAATATATATTTGTAGGATGTATAAAACCTAACCGTGTGTAAAGTGTTAGTGGCTGATTTTATTTTATTTTTTACTGGAAAACGACAGAGTTTTATCACTATGAATACCCCTTTTAAAGATAAAGTCTCTTGCTATATCATTGCGGGGCATTCATTTGAATCTCATGTGTCAAGCTATTATTGATTGCTGTTTTGATTAGAAAGCTATTAAAGGGTTTTAGACACATACTATTATCTCTCTTTTTAAGCCTTTACTTAAAAATTGAGATTCTTTTGATGTCGTTAATCTGTTAGTGAGACTCAAATGAGAGATCCAAGCTGTTCAAAATCGCAGTTCCATTCCAGTTAGTGGGGCCTAGATAAGTAACCTAAACCCTTATTACATATGTAAAGAGAATAATAAACACTACTCTGAGGCTCTTCATGAAATAAAATGTGTGGCCAAGGGGGCCCGTAGTTTGATGGCACTAATTTGTTTTATTGAGCTCAAATCCCCTCTCTGCTATCTTTCAAGGGAAAAAAAAGGGCCATGCAGAGTGATCCGAGGTAGAATTTTCTCAAGTTCAATATAAATATATATATATATTAATTAGATGATCCCCTCGCCTCTACACACCTTCAGTAAAAGCTATTATGATTTCTCAATTTCAATAGGAATTTGTGCAAAATGTGCTGTTAGTTGCCTGATGGTGTACCCTTGACATTCTATTCTCCTCACAAACAAACTGAAAAATCTAATTTGTTTCGGAAGTGATCACTATCATAATAGCCTTATCCCATATACAGAGACTGGCCAGGTGCTACTATTTTAAAGTTGCAGATGAAATATGGTCTAGTAAAAATTTTGTAACCAGATTCTTTCAAAAAAAGAATTATCACAAATTTTTTTTATCCAGGCATAGGGCCACCAGCACATTCGAGAGAAAATCCAAATGGGTCATCAAAATAGGGCCATCTGTGTACTGAACCCACAACAGTACTCATAAAAAGAATACAGGACTCGAATGATCATCAATATAACCAATCCAATTATACATAAAAAGAACTTCATGTGATGCACAACCGGACTGGAAGCCAATGCAAAACCGCCACCAACACTGAATGCAATATGCAAGCATGATCAACTAACTAAACTAACTCGTACGGTATGATACAGTAGCTGAAGGGAATGTGTTTGGATTCATATAAATGATTGGACCACGGATGAGGTTGTGACCAAGCCAGATAGGAGGCCTACAATGACAGCACCGTTGTAAGTGCTGGGCTCTGTTTGCATGGAATTGTTGCGGACATCAATAAAGGAATCATTCTGGAATGGGCCACCCACAAGTGCTCCAACTGCAACATTGGGATTGGGTGCAGTTGATTCGAGCCACGTGAAACCCTTGCAACCTGTGTTTGCATCTGTAGGAATTGAAGCTCCCCTGTGATGCACCTGAAGTGGATAGTTTCTTCCATATCCAACAAGGTAGCTCAGCTTCATTGGATTGTCACCCAGGACATAATCAGCCTAAAACAAGTCAAAACATCATTAAGGAGCATGCTTAAGAAACTGGTCAAATAAAGGGAGCAACTGCAGAATAAATAAAAGAGCACTAGCAGCCAAGTGTGATAAGTGCAACCCACTCTGAGCCCTGAGGTGTTAGGCAATCTGCTACCACATGGATTGGAAGAAAATAGTGGAATGAAAGGAAAATAAGGTTAAAATCTCTCGTAAATGCAATTCTCAGAGTTATATCTTAGATGCCAAACATGGTCTTATTGTTATATACTCAGAAACCCAACAAAGGAGAAAAGAAGGACCACATGCGCTTCATTACTCTCAATTTCTATTAACTAGAGATCAATTCATAAAAATATAATTTCAATAATTCCATGTGCATTAGTGTTCGAGTCTTATGTACATATTAATTGAGCCTACTCAGAAACCCAACAAAGGAGAAAAGAAGGACCACATGCGCTTCATTACTCTTAATTTCTATTAACTAGAGATCAAATCATAATAATATAATTTCCATAATTCCATGTGCATTAGTGTTCGAGTCTCATGTAAATATTAATTGAGCTTTGTTGATGTAATTTGTTGCTACTTGGCTCCAGCTCCTAGACTTAATAAACTACATTTACCCTAAACTGATTCTGCTATAACAAGAAAATGGAACTAACAATAAAAAATGATTTTAGAGAGCATAACTTAGAAAGTATGGGCCCTTCCAACTTCTTCTTTGAAATAATTTGAGTTTGAATTGGAGTTCCTAAGTCCAATATTAAGATGCTTCAAACAAGGAAAGACTTTTAGTTTTCATCCGTGGCCATGTCTCCATGAGGCCAGGGGTGGAACTTGGGGGCCCAAAACCTCAAAAAGCCTCTTATTTCAATGGCAATTTCTAACAGTTTTTCATATTGACCCCCTGCCAAAGGCATATTTCCAGGTTCCACCCCTGCATGAGGTCATCATCAAGCAGCCTACATGACTAAACCACCCATCCATGCGTACCACAACCATAGATATAGGTGGTCTCCATCACACAGTTAAAATAGGAATGAGCATTCTCCATCATGTTACCTACTAAAAAGTGAGAACCCCTGGAGCTCTGGGGCATACAGGCACTTCTCTGATATAAAAAAAGGGGTTGGCAGATATTCAATCAAACTTCTTGCAATCCCCCTTAGAGAACCCCAAATTTTTTTTTTCCTCAAGATCAAGTTAGTCAGAGTTTTTATTTTTTTCCCTGTTAGGGCTTCCTCTACTAGTTAGTGTCCAGTCAGCATGTATTGCTAAAAAGTTGAAGCTCATGTTATGATGAGATAAAAGGGTCCAACATATTCTATGATAAGAGTCTTGGGCATCAAAGGTTGGTTGGTTAGAGGGTCAAAGCATTCTACTGTCTTATTGCTAGGTCTTAGAGTAGCCAAAAGAGGACATTAAGTTGGTCTGCTATTGTAAAGGGACCAAAGCTATCTTTAGACCAGTAGTTGTATACAGTTTTTCTTCTTCATCAAAACTTGGTTGCTCCCTGCCTTGGAGAAGGTGTGCAGTCACCCCCTCCCTCATGTTGTCAAGACATGAGATCATTCATGCAGAAGGCGGCAAGGTGTGGCTCTAAAGCTTTTCCTGGATCTGGGCATAGAGTATGGAAAAAAGGGTAAAGGCAGTTTTGTCGAGTCATCCTACTGTTTCTAATACAAATGCTCTTAGGGACCATAGTATGCCACTTTCTCCCATTTCCCTGTTGTATAGTGGTTAGTGCTTTGATACATAACAGTAGTGCCCCACAGATGTTGAATACAAATTCTGAATCATTGGTTAGAAGAGGGTGCCAAAGGCCAGGATAAAAGTCACTGTTCCAAAAATCTCATAAAGCCAAAGCGCCAGACATTTGGCCTAAAGAACCAAAAAGAAAAAAAGAAACAGAAAAATACTGAAAGATGGTACACCTGTGACATGGCAAACTTGCGAAGATCGCTGGGGGTGTAGGACTTCCCACTACAAGACAAGGCTGGCGTCTGAGATGTGAGCATGTAATCACTGTAAACTACAGCCAGGAAGGCTGAGGCTACGGGATGCTGAAGCGAATTCCATTGACTTATCCATATCAAGCCATCTGCATAGCAACCATGGTTACTAGCAATGATAATGCTTATTAGAATCAACACCATAATGCAAAATCAGATAATATGAAGACCATTTGACACAAAGGATCAGATAGCCTGGGAGGCATTTGACACAGAGGATCAGATAGCCTGGTAGGCATTTAACATCAAGGTGATTTCAGGCTACATCTACCAGAAATGTAATGTCCACGGGCAAGGCTGCCTCTGTCTGTCTTTACAGATTTCATTTCCCACACGTGCACCAAAAATACATTTATACAAAAATTAAATTGAAAATTATGATGATTGTTTACGTAGAATTCTCACAGATGAACCCAAAAGGATGGGATAAGGCTTCAATAATTATGATGATGATTTATGTGAAAATTACCATCTGTTCTACTGGTTGTCGCAGTTGGGGAGTCCGGTATAAGACCACACATAACAGCTTCAGCTGTTTCCCTGTACATCTGGAGTCCACTGCTCTCCGCACTAGTTGTCTTCTTTGAACCAAAGAAGTTTACCCTGGACAAAAGAACCTGCTCATATGTAGAAAACTAATTATTAGAAAAATTCAACATGAAGAATTAAGTGTGTTATTGGCTTAAAAAAAAAAGCGAGAAAACTAACAAAAGGGATAGAAACATCATTCATTCTTAGAAAAAATATATATAATTTGGGAATCACGATGATCGCTTTAATATCAAATCACTTAAGTTTGAAAGATTTTTAGATACGAGGAAAGTTCATATTTTTGATGTAGATCAAGCAGCCAATGGCTGTGCCAATCTGATAAAGAGAGGGACAATTCCATCATATGATAGATCAAATGTCTATCGGATGTATCTCATCCGTTGATCTCAGTAAAGATGTTGTTAATGATAACTCAGGAATCGTTGACTGAGCCAAGCCAATTGATTGACTGAGGAGAGGGGCACACCCAATTCATTTTATTGATATTTTATACACGAGTATGCCTTGAGGGTAATATTCCTAACAAGAAACAAACTCTTAGATGATTCCACCTAATCTAACAAAGAAATATAATCTAATAAAAAAAACTCTTAAATGATTACAGCCAAATGAATACGAAATTGGAAAGGAAGCAAAGACTAATAAAATCTTAAAAGATGACAAAAGGTACAAAATGAAATTAAAAATATCTTAAATAACCTAGAAAGAACCCATTAACATATAAAGAAAAAGTAACAAATAATAAAAGAAGCTGGGCATGTTGGGCCTAGATGAATTGGGCCTGGGCATCCTCTTGGTCTGCATCATTTTTTTCTGTTGCGAACCGTTCTCAAACTTCAAGGACTATACAACAATTTTCTGGGATTTCTATAATCATACAAAACTGCAGCATAAGCCATATGGATATAAAACATAGTAAAAACTGAAAGATTCAATGGGGAAAAAAACAGCTGCAGCAAACATTAGATGACAGAGTCAATGTTGTTGCAACCACAATAAAAAGCACCAAACGTAATAGATGCAAATATAAAATGAATATAAATAATATATACTATATGAAGGATCAATTTTTCAGTCTCCAGACTAGACTCCTTGGACAACTAGTTTTCTAGTTGAAGACACATGCATGAATGGGACGACCCATCGCTTCCAAAGATCCAGCAATCTGAGTCAATAGACCAGAGTTGGAACAGGAACTGTGCTTTCAGTTAAGAGTGAAAAGCAGATGCTCTCAGAACATCAGCGAGGTAAATGCCTAGAAAGTGGAAGAATGAGTGAGATTATAGAGAGCAAGTTAGTCTTGTTTTATGACTGATGACCATCAGCTTTTTCAACATTTTTTTTATGAACGGTATCAAACTGGCAACCTCTCGGACCCAAAGCAAGAATCATACCACTAGACCAAACGACAGTAGCTAGTCACATCTTCAGCCAGCAATATATACCTGTGTTCCGGCAAGTTTATTGTCCCAACTAAACCATGAAGGACGACCCCAATCAGCAAATGCTTTCCCATTTTCCACAGTGGCATACCTAAGGTATGACAAATCCCCAGTTGCATGATAGAGCCAGGTAGCTGCCCACAAGAGCTCATCTGTATATCCTGTGGAGTTGTAGAACTTTTGGACCTGAGGGATGCTGATACTGTAAGAAGCTCTATAAGTGTTGGCAAAAGTAAAGAGCTGTTTGGAATGCTGAAGAAGCTCGTCCGAATAGGTGGAATTTATTGTTTTGAACACCAGAGAAGCTGCTGCCAGAGCTGCAGCAGTTTCCGCAGCAACCTCTGTTCCCGGAATAGATGTATTGACCTGCATGACAGGCCTTTCCTCGGTCATGGCTTCAGGCCTCTCCCAACACTTGTGGTCTTTGTCAGGATCCCCCACCTGTAGACAAGAACGCAATTTAACATTGTCACTGAAAATCCTAATCATAAAATAAAGGTTTAGGAAACACTGTATTGGGGAAGAAGAAACTAAAAAAACAAATGAAGCAAAATAGGCTGAAAAGTAAACTTACAGAAAAGAAGACCAAAAGGCCTAGATCACAGTTCGTCTAGATTACTTTTAACCCCCAAAAAATAAATAAATAAATAAAAGACAACCTAAATAACCGCAAAAGACAAAAAGATTGAAAACGTTATCAATTTTTATAATTAAGGTTGATACATTAGGAAAATATTCTCCTGCAAATAGCGCTATGGGGGAATGCCCCAGGCCGTCCCAAAGGCGGGAACCCCCACCTCCACCCCTAATTTCACCCTCATGCCCGTGACAACCGGCACCAATCCATTGGACGATAGAGCGCAGGAGAACATTTTCCGATACATTAGCATATAATTGTAGTAGATATGAAACTAAGCATCATAAGAGATGTAAAATCACATTATCACAGCAATCACCCAAAAGATCATTAAATATCAAGCAAAGCACGCCTCAAAAGAAAATTCAAAACTGACATCACCAATTCATCCCACAATATAGTTCAGCACTGCCATCTTGTTCTTCAGGTAGGACCACCTCCGACATAGATGCAAATTACTAAAGGAAATGATCCTATGGTTCTGTCAGTAAGGTGCTGAAGGCAGCAAAACCTGATTTAATCCATTAAGGGCCCACCTTTGCTTGATCAAAAGCCACTCATTTGACTCTATGCACTATTGGACTAATCATGTATAGCAAATATAATCATTTATTTAACACATGACAAACCCAGTGGTGAATCACTCCAGTCGATGTGAAATTCAAGTCAATGCCTAAACAATATGTGGTATGTGAAATGAGTGGCTTGGATCAAGCAAAGGTGGGCCCACACAAGTTAAATCAGGGTTAATAAGTTGCCATCAGCACCATACTTATGGCAGCATGGGACCAATCTCTTTGCTAAATTAGATTGACTATTACAAGAGATCATCCATGTAACATTACAACAGCAGGCACATGTCAGCAACTATCACTAATACAAGTACAGATCATGAAATCTGCATGATCTATGGCTTGGAGAGTGTTCATAAATATGAATTTAAAAAGGGTACAATGTGCCACAAACCAGTTTATGGATAAGAAGATCTTATCTATAGGAGAGAGAAACCAGATGCGAGTGACACCCGTTGTTGAATATTTCCTCATCCTGTCAATGATTACAATCCATAAGCATGGCACATATATTTACCATATCTGAGCTGTTCATCTAGTAAGCTCCATCATGTTGATGTCATGGCATGGGAAGGCAGTTTAAGTATCAGAACGAGGCATTTTACCCATTGAATGCAGGCCCTTAATCTTTTTGCATTTTTGCTTTCCTAACAATAGGCCATCAGCCAAAATTTTCTTAATCCATGCATTTTAGTCCTAACTGAAGACTGTGTAACATTTTCTAGAGAAGGATTTTATTGTAAAGAGGAGAAAGAGGGGTTTCTTGGTGTGAGAAGGATAGAACTGGAGTGTGCCATGCACCTTTAGTAGGTTCAACAATTGCATCTTTATTTCTTACAAGTTTTCAACTCAATAGTAAGCATATACCTTCTATTGAAAACTTTTACTTAATTACATGTTTACAACACACTTAACACTATTTGCTTAGTTTATTACAGTTTACAAGTTACAACTCTCTAATTTCAATTGTTTATTGCTTTATTACTTATTTTATTACTTTAGTCACTTTCTAATCTTGTTTAACAAATCTATCTATTCTTTAATTGGTCAACAGCAAAAATGCTGTATGTTTAGTGGTATTAAAAAATTATTCAATAGCAAACAATGCATCGTATTTTGCAATATGCATCACTATGACAATATTAAAACAGTGGTGAAGATTTGCTCATATTATAATTTTAGGGTTTTTGGTTATCAAAAAAATATTTTTAGGGTCTTCTGTTTATCTTTTTAGATTGTCTATGTTGTACGGTAAAAACCTATAATTCTTAAACTCTATGATTTACAATTCACAATTAGGGACCCTTAACAATTTTATGATCTGATCTGATTTTTCAATACATTGCCTCATACATATACTCACCAACCATGGATTAATGACTCAGCTGATGTGAACCATATCGGCCAATACATTTCAGCGTTTTAGTAAATTGATGCAGAATATTGGTGTGTGCACTCCATCCCATTTGTATGGCCGATACAGCTGATACATGGTATTTGTCACATCCCAAACCCTTAAAGCAGATGATCAGAACATTAATATCATTTTTTTAGCATCTCAAAAATCAAAATTAATAACCCTTCATGCTAATAATCACAAAATTAATAGCTTTTTTTTCTGGTGACTATCCAAAAACCGCTAATCAACCTAATCGCCTTATTCCAACATCAGAACGGTCAGTCCCAGTAGAAGGCAACTTAGTCATTTGTCCTATGTTGATTTACCACTTACTAGGAAGATACCTCATTCATTTAGGATATCAATTTTCAATAGGAAAACAGCCCATCCATTCAATAAGCATGCAAAACGAACAGAACACAGCTAACATGAATATCAAAGGAACACATGCACCCCATTCAGTTAAAAACAGCAAAACAAATTGCAATGCACACAACATCATGCAATACGATGAACAGTTGGCCTGAAATGTTCTGGCTTTTTATGTTTAAGGCCAACCATCAGACGGCTATGATCATAAACTAAGGTGATTTTTGAGGCATTAGAAATTAATATCATGACCTTCTAGTCAACCATTCACCATGCATAATTTTAGCAAAAGTGGACCCCATAAGGTGGCTCTTCTCTTCTCAGGAAAGAGGGCAGGCATCATTGGAGTTTCAGGTTCAAAGAAGCACTCACAACTCACTTGGGGTGGAACAAGGTCCCAAACATAGATAAATGAGCCAGTTAATATCTAAAATCCAAAATTTCTAGAAAAATTTAATATTATGGACATGCTTTACATTTTTTAAAGGTCTTTTTAGAGAAAATTGTAATCGCACTGACATGACAATTCAGATGATAAGTATGGGTTTTTGGCCTGGACAATACAGAGTCTGATACAGACACTTGAATCTTCAGGTGTGATTGTGAAGCCAGGTCAACTCCCTCTTCCTCTACCCGCCCCTGCATCTCCCCTCCGTTCCGCATTGTAGGAGGAGGAGGATATGACGATGAAGAACTAGAAGTAGAAAACAAAAGCAAAAAAGGGTAGTCCGCAGACAACTTGCACTATTTTTACTACTAAACAGTCTAAAGACTCCAGACAAAAGAAAGCTAAAGCAATGAGATCTAAATAATGAAATTAAACTTGACAATAGTGTAATGATTGTAAGAACGAGAGAAGCTAAACTGTGATTATGCTCAAAAGGCGCAGAAATGACATATAGTAGAACTGATTTCAGCTGAAGGAGAGCATTTGTTATTTCCAGCTACAAATTCTTGGAAAAGCATAAACATGCAATCAACAACAAAGAACAACTATCAGTGTAGTGGATGCATGTACCTGAATATACAAGACATTATCCGAAGGATGACAATTAATCAAATAATCAGTGATCCATTTAAGTGAATCTTGCGCATATGTAAGCTGCTTTGATGCACTCATCTGATCCCCATACTCAAGAATTGTCCATGAAAGCACCGTCGCAGTGAAAGCCATTGGAAAATTGAACTTCATGTGGTCTCCAGCGTCATACATTCCTTTCGACAGATCGAGTCCTGCCGCCTTTCCATCTTTTAGAGCCGAATCTCCTCTCCAAGAAATCCTGTTATTCACCAGTTTACCAGCTGCAGAAAATTAAAAATAGAATGTCAATAATCGTCATAACACACAATCTAAGAGAGATTGGAATAAACTCATTTATGAAAACTAAGAAATATTTAAAAATAAATATTTGGTGAGAAAATGTGAAATATTTACTTTTTAAAAATTAAATTGGGTCAATTTATATGGGGGAAGACCACATTAATTATCAAACAAAAGATCACACTATATGAGATTTCAACAATCAGTGAAAAGTAAAATAAACATAAAATAGTATTAGGAATTAAAAGAACAGTAGTAGTAGAAAATATAGGGAACAATCCTCTTCCAGATTGTTGGAATTAGTGAAAATAAAATCAACATATAAGAAACCAGCCGTTCCAGCACAGTGTTATTGTTAGTTAGAAAACTTCACTCCATTACAGCACAAATGGAAATTTGGTTATCTGCCAAGCTTGGCTGCACGGAGAAGGGCATGCTTAGATGTACTCCAAAATCCAAATAAACACCCGTGCCATATTTTGTAAAAATGGATGTTTTTCAAAGCATTATGCAGTTTTCGCATTGGGTGGTGTTGAAAGCAAGAACCACCATTGAAAGAAATGTCCTTTCTTCCTCTTGCTCCACCCAAAATTACCCTCCATTGCATTAAAAGTCGAATGGACGGAGAACAGGCAGAAATGAATGCAGCCCACTTTCTAATGGACACCAGAAGATAAAACTTCTAACATATCATAAATGCATCCAAACATAGAATAGAGTGGATACTCAATCTGCATCAATGCTCAATAAGCCTCATTCCCTCTAAAATTTGAATATAAAAAACAGTCCAACATTTTTTCATTATTTTGATATACAGTCTAATCAAATACTAATCAATGAAGAAACAACAGATCTAGAAATCCAGACATTGCATTTCCACTATCTGCAAACCAATCCACTACAAATTCAGAAGACTGCAAAGAAGAGAGAGAGAGAGAGAGAGAGAGAGAGAGAGAGAGAGAGAGAGAGAGAGAGAGAGAGGATTAGAAGCGAAACCATAGTACATTTCTGTACATCGAAGAACTGCAATGCAATGCTCAGAGCCTGAGCATATTTCTTGTCGATGGCGCCTGGCGGACCGGGAACAGGAGATGCCTTATTATGATGAGATTTCCTGCGAAAGCTGATCACCGCTGCTGTGACGACAAGCGCTGCAATTCCAATCACAATCAGCCACCAGATCCAGCCCTTGGTGTACTTGGCAACCGCTCCCATTTAATCGATAGGATGGAAAGAGCAAGAGGAAGAAAAATCGAACAGAGATCTCCGCTGCAAAAGTAGCGAGAATCTACAAATGGAGGAAATTGAAGGAGATCTGAAGTGCATTTAGGGTTTTCATGAGTGTGAATCTGCTCATACGGATCGTAGCCAGAGAAAATGCAGAGATCTCCGCTGCAGAAGAAGCAGATCTGTGGGAATGCAGCGGAAAGAAGGAGATTTTGGACATGGGAGAATTCTAGGGTTCTTAGGGTTTTGGTCAATGCTGCATTGTTGGTGCCGATCTAAAAGAATCTCTAGAAGTTCGTGAAAGGAGAATGAGAAGAAGGAGGTGGGGAAGTAGAGAGTGAAGCGTGTGGAAGTAGAGCGAGAAAGAGTAAGCGGTGGGTCGGTCGGTTGGTCTGTAAGAACTATAAGAAGAAACACTGGCAGGCGAAACACGGACATCGCGATAGGTGGATATTTGCTGTTTTCTGGATGGAAATGACTAAAATGTTGTTGTCGGTTATCAGAATTTCAACAGCATGGGATCAGATCGGATGGCATTTCGAGCTCGCAGCATTTATTTTGACCCGACAAAATTAAGAAATGAGAAAAATGAAATTTTAAATTAAAACTATTTGAATTTCATACATTTTATACTATATAACCACCGTTGTTTTCAAAATAGGCACAATGGCCTCAAATGCTAATGCTACAGCTATCCTATATAGTGGCCGATATTTTAAACCATACGGGTTAGTTTGGCAATTCTATTAATAGTGTCAAAAATTGATTTTAAAGAACGAATAAAATATATGTGAGTTATGAAGGTGTTTTATTTTTAATTATTTGTTATGGAATTTTTTTAACTTTTTGTATGGAAAAGTGTAGTTTTTTTGTATTTTAGTGGATAAAGGTAGTTACTTTTTGAACTTTTTTTAAAAAAGATGAAGGCAGTTTTGAATTAAAGTACTTTTAATAAATGATTATACTACAAAGAAGAGGTTGGAACACCCTATGCAACAAAATATTACCCTATAAAAAGATATGCAATAAGGAGGAGAGCCACAAGGAAAGAGACCATAATAGCCAAGCTGGTCATAAAAGGAAAGAAAGAGAAGTGAAACAAAAGGACAAAAAACAAGAGTTTAGATCTGGTGAAGTAAAACCCAGGGCGATAGAGAGTGGACCAACCACAGTGCATCACGTTATTGTGGGGCAATTTGCTGTGCACGCGAACAGTTGTTTGTGTTCATAATAAGGCCGCCCTACATTGATGCAGCAGACCGACCGTACGTAGTTGTTCCACCTACAGTTACTATTGATGTATTATACCCATTAAGAAGATCCCGATTCAAGAAACAAACGCGAAAACAACAAAAGATATCTAATGGACACAATAGAAGAGATCAAACTGCCACTGCATGACCTCCTGTCAAAGGACCGGGGGGTGCTGGAGGGAGAAGTGATTAGATTTGATGATAGGTTGAATGCCTTCCTAGGAGGAAAAAACGGAAGGAAGGAAGAGCAGCAAGTGGAAGTATCGTTTTAGGTATTGATAATACCTACTAGCTGATAAGGTGGATCTATGGGCGATTTTCATTTGAAAATAAACATCTTGAAGTCTTTCTAAACTTATGTTTATACAGTCCTAATCACCTGGATCTTACTGTGGGCCCACCTAATGTTCCAGTGGGGCATGGGATCATGAGGATTGAAATGTCTAGGTGGGACTACCGGTGAAACGTCTAGGTGGGACTACCGGTGTGCGGGAGTAACCACTTGATCAAAGGCCCGCAAGTTTTAGCCATCCAAACGGGTGCACAGTCAATCAAACGGTCCAAAGGTTTCAATGACTACCATGGTGTGTGTGGTCCAGTCGAATGGACTATTAGGTACGCCCTATAAGGTACGCAAGGGTGTGCATTGCAAAAAGGTGTGCACCGGATAACTTCTGCTTTGGGCATGTGTTTGTTCATGTGATTGTTCATGTCTTTAAATAACTAAGTTGCCTTTGTTTTCTTTTTCAATGTAAGACATGTCTTATCTTTGGGCATGTGTTCCTACATAATCATGACATGGTCAATGGGCTTTCAAGATCTAAGTTTTTTGTTTTTTTGAGGATATTTGCAAGAATTGAATTCCAAATAATCTCATAATTAGATATTGCTTAATTAGTTTTAAACTTCATATGACAATAAAAAAAAAATGTATAATTTGTCAATTTTGATGGATTAGGAAACTTTCTTACAAAAGTTAAAATAAGTCAAGCTAGTCCATCCTGCTTTTGCTCTCAATTCAGTTAAGAGAAAGCCATCATCTTCACTCCAAGTTAGAGATGCAATTGAAAGGTTCGTGCTGTCATCTCAAAGATCTAAGCCGCTTAAGTCCACACATTGATTCATGTATGCATGAACTTTTCTCCAATTTAATTTTCCATGGTTATTTTCTCCAAGAACCTGCCATAAAAAAATACCTAATACAGATTCATGACAAAATGACAGCAATTTCCAATTATATATATAGAGTAAGGACTACCAACGCAAGTGGGGAAATAGAATCTAACATATTTTGTTTGAATCATCCGTGGTGACAAGGTGGTTAAAGACCAAGAAGTGGCACTATTGCTCCGATGGAGAGAAGAACCGGTGATTAGCTTTTCGGGAAATTCCCTAAATGGACAGTGTAACTATATTTGTGGCCAGGAATAGGACCCACCAAACCATGCATCGTCTAATCAAATCAAATTCCCTCTCGAGACGTTCCTAAAAAATCTAATTTGAGCTTATTCTTCCCTAAGTTTATGCGTCATGCAAGTGTTGCTACATGTCCAAACAGTTGTTATTATTACTATTATTATTATTTGATTTTTTTTATTTTTTATTTTGTTCAGGGATATTATTCAGAAAGCCTTACCAATAACAGAGACATAACCCAAACAAAATAAAATAGAAAAAACTGAAACTGACAATAAACTTATGGGACCCGGCACAGATGCTCTATGTATGCTGCAAATCATGCTGTTAGGTGGGTTGCTAGCTATTGACTGTTAGAATCTCATGTCAGTGCACTGTGCATGTGGTCATGGATGATGATTTTTAATAGACTATGAATCATTAAAGAAATAAACGCTCTTCTCAAATATGGGCCTATAGAAGGTCCTAGTCAGAAACGGTAATATATATAGGGACAATTACCGTACGGACTGCCTTAAAACTGATAATTACCGTAGAACAGTTGGAAAAAATTTATTTACAGCAGAAGATATCCTACGGTAGGATATCCTACAGTCAAAAGCGGAAAATTTTGAACAGTTAGTTTTTTTACTTTTTTTCCTTGACCGTGGGACTACCAAACCACCATATAAACCGTTTGATAGCTGTATGAGTGTAAAAGCTAATATCCCACCAAATTTGAATCATTCTATCACGGTTATCTAGAAATTTGCAAAAAGTCACATTGTTTTGCAAATTATAAAAACAAATTATAAGCCATGTTTTTTTTTTCTTTTTTTTTTTGCAAATTTCTAGATAACCGTGATAAATCAACGGTTTAAATTTGGTGCAATATTAGTTCTTACACTCATACAGCTATCCAACGGTTTGGATTGTAGTTTAGTTGTCTCACAGTTAAGGTAATTATCTTTTACATATATATATATATATATGTAGAAGGAGTAGTTGGGAGAATTGACCCCTCAGCTAAAAATTGAATGCTGTCTCTCCCTCACTTCAGCATTGACAACCACTGAGGCTTGCAGTATCTTTCATAAACAGGTGCTTTTTTGTAACATTATCAGGGACAATCCAATCCCTTTCTTATTATGTTTTGTGCACACTATATTCACACAAATGAGTAACATAAAATTTATTAGATAGATGCCAAAGATAAATAGGGCTCATGATCTAGTGGGTTGGACTTAAGGTACAATGAGGGTGTGATACCTGAGCCCACCCGTATTCAAGTTACCACACTCACACACAGGGGCGGACGGTGGACCCAAGTACATCCATGTGGGGGCGGCCCCACCCCTTAGACCTTGGTCCGCTTCTAAAACTATTATGAAAATTCTGGTTCTGTTTCAATATTTTACATTAAAACTTTGCATCCACTCCTAAAGCCCTCATGAAAATCTTGGGTTAGTTCCCAAAACCCAATAGCCTATTTGGGTCCACAGACTCTGCACCCCTCAAACGAAAACCCTGGGTCCGCCACTACTCACACACACTATGAATTGGCTCCTTCAGATTTGACATGCATCCAATCGTCACTCATTATCCCTGAACTGAAACTTGAGAGCAGTGGATTACCAGTTGGTATTTTACACACTTATAGGTCTCTTTGAGACCAATTCTCATCCCATTTCTCCACATGATTCTCAATTCATTAAGCTCATGTGATTATCTCCCATTAAGGTAACTCTTTTTTTCAAATCAAAATGAATATAAACTGTTTTTATTACTTAATACTTTATTTGAAATTAAATTAAATTTATTATTCAATCCCAATGAAATTTAATTAATCTGTGCATTGTATTAGCTGGTTATATACTTATGAACAATGAAATGGTGCATACCACTTGAGTTAGATTAAAATGTTGGCTAAACAAAAGATGGCGGGTGAATAAACTCTGAGCTGCTTCACTAAAGCAAATCAGGACCCCACAAAAGTTTACTAAGAATCTCTTGAAAAACTGTCATAAAGACTTCGGCTTTAAAATTGTTTTTAAGAATACCCAAAACTGCTACTTCCTCATTCCATTTTAAGCAATTAAAAATCAGTATACCCATGGTTATTAAAATCCAAAACTAGGGTTGCATATAGTTCGGGCTACCCTAAGCTCAACCCAAGCCCGACCTGCATCGGTTTGGATTTGGGCTTGGTTTTAGGCCAATGGGTTGCCTCGGTCAAACTTTTTGGCTCGAATATCACGATGTCTGTGGGATGGGCTTGGGCTTACAAATACTTGATGCTTGGACCACTCCAATCTATTTAACACAATGAGGTGTATGCACATTTTACAGGCAGCAGGGACTGGGCCTGATTTTCAATCTTGTGGGCTGGATCCTGGCCTCAATTTATGCCTCGTAAAATAAATGGACCAGCTTGAGCCGGTCGTAGCCTCACCCCCATGAACACTAATCCCGAGGTCCTACTCTAAGTCATATGGCTTAAACCTGACCCCATTTTCTTTTGCCACAGCGATTATGATTGATTGTGATTGCTTATCCTCCGAAAGGTACTGGGTCTTAATGCGTCTAAACTGGGTCAAGGTTAAGCTATTTACAAGAAGGGGTGATTTTTTTACTTTGAATGAAGGAATGTCAGTCTTTTAATTCATGGTAGAAGATGACAGGTAGTTTCCAGATTCAAAAGAACATTTGATAAATTAGCCTCTAGGATTTCTAAAACTACTTAAAAACCCTTGATGAATAAAAGATAAATGATTAATAATCTATAATATAATTGGTTAAAACCATTTCCAGTGGGTTTCAAAGTCAAATTCACCTAACCTGAGCTAGTTAATTTATAGCTGTCAAGAGACTAAATGTACTTGTTTTGATTTAATCAATCCAACCACCACCCTTATAACCCAGCCCAACCAGAATCAACCAAGCCCAAGGAATACACGCCAAGAAGCAGGGTTAGAATCCGGTCGAGCTGTGGGACTAAATGGACCTCAATCCAGTCCTTATAACAATGTTTTTTTTTTGGGGAACCAGCGTTGGGGCCCCAGCCCTCGGGTAAGGGAAGGAGACTTTGGGTGAGGGAAATAGACCTTGAGCGAGGAAACGTGGCATGCCTAGGTTTGTGTTTGAACCTTGGAAAGCGAGGTAAGAACTTACACCTCTTACTACTATGGCAAGATACCGTTTTTAATAACAATGTAACTAGGGTTTTCGACATATCATTCCATCTCCTCTCTGTCACCAATGCCCAGTATCTTCCTCTCGGGTGTAAGTTCAAGAAATGCAGGATGGGTTTGGACCAGATTGCCCTAACCTTTGTGTGGTTTTAGATTCATATCCAATTTCGTTTGTCGGATGCAATTTGTCTGTCTAAATATGTATTCACTCATTAAATGAACCTACAGGTTCATTTGGCGTGCTGGTGGAAATTGGATGGACTCAAGCCGGATTCATACAAATTCTCATGCCCGATTGTCTGTACATGGATCGAGCTTGATGGTTTTTCTTAGCCCTTGATCAAGCCCAGTCATTTTAGATAGGTATGCATAGAGCCAGTCTAATAGCCCATACAGAGTCCATTAGCCTATTAGCCCATTTGGAAAATACATTTTCATTTCGCCGTCTGTCTAAACATAGCCAGTTTGTGCATACTAAGCACTGCATGTCTAGCCTATTTATAGAATTTAGAAACTCGGTCTGGCCCATCAGGCACATGTGAGCTCCAAGACTGCTATAATTGGACAGAAACAGGCCCATTCCTACATCTAAATCGGCCATTGGTCTGGCCTCAACTAAAACTGCCCTCTGTAACCATTTCGCATGTGCACAAATCAGCCCTCATGACCCCACATCTTAATCAACCTATGCAGTGGCGGGCCCGGATTTTCATTTGAGGGGGAAGGACCCAAATAGAAGTTGGGCATTGTGCGCAAAGGCAAGATTTTCATGTGGATTTTAGAAGCGGACCCAATCAGGCCTTTTCACATGGAACATATTATTAGACCTGTTTTAACAAGTTATTAATTCACAATTCCATTTGGCTTTCTTCCTTTCTATCCCTTTTTTGGTAAGAAATATCCCATCAGTTGTTTGCTATAAGAAAGGAGTAATATATCACCAGTTACTTCATTTATTCTTGCTTGAAATCTAGGTGAGTGCATTGCTGCGAAGGAAAAATATCTTTATGCTATGCTTAGAATAACAAGAAGACAATAAGTTTAAACCCATAGTGCTATGATTGGAATAATGAGACGAAAATTATATCCTTCAAGAAAACAAAGGGACTATAATTTTCGCCATATAAATCCTAATGAAGTGAGAAAGAGGTTCAGATTGTGTTGTTTACTCATGTTTTGTTAGTATTTTGTGTTGGCTTAATTCATGGGTTGGACAAAACTCAAGGGGTCCATTGAGTTGTATTTCGTATTTAGAAAAGGACTCTGAAGACAGAAGGCTGAGAGAAAAATTGCTGAATTTCCGAATCATACAGATTATGATTCGCTCGAGCTACCAATGCATTCGCTCGAGTGAACCCAGACGGAAACTCTTTCACTCGACCCATCCTTATGATCGCACGAGCGATGTTCTGAAACGCGGAAACAGTAGCTTGTCTGCTCGAGCGGACTCCCTGGTTGTTCGAGCGAACCTGGACGAATTTTTAGAAACTTCTATGTTTTCTTTCCTGTTTTGTCTCAAAGTTGTGTTGCTGATTCCTAATTATATTACAACACATGAGACACGAATTCAATGCTATATAAAGGACTCAATGGCTATTCTAAAAGTATCCCTCACCTCTCAAGTTCTGATTTGGAGATTTAATTGAGAGAATTCTTCTCTAGAGTTTTATTAAGGAGTTGTGTTGCCAAGTTCTCTAGAGCCATCATCTTTTGCATCCTTTGTAGAAGATTTTCTTCTTGCTAGAAGATTTGAGGAGTCAAGTGCTGGATTGGGTCTGTTGCAATCAGTGGTGTGAAGTCATTGAAGCGTGAAGCGACACAAGGTAACTTAACTTCAGTTCTTAGGTAGGGGATATCTGGGAAGAAAATTTGAGTTTCTTATAATTGCGAAATTCATAGTGCTTGATTAGATCCAGTTTGGATCTATGGTTTTTCACTTGGTTAGGGTTTTTCATGTAAAAATTTGGTGTCATTGTGGTGTGTATTTGTGATTTTATTTCTATTGCATATTTATTATTTTTGTACACTTTTGGGTTGATTTACTGAGTGGACCAATCTAGAGATCTTGTACCCCAAAACTTTCATGTTTATATAAGTGCTTGTAAAGCAGTTGATCCTTTTACCAAGCACGGAGTTAATGAGGAGTTGTTCCTTAATAGGTTTTCTTGTTTGTTTGTCTTAGAAGAACTATTGTTGAGAAGAGTTTTGAGGTTTATAACTTGAATGCAATTTTTGGGTACGTGTAGTATGCATCCCTTACACTACAGCTTTATTATTGATTGTGCATTTTTTTTCTATTCATATTAAAGTGCTGTTACTGATAGAAATGAAATAAAATAAGAACATAAATGTGACATTTAAATCTTATAATCTTGTGGATGTATTTCAAGTAGTTTGATATCAAAAGAAAACAATTGTGTAGGAAAGTTCTTATGGAGATAGACCTTGTTTGTCACACATGCTTATAATTCATAGGAATTCTCGAGTGTAGGACACAGATCATATGTTGTTCACTGCGGTTACCTATCAGTGTCCCCTTGCCCAAAACCTTGTTGCATTATCAGAAATATTCATACATGTTATCCTTTAATGAAGGTAATTTAGTTGGTGGAATGGTGACATTTGTATGGCATCTCCATGTTGCCATCTATAGAAAGTATGACAGTGGACAGGTCAGGAGAACTAGAGGATATTCAACACTCTCTATTATAATTAGCTGCTTTATAAACTGCCACTCCTTAAAACAATGTAAGTGCAAACTCTTGTGGTTGTGGATCTGTCAGTGGTTGCTTCATTCAACTAGAAAATGTCTCTCATCGAATGTATTTTTGTTGGATCCACTTGGACAATGTGGCTTGTGTGATGGACAGGTCACTTTGAGGATGATAAGGTTTCAAAGTTTTATGGTGTAAATTTAGATGAGTTAATCCAACTGTGGAGATACGCCTCTGATCAAGACCAAATTCGGGGCTGGTGACTAATGTGAGTTAATACAACAGTAGTTGTTCTGATCAGCAACAAACGTAGGCATGGTGCACGCGGTAGGGTTATATTGATCTTAGCAAAGGTAGGCCATGTGATAATTTGACAGTGGATAGTACCTTAGTCAAGATCAGATTTCAGCAAATGCCAATACAACATGAATTGGTGAGGCAAGGCAACCTTAAATACGATGCTCTGATCAGCATAGACTTTCAACAAAGGTTATTGCTCTGTTTTGGGGTATGGCTCCCCTACCCACATGTGTCATAATCATGGCTCTACATGATTGAGGCGGGGGGACTCTAATTCCCCGTTTTGTATTCTACTCTTGTCATAGGCTTGGAGGCTCTCTTCTCAAAGGCTAGGAAGCTGCATTTGATTCAACTCTTCCATGCTCAGGCAGTCAAGTGGAGATCACATGTTTTCAATTTGCAGATGATGACATGATCATGTTTTATCCGGTAAATTCAAGTCCTAGTTCATAGTGATAGGAATACTCGATGTTTCGAAGCAGTGTCCAGATTGCTAGTCAACCTGCAGAGCAGCAGAAGAGCATCCAAGTAGGCATACTTCTAGAAACTGAGGCTTCTTACTGAATGGCTGCTTCCTTTGATTGTGATATAGGTTGTAGCAAGATTTGAGAAGAACTTAGCCATGTGAAAAAGGCAATACCAATCACTTGGAGGCAAAATTATTCTCATTAATGGAAGTTATCATTCACGATTATCATCATGACCAAAGACTTGTTCCAAGTATATTGGGGGTTGGCTACATGAATTCTTTTTCTCCATTCCAATCTATCTTGTGCCAAATCCTCGGATAGGTTGTATCTCTTCAGTTCACTTCAGCCTACCCCTTCCCTAAATAGAAAAAAAAGATAATTTTAATTACAAAGCATGTTTTATACAATTCTCTTGTTTGAAAATTTTATTTAGTCCTATCATTCAAAAAAAGAAAAAAGAAAAAAAATAGAAAAAAAGAAGAGATCATTGTGATTACAAAGCATGTTTTGTACAATTCTCTTGTTGGAATTTTTTCTTTGATGTCTGACTCCTTTTTGGATTGGAAACCTTTCCTTTCAGATGCTATTAAGTAGCCAGTAAGCATTCACAGCTGGCATCAAGGGAAAGATTTCGAGATCTTTTTTAATGACTAGCTGGCTTTGTTTTAGGGTGTTAAGTTTGTTCTCAGAGACCAAAGATTTTGGTTATGTCCCAAAACAAGTATGCTTTACTAACTACAGTCTAATAGTGCGATCTGTTGTTTCAGTTTTTCTTTGGTAATATCGGGAATACTAATTGAAATTTTGTTCTTCCTTGATTGGTTTCTTTCTTATGATTTTATCTGTTTTCACCTTCATGCTTTTTACTTGTACCCAACTGACATGAATACCAAAATAAGTCTGTAAGACCCTTCATCCCAGTTTATGTCCAAGATATCTTAACAATAGTCAGGTAACAAAAACTAGTTAAAAGAGAATTGTCCAAATGTTCCTATGATCTTTCTTCTGTTACTGAACCATTTTGTTCTTTTTCTGCCTCACTGGTTAGTCAGTGACATCTCACTGGGATGAGTGGTGCTGAAAACCCCAACCTTCTCAGTGGGAGGAGATGTTTCTACCACTGTGCAATGTGTCAGAGAAGACTCCAAAATGTGACAGGAATAGAGTTTTCCCCACCTATTGTGGAAAAGCTGAGTATAAATGTGGATCTGGCTGGCAGCTCTGGATTGGTTCTGCGACTAATTATTTTGGTTTTTTTTATGACAGACCGACCCTATCAGATGGCAATCTGCAGATGATCAGTGAACAAAGGTACTGCAAGTGGTCCAAAAGGAGCACTGAATTTAATCACTGCAGACGGCAGGCCAGTACAAAAACAGTTTAGCCTATTGGCAACAGATATTGTGGCAGTAGCCATGTGTAACTGATGAGTCCGGAATCACGAATCCTCTTTCTCACTTGCACTTCCAGGGAGTGAGAGTAGTGAAACTCTTGCCAACTATTGAAAATCTGATATGGGATGTTCCAAATTGTTCTTCAACAGGAGTTTGCCTCACTTTTAAGATCATAAAAGAAAAAAAAAAAAAAGAACATTTACTAATTCTTGATTGTGTGCTGAATCTTCAATCTTACAATGGGGCCGCCTAATAGAGTAAAATTTCCCAATATCCCAAAAAGAGGATGGCATTCATTTTATGTTGTTCAGATTTCTAAATAGGTGGATGAGTGTGACACTCACAGGGTTTGGTTTCACCACCAACTAGGTCATACCTCATCATGAATTACATGACTATGAATAAACAAATACATAATGAGTCTGGACTAGGCTTGCACTCAATTAGAGAGACTCATGAGTCATGACTCTCTGTGGGCACCACCTTTTGAAAAATATCACCCCCCTCGGAATATATACTCCCCTTCTGGTCTTTGATTTTGCCAAACGGCACCCCAATAAAAGTTGATCGTCGCAAGATTAATTGCATACAAGGCATGTCAATAAAATGCAAACGATCCTATACATACACCTCATATACAAGGTAGCATGATGGGATCTGAACTGTCCACGCACACAGAAAGACTGGACCATTAGATCAAGGGACGGGCTTTTTTAATATAAAGTCGTTAAACTAGTGGGCCACGGATCAAGGGGTTAAAGTCTTGAGATTGACCCTATTTTTTATATTTGGAGCCTATTAAGACAAATCTTTCCATCCCCTCCTGTCTCGTGATCAATGGAGCCCCACGTGAGCTCCATCCAGGCTCCAGCTACCTAATACCGTCTCATATTGCATGATACATACACCTATATACATACACTTCGTACCAGAAGGTGGATGGTCATCTCTCAGGTAGGACCCATTTTTTCCACCAAAGATTGCACGACCACTGCTATTTCAATCTTCAATATCTGATATTTATACATGTAACTCTGATATTTCTATAGAAGATTGCCCCTCATCTGGGAGTATGTAATAAGATGAGGAGGAGCAACCATCATCTTGTGGTTAGGTAGACTTGCAGGAATCCTACAAAGGATCCAATGCACCGAACGCCCAAGCAATAATTCAATTCATCACATCGTTTCACTTTAATGATACAAGCTTTCCCTTCATGAACAAGTCAAATCATTCAATGAGTCACGCTGAACAGCACTGACCTTTTTTACTTTAAAAAAAGAAGTGGAATGGATAAGAGTTCAACAGATGATGTTGGTTATGGTTGTTTGCAATATATCATTCCTAATTAAATGATTGTAGCCCTTTGATTTCGGGTTTTTGAAATATTTTGACTACATATTATATAGATTTATTATGATAAAATTCAATGGACACAAATTTCTAACCCAACATCAGACTACAATCAGCAGTAACAATTCAAAGTAGGCAAGTAACATGTGAATGAATTGCATTGTTCATGAGTGGCCCGGGGCTTTTATATTATTAAAACAAGGAGTATTGTGGATAAATTTCCTCATATAATATACAAGTAAGTAGACAAAAGAAATAGATTTGTTAACATTTCAACAAAAGGAGAGAATAAAACAGAGATCGGACAAACAAGGCAATGATACCACTTTATGACACCTTTCTATGAATTGAAGGCCATGAATGGCAGAGAGGCACCCACTGAGATGGGAAAAGACACCTTTTAAGGAGGGGATGAATGGGAAGAGTTTGGGCCCCTACTGATGATAGGAAAAGATAGCCCACCAACGTCTTTTTTATGCATGGGACATCTACATGTAGCAATCTTTCTTCTTTGTGGGCTTACGATGTCATGCGCTTTAGGACTGCAGTTGCACATGTTGGGAAGTTCTGGTGTTTAACATGGCAGCACCTTAGTGCCACATTTGAGTAGTGATAGAAACTGTTCATGATAAAGGAGACACCCTTTGACCTGCAAGTGTACACAGACTATTGAGAAAGCTTACATGAATGCAGATGTCCTAACTTGGCCTGTATGTGTGTTAAAGGCTTAAAAGATAGTCTTTTAATTAATTATTAACTTTGTCCATAAAATATTGAAGAGTTAACATGTTAGAGGGGAGAATTAAGACGCCAGATACTAAGTAGATGGATAGAGATTACTCTCCCTCGTACCTTCATAGGGCCTATCTATCTCAGTTGTGGACTCTTCACCTTTATGGTAGGGTCATACAAAGTTATATAATGGGGTTACATGTGCATATGAATCATTTTTCTTGATGGTGGGTGAGTGGGCGATCCATACTCTACCCGCCAATGAATAAAAAAAGAGTAGGGTCAGAGATAAGAGGAGATAATGTTTTGTCACGTTGGCATTATTGCTGCACAAGTATTTATTTGTTTGATTTTCAGTTGTAGCCTTTACAAATTATGTTGGTGAGCACATTGAATGAGATTGCATGAGTTCAATATTGGGGAAAGTTGCGCAGCGAAAAATACCTGTGATCGAGATCAACCACAATGAACAAACACAATCAAGCCATCAAACAATCACACAATATCATAAAAAAGTTACATAGTTTGCGAACATTGCCTACATCCACAAGAAGGAAACTAAACTTTCCTTAATTACTTAGTCACATGTGATTCGGCAATCGCCGACATCCATGGGAGAGAGAGCTCTCACCTCTCTCTCTATCTTTCAGTCACTTTCAAGAGTGTAGGATTATAAATTACATTATATATATATATAATTTCCTCTTTCTTATCATCCAATAGAGTCTTTATTAGCCCCCAAGAAAATTTCAATATAATTACTGAAACACCCTTGAACCCTGAACCTTAGTCCTGGCTAACCCAAATGAATTGATCTAGTTAAACTATAATATAAGACAATAACCCAATATTCAAGACCTTCATATAGGGGGGAAAAAAGGCTTTGAATGTCATTGGATTTCATCTCCACACCATATATTCCACAACAAGTGACTGTTTATGTTAGCCTTTCGTGCAACTTTTCAACATGTAATAAGTAGGATGGGTTTCTAATGAATATATCAATATCTCATCAACAGTATTATCAAAGCCTTATTTCAGCTATATATTGGGTTGCCTATCACAGGGCGTTATTATTTCATAATTCACATTTAGGTTATAACAAATTAAAGTTTCATATTGGCTATCAACTTATCAAATGCCGCCCTTCTTTTTTCATTTAGGCTTATCGCCGACGGTAAAAACCGGCAAAGTTGATAAATATATCAATCTATGAAAAATTAAAAAAAGTTACAAATGACTTTCTTCATTAAAAAAAAAAAACCACCACTGCCAATGGCTCTGCAAAGTCAAATGAGTTTGCTTTTTGGGTATTCCAATTCTAGTGTATGGAGGAGTCACCTAGGTGACTCAGCTCCTCTACTCTCCAAGTCTACTCGCCCGAGTCACACTGAGTCACATACATATTCACTAAGATGGGGTTGGACTGGATCAATATTAATCAAACTAAAACCAAGTGTATAAATATAGGGGGTCCCACTTTTAAGGTGGACCAAACTAGTAGTTGGGGAAAAAAAAACACTCTAAGTAGAAGAAGAATGTTACAGTCGTACAGTATAACTAACCTGAAAGAACCTCTAGAACCGTTAATATATCCAAGAGTTAGGTCAGTTCAGTTTTGGAGAACTACAAGCCAGCTTCTATCTTATCCTATTTGGCCATTTGGCTATGTGAGTATGTGGTGTTGCTTCTAGTCAGCAAATGCCAAGTCAATTTTCCAGCAACCAACCCCAAACAACAGCTACCAAACTTTTTCACTTTATATCTGTCGTTATGTAATGTTTCTTCTTCGTCCGTTTATGGGTCAGTAAAAATTCTCCATTCCATCCACATTGTGAAAGGACCATGCATCATGTGTCAATCAACCAAAACTTCCTCCAAAGCTTATTTAATTACTTGCCCCCACCATCTTGACTTGTGTGTTATCTACAAGGAAATTAAATTATACTTTCATTTCATGAAACAAGAGAGTTTTAGTCTTCCTGCATGCACTAGTGCTGAATGGATGTAGAGGAGAAAACAAGAAGTGAAGAATCTCCATTAGGTGAAAAAAATGGGAAAAAGATTAGGGATAGAGAATCACTAGTTTTCCTTAAATAGGAGAAAATTACTTTAAAAGGATTTTATATTTATTATTTTTAAAGCATTTTAAGAGTTAGATTTTATTGATAAAAAATCAGTTTCTGTAGAAAAAATGGGGGGCTTATTCTACCTTGTTGAGGAGAAAACCTTTTCTCCTAACAGTTATTTTTCACCCTATAAATAGATTAGATCATGAGAAGTTGTATGTTCCTAGAGAAAAATATTTTCTCCACTTGACATTTCTCTGCTCTTTGGTGCCTAAACTTTTCTATTTTTTAAGTAGAAAAAAGTGTTTTTTTTGCTTGTTTAAATAGAGGGCTTTATACTATCTTACCAGATAACACAAAAATCACATCAGTGACTTGGCTTGATAAGGACTATGAAAGAGAGTAGTTGCCATGTTTTCTAAAATTATGACCGTTATAATTTGGTATGAGGCTGAGTAGCTGAGTTCAGATCTACTGATACTTTGACTTATAAAAAATCCTAAGTTAAAATAAAAGAAACTCTATATTGGAGCCCACTTATTGAAGGCATAAAAATATTCCTTTTCACCTATAGGAGTCCGGATCGCCTGAGGCTTTTCTCTACAGTGATCATGAGTTACCAATCACAGTCCGCCATGCCACTATGGGAATGCCTGCCATTCACGACAAGGCAACATCCCCATGGTGACGTGCTAACCATGACTGGACCAGTCATGGTCACCATGGGTCAAAAGCCTTAGAGGATTCACCTTCAATTAATTATTTGACTAAAAACTAGGAATATGTCCATATCTGGATAATTTACTTGTACAGTGAGGTAAAGAGAATGATCTATTCATAATAACTAGAAAAAGGGGACTCAAATAAAAAAGTGTTGGTTTTTTGTCATTTCAGTATCTTTTTTAACCTTTTAGGTAAAAAGAAAAAGTTATTTTGTCATTTAATGGTATAAGAAGTTGTCTTTTTTACTTTTTTTCAAAAACAAATAGGAGGAGATGAATTTTAAATTTTGATATTTTTTATTTGATCATCTTTCTTTCTTTCTTTCTTTCTTTTCTTTTAAAGTGACCATTCACTTTAGTTCACGTACAAGTGAATTACCCAAACATGCAACTTCATAATCTTCTCTTGGGAGGGCGAAGGCCTAAAAGTATAGGTTTGATCTCCATTTCTTGTAGTATAGGTTTGATCCCCATTTCTTGTGCTCCCTAGATCTTAGGATCCTATTTATAAGAAATGTGTCTGTCCTTGAGAAATTGATAATATTTGACCCACCAACAAAGCCAGAAAGCCAACTCACTTGGTGACTGTACTTTTGCTCCAATCCAGACTAAACCTGACCCAGAGCTTATTGACTCACTTGGCGACTATACGTTAACGTTACGCTTGAGGATGATTCTGCCACGACAAAAGACCAAAGAGGATACATGTTTTGGCATGTGCTACTGTGTTCAAAACTTTTTACTCAAAAAAATTCATCCACTGTGAGTTTTCCACTGTTTATATAGTCCACTGCACCAACCTCTATTGGGTCCACCTTAAAAGCTGTGTGCCTCATCACATTGAATGCACGGCCCAGAATCAATTCAATGAATGATCCCAACCATTTGATTTCATCAGTTTAATTTTGAATCTTACAAGACTGTGATTGGAGATAACACATCCCATCCTGAGTGGGTCCCACCAATTATTTAGTACCTAATGTTCTACTAATTCTGTGATACTTTCCAACATGGGAGAGGGGAAAAAAAAAATACACTGCCCTGTTTGGCTGTTTCCATCCTTAAACTGTGCTAGACGCACAGCGGTAGCTGTAAGAAAAGGCAAGGAATTCAAGAGGAACAGGGACTACATGAGACGAGAAACATCATCATTTCTTATTCATCTCTCTCTCTCCCTCTATCGCTCTCTCTCTCAATGTGAACCCTAAATCAATCTCTCTCTAACTCTTTTGTTTCTCCAACTTCAATTCACTTTCCTCAGGAAAAGAAAGGAGAACCCATAAGGTATTTAGATAGAGACTACAGTCTCTTCTATATCTTTGAGTCATTTCATCTTCAATCTCTTCTTTTGAATCTTACAATTTGTAGATTCCATTACTTGTCTGAATTGGAGGCATTTCCTCAATAAAGAAATGTGGGTTCTTTTTGTTGCTGGTTTCCAAGTTATATACCCAAATGCTGATTCTGGGTCAGATTTACTTGCATGAACTTGCTCAGAAATCTTTATATGAAAACTAGCTGAAAGAAGGTTACATTCATCTCAGATTTCCCAGTTCTAGTTAGAACAAATGCTCTTTGGTTGAACTTTTGAGGGCCAATTCAATTCCTTTTCTTTCTTTCCTTTGCTTTTTTACCCTTAACTAATTATTACTTTCTGCCCTCAAGTAACTTATGAAATTGAGTTTTCTATTTTGCATCTTAGGTATCAGAAATGATGGGATCATTCCTCACCAGAGGGCTTGTGTATGTCACATTGCTACTTACTGAAATGCTGCACTTGTCTTGCTATTATCTCCATTGTGTGAATTTCTATTTGGTGGGTGAATTTCTGTTTGCAGGATGGTCCTGGGATATACATATCCAGCTTATGAGTGCTTTAAAATTGTGGAAAAGAACAAACCAGAGATCGAGCAACTGCGATTCTGGTGTCAGTATTGGTAGGTATTTGTTACTTGTAATATGTTTCTTTAGGATTATCTTATTTAGGGCCGGTTTGTTTGCATAAAATACATAGAAATTGAATACATTGGAATTCATGGAGAAATGGACTCCACTGGAGGATTATGAAAGAGTTAAGGGCTGAAGGTTATGAAGTGAGGAGTGAAGGATATGATTTGGATATGTAAATAGGACCTTGAGTTTTCTAGGTGATGGATTATTAGGGTGATGGCTGGGTGTTCATTTCCCATATCCCGGCTGTTTGATGGTCAATTTTGAAGATTCATCTTTGGTTCATTTTTTACCACTTTAAGAAATACAATCATAGGTGCTCAATTACATGAAACAAACCGCCCCCTAAAGGTTTGCTAATTTCACATGCCACTTATGGCTCATGTGGTCAGATTTAATGTAGATGTGGGCCCATTAGATGAGGGGACCCTAACCTGATTCATGGCTTGGGGTGTTAAACATGTTAGAAGTCTCCTGATCTGCCCACATGGAATGTGTGTACGTTGTATTAGACCTTCTTCTCATGTGTTTTTCCTAACAGGAGTTTTGTCCCCTGGATTTTGTAGGATATTAGTTGCAGTGTTGACAGTTCTTGAAAGGGTTGGTGATACATTTATTTCATGGTAAGGAACCCTAGCTTGAAACTGATGCATACTTTCTTTATTTCAGTCTCAGATAAGTGAGGTCCCATTCTGTTCAAATAATGGTATATCTTGTCTGCCTTTCTTGAAGGGTGCCGATGTACAGTGAAGCCAAGTTGGCATTCTTTGTGTATTTGTGGTATCCTAAAACAAGGGTATGGAAAACCATTGCAGTTTGATGTACAATTATCATATTTGTGCATGCCTTTATATTCATTATAATTTTCAACTTCAATTCGGCATTTTCAGGGTACGGCTTACGTTTATGATTCCTTCTTGAAGCCATATGTTTCAAAACATGAAACAGAAATCGATCGTAACTTGATGGAATTGAGGGCTAAAGCTGGGGATATTGCAGTTCTGTATTGGCAGAAGGCTGCAAGCTATGGTCACACAAGGATTTTTGAAATTATGCAGTATGCTGCAGCTTCCCAGTCACCAAGGCCTCATGCTGCTCAGGTACCCACCTATTGGTCAGGATAAGTAGCACTTGTCATGTTGAAAGTCAAAACCATGATATCTTTAAAGTCTTGATGCATAAAAGAGAATTCATTCATTGATTTATTATTAATTTAAAATCCATGCCATTCAGGGAAAAAAAACTATAATCAAGTATTCTGATTTGCTTGCTTGCAGTATTGCCAGCGGTTTCTTTCCTTCATATTTCTAAAGTTCCGAAAATTTCAATCTACATTGCATGTTGAATAACCTTGGATAAAGAATCAAACATGGGGTGTGGGTACAGACAGAAGAGGTTTAGCTGGTTTCCTTAAATTTCAGTTTCGGGATGATGGGTGCTAATGGGGTTAAAAGGTCTAGCGATGAAAGTTCTGAAATTGTTTCTGTTCTTTGGGCCCTCTCTCTATGTTTATATATACAATTTCTCTCTCTCTCTCTATATGTAGTGATATATAGTGTGTTAGAGAGAGAGAGACTTGAATCGACAAGCCAACCCCGCCCCCCCCAACCCAAAACCCAATTTCCATGTGCATGTTATCCCCTTTGATAGATGCAAGGACTTCACTTTGGTGTGAGAGAGTTGGAGAGACATGCTATTTCATATGTTTTGAGAAACGCCATTTGCCATGATATATGAAACAATATAATTGGTGAAGTGTATAATGGTGTATGTGGGGATGTAGTGATGTACGGCCCAAGGGCCATACAGAGCCTCTACTTGAAATCAAATGGGAAGACACTAACAAAGATAAATATATTTTCACGTCAAGATAACTAGATGCTTTTCTCCACAAAACTCATAATCAATCTCCAAGACACTTGACCATGCACTACTTACTATCAGCACAAGTGGCATATATAAAGACATCCCAAGACATTTCAAGACTAGACTTTTACTTTAATGTAACCATTTAAATTCCCAAAATAATCAATTCAATTCTTTATATAGCTTTTGGATTTTAGATGACTCCATAGATGACCTTAAAGGTTTACATGACAACATGCTTTTGGAGCTTGGAATTTGCATCCTGCCTGTCCAGACAGAAAAGCCATTGATATCCATTTCTTTGCATCTTTTTTTCCCTCTTCGAAGTCATTAATCCCATCTCATTATAATGAGATGAGAACATTTACAGGAGTAATGGGAGTGGGTGAATGGCTTACTAGGTTGTGTGAATTATTGGCGACTTGGGAGAAATGCAAATTTTGTTATACATTCATACCATAAATAATGCACTTTATCCATTTATAACAGTGAAGCAAAAATAGATAGGTCTTGATAAGAATACATCCACCGAACACATCCACTGCTGCAACCAAACATTTATATATATGGTCCTGAATTCCTTAAGCCCTAATTTCTATAATGAAATGCATATTATTATATAATGAGATCAAATTTGACATCACAGCAACAGAATACTGGAGTGCGTCGACCTCCACCAGCTGCACCAGCTCAACCCCCACCTCCAAAGCAGCCCCAACCAGCTCAACAACCCCCATCTCCAAAGCAGCCCCAACCAGCATCTCCAAAGCAGCCCCAACCAGCTCAACCACCCCCATCTCCAAAGCAGCCCCAACCAGCTCAACCACCCCCACGTTCAAAGCAGCCCCAACGACCTCCTGCCACAGCAGCTGTAGGCCAGCAAGACAAGCCTGGTCAAGAAACAAGGGCTACCATTGCACCTCAAACAGCAGCTGCTCCCACCCCTGCCCAAACCCAAGCACAAACCACTGTTCCTGCCCCAGTCACAACTGAAGCTCCCAGTCAGTCAACAGTGTCAAGCGAGGGACAATTGACAGAGACCAAACCGGTACTGGTCCCACTTAATGAAGGTGCAGATCCTCCCCCACAAGAGATTGTCATGGAGGAAGCCATACGCATGACACGTGGCAGGTTAAGGAAAACTCGAGCAGCATCAAGTCGCTAGTAACTATCCTTGTTCAGTTGTTCTTTAGCTATTTCTTGCTTCTTTTTTCTGTTTCTTTTTTTTCGCAGTGGTGGTTGTGGTGGTGGTGGTATAAACAAATTGAGATTGATTTTGAATATGGCTATTACCATATCTCAAATGTAAGTAAAATCAGAGATGGACCAGATAGGGATACAGATAAATAGATTGTTCATGTTGTTAATTTTCAATGATTGGTTGTTTTTGCAATTCATTTATATTAAATTTTGATGAGCCTAGCCATTAAACATGGTGGACAAAGGGTAATCAAACTGGTGAGGCCCAAGATAGGGATTGATGTAGCAGAACAGTATCTATGCACCTAAGAAAACAAAACATGGAGGCTAACACAAAACCTGTAGAACCAGACGAGGAGGACATGGGATCCCACTCCTGGCAAGGAAGGGAAAGCATGTAGCCAGGCCACCATTACTGCTGCCACCTTGCCTGTTTCCATGATCTGTGAGAAATGGATCTTGACCACCTTAGGTGGTAGTACAGTCGGATTGTTGTAACAGCTACTACCGCATGCAAGAGGGGTTGAGGCCCACAGCTGTGCCTAATTGTGATATAGATGAAAGTTTGGATTGTGAAGGGCTTTGCCACATGGAGCGAGGATGCTGATTTGTGGTTTCTCAGCGGTTGGACAAAAACTGACCAACCATTTTACTGCCATCATGTCTGATCTTTTGCAGCCAAGATATACTTGTGTGGCATCAAGAACTTACCTGTTTAATTCTTCCAACAATTGTCTTATCCTTTCATCTAATCACGTCCTCAAATGATGATGATCACAGTAACAATATAACATTCATTAGTCCTAGTCCAAAATGGAGATATCTCTGGTATCTGCAGCTTAAATTACTGAAAAATGAAGCCATTCCAAGCAATGACAGAACATGAATGCAAAAATGCAATTTACTGAACATCTTGGACCAAATTTAAATAAACTATATTCTTTTTTTATTAATTTGCTATCGGACTCACGCACTCTCACAATCACAGCCCTTACCAGCTGAACTACAGCTTGGGGACTAAATAAACTATTTATTGATTAGAGGTTATTAAAAAATGATAAAAAGAATCATATAATTACAAATTTACAATTGAAGGTGGAAGAAGAATGAGACACGATCAAGTTACATTGACGATCATCTCCATTTTCGCCAGGGAAACTCTGGGGTTGTGCTGATAGAGGGGATATGATGATGCAGCATCAATTGTCCGGTGTACATACCAAATTGGGACCATTCTCTGTTTGCTGAGAGTAAAGGAAGAACATGACATTAGGACTGACAGATGCTAGACTAGAGTATGATGTGTTCGGATGCAACCCAAATTATTATCTTAAAATTCAGCATGATTTTATAAAATACCGATTCATGATAATTCCATTAAATGAATTGTCACAAGAAATTTTTTTAGATTTTTAAATATCAGTAACACACGGTATTTAATGAAATTATCCCGACAGTTATTTGAAATTTCATCAGTATTTGAAAATCTCATAATATTCTCACTATCTCAAGAAAATTCTACATGAGTGAAAAAAATCCAAGGATTAAAAAATCTCCCGTGTTTGTTTCCCCAGATGAGAAAGCTTTCATCATCAAGCTCGTGAAAATTAAAGAACCTCAATAAAATAAATCTCTCTATTTTTTTGGTTCAAGGATACGGTCAGATTTCCACATATCTGAAATGCTGAATCCAAGATCTGATAGAAGCCAGTAATCGGTACCATTCTGCAAGCAATAAGAATGTGAGTGGTTAAACAGGTCCATTCGTAATCTCACAGTTTTGAGATTTTCTTTCCCTTTTTGTAACACAAATGGATTTCACTTAAAACTAGTGAAACGGATCATATGCAAATAAGAACTATATCAGATATAATTTTCAGGATCAATCAGACCATTATCCACCAATATAAAATATAAAATACTTATCATTATTCTATATACATGATAATAATAAATAAAGCAGCTTGTAAGCCCACATGGTCCAGCCAATGATCAATCTAAACTCCAACCCCCCTTCTTGCCTTTCATTATTATCCACCCACACTCCAATTTGACATCCGACCTATGATCACCATTGGACTGCACAGCTAAGAAACCATTAAACTTTGGGCCACTAATTAAATCAAGGGATAGGATAATCTGATGGTGCTCATTTTTACCCAACCACAATCCATACACACATATTACCGATGTAATTTCAAGGCTCCAATCCATTGGTTACAGTAGTCTGAATAAATGTCAAGTGATTTAGCAGCATTGCAGCAATTCTTGTGGAATTTGAAATTTTATTTTATTTATTTTTGGTTGGCTGTTGGGGATTGGGGTTGTCAGGTATTAGGTGGGGGGCCGGAAGGAGTGTTGGGGGAATAAGAAGTGAATAGGACCAAAAGTGGGCTCCACATGCTCTCACACATGCACAAACACATTCATACTTACATCTTCATTTGATGGGACGATCTTCAAGATACCAGGAATATCCTGCGAGTTTGTTGAATCTGAACAGAGCTTCTGTCTATCTTGGCCTTGTCCTGCTTCAGATTCTGTGCCTGAATCTTGGACTGTTGGAACCAATGTGTTGGCATTCTTATTACTAGTATTCTCAGGATTCTCAACAGACAAATCTGTTGATGATGGTGGATCATTGTTCACATCTAACCTCTCTCCATGCTCACTATTATGAAGTTAAAAAATTCAAAATATTAAAGCATAAACATAAGCAATCGCCTTCTTGCAAAACAAGATGTAATTACTAACACACCTAAAAAAAGGATCTGAATTACAGAATACCTGACAAGATAGCAATCGATTGGTCCAATGGCACTTCTCATAAGCATTTGGTACCGCTGTTGTGGATAATCAAAATCCTATTCATTAGGGTATTGCACCAATCAGAACCATTCAGATGAGGAACTAAAAATATGATCCTTGAACTGAAAATATGTATTACACCATCAGGCACCATCAGGCCTTGAATTTGTACATGGAGGACTATGATTTGGTAATATCAACTGTTGTTCTGATAGCCATAATATTAATAGAGAAATAAACCTAATTAGAAAACGTCTAATAATCAGGAATTACAGGGCTGCCTTCGTGGATAGAGCACCCACTCCCAAAGGTCCTCCCAGGGATTGATCACTGGGTGAGAAGGTTTACTTATCACTACCTGACCACTAGGCCAACTTTAAAAAAAAGTCTTAACCATGTTGAATGTAGACAATTCTTATGTTTCTGACTACTCAAATATATTACCAGTTCAATGGTTAAGATTGTCCCATCAGAAAGAGTTTTCAGTGACAGCAGGGTGGCGCAGATCAATTCTCTGTTTTTCCCCCTTCTCTTTCTAATATTGCACACCTCAGATTCATGCTCTGTATCACCAAACTATGGTCCATGGAGGTCTCAGGGATTAACCTGGGTTCAAGGATCATATAGTACCCATGAAGATATCTTTCTAGTATGTTCAATGCATCTCTTATATATACCTCATCAGGATCTGGAACTTCAAGAGTGGTTGCATGTGGAGCTTTTATGACAAAGACAGTTTGATTCTTCCAAAAGAACATGTCGAACAATATGCATAAATCAGGAAACATCATAGGAAGGTAGCAAAACTGAATTCTTAACAAAACAAAAGCATTTAATAAATCACAACAGATCAAACCTGAAAGCAGGGAACATTTTTAATATCCTCCCTTGTCACATAGAGCCACCTAGATAGTAGGAAGAAAATAAGTCATCTAAAAGAGCAAAACCATGAGCTGAAATAAAAGCTTAAATTAAAAATAAAATAAAAATAAAAAAAAAACGGAGATAGAAGAGAAGTCATCTACTTTTGACTGTTTTTCTCTTCACTCAAGGCCCTCAGGTTCTCCTGAACTTCTCTGCAGGCAAAATCAAATATTAGCCTATAGAAAGGTGAAATAGAAAATAAGCTATTCTCTTTTCAGACAGATCTAACCTTATCTTGTCATCAAGTCTCCAATCTTGAACGTATAGAGTTTCAACTTCAGCCTGTAAGTTTACCAAGAAAAAAAAATCAGCCTGTAAAGAAAACATTATAATAACTTTATTCACCATATCAACAATGCGACAATAAATACTACTACTAGTTTACTACTACAATACTAAAATATAAACCATGATATTTTGAGGCATCTTTAACATTTATGAATGTAGGTTTTCATTTAACCAGATTGATTCTTATAAGTCGACTTTCAAGATGAAGCTTCCATTTTTTTTTTCTAACTTGGTAAACAAAAATGCTTTGGTCTGTGTGACTGTCTGTGGATGCCTGGATCCACTTTAGAAAAATTGAAAACAGCCCAGATAATGGGTTATCAGTATGAACTGTGTGACTGTCTGTGGATGACTGGATCCACTTAAGCAAGCAGGAAAAGAAAATGAGAAAGCATTCAAACCAACAGGCTTTTATATATATATATATATATATTCAAACTAACAGACTGACAATTCAAATCTGTGAACATGTCTTTAGCAGGCAGAGATGCACAATGCAGTTGAATTGATAGCTAACAATGTGAGTGCTGTTGCAAAACAAAGCTAGCAAAGTCATATTTTCAAGTTTTTAAAACTATGTGACACAAGACACATTTACATGTTACGCGGTTATGCAGAATATGCATGAAGTTATTACATAACCATGCTATAAGAAGTTAAAATAGGCCTTAGGTTGAACATCAAACACATGAAGAAACAACTAGATTAGCCTTTACCAAGAAGTAGGAAAGCAGTGTACCTTCAGCCTAGAAACTTGCTCCTCCAGTTCCCTTGGTGTTGAAGTATCAAATCCCCTGTTGTTAACTCTGATAAGCAACATAGTGAAACCAAAAGCAAAAACTGAGAGAGAGAGAGAGAGAGAGAGAGAGAGAGAGAGGATTTCTCAGTTACTTCCAACGTATCCTATTCTTCAATGTTTTCTCTATTAATCCTATTCCTTCAAGAACATTGGTTATATCATATATTCTCCTCTTCTGCACCTGTCGAAGAAAGGGAAATGTTAATTGGATAACAGGTCATAACACTAAACTAAACCCGAAGAAAGGGGCACTCAGATATTGCCGATAAATGTTTAAACAGGATGAACACATGATAAGATTTTCTTTTCTACCTCCAAAATATCTGCAGCTTTGTTCAGATCAAGAGTGGCATCCTCAGCCTGTTGGATCAAACTAATGAACTTCTTTGTCAAAAGTCCTACTCAGACATACTACATGTCAGCATTTCTGAAGGGCTAAACAAAATAATCGAAATAATATAATCAAGCATTGGCAAGTCATTCTAAAAGTTAAATTACCTAAAGAACTGTCATATCGACAGCTACCAGGAGTATTCAAAGCATTGTCAGGAAAGCCTGGAACAAGGGACCATAACCATCAATCACACCTTTGAGAGTTAATATAAGAATAGTTTGATAGTTGCTTGCATTATAATGCCTATGAATGGTTAAAATTGTTTACCAGAATCCGAACCAGGAATATTAGGCACAGATTTTGTACGTTTAGTCTTAGACACCTTTGCTCTACCAGGACGCTTACCACCTGCACCTGAGACTGATGTAGGTGCTGTACTGGTAGTTGCTTCCCTGAATCTTTCATTGGTTGGTGCACCACTCTCAGCATTGCAGCTTTCTGTTTTGTTTGTTAGCTTAGACTGCAGAGAATTGTTAAAAGTTTTTTTTTTTAATGAATTAGCAAAGGAAAAATGAATGCCAAATTCCAATAACAAGAATAGCAATCAAGATGATGCCAAGGAAACCACATGCACAGAACAAGTAAATCTAGTCACAACTTATAATTCATATTAACATTCCATACCAGCATCACCTGTCAAAATGACGGGAGTATTAAAAGGAAAGAACTGGCTTTTGGATGGCGAATGGAAATTCAAAGAGAAAATTCTGAACCACCACCATAAGTATTTTTAAAATCCACCTTATCCAAAAACATGTGCTATGTAAGTCTAGATTAAACACAAGGAAGACTCTCTATGCTAAGAAGGGAAATGCAAAGAATGAATGTTCGAGAAGGATCAAACTGTGTCAAGACATAGGACACAGATATTTAACCAAACAATTGTCAGAATGTAATTCTCAGGATATTATTGGCGGGAGATATATTTAGGCAGAAGGGAGCGGCCATGAGGGTTTGGTTTCTTAGGAATTTTGGATAACTCACAGACAAAATAAAATATGGTTTAGAACTTTTAAGCACTTCAATTAAGAACCGTGGACTTCATTGTCTCATCATCATCATTGACAGTGGCAGGGCCAGGGTTCTCTTACTGGGGGACAGAGTTGTCTATACTATAGTGGCAGAAAATAAAAAAAGAAAAATAAAAAAAGAAAACAAACAATCACACCAAAGTTACATGAGAATTTGGCCATGTAAAAAAATATAAACCAATGAAAGAAATGGCCCCCTCTTGTAGTGTATGGTCCTCATCAGATTTCACTCAAATAGCCCAACATTCAGACTAATAACTTTTAAAACACTCAAATAAAATAGAGTTGGGCCTAGATTGTACTGGAGTCAAACCTTTCATCAAAAGGGGTACCTCTTCTATTGGATTTAGTTTTTTCTAAGTGGGGACCATTTTCATTTTCCTTCAGTGGACCCCACTAAGGAGAATAAGAAATTCACATGACTACAAGCACTAGTGGATCTGGATTTGGGACAGTTCCATTTTTCTTAAGTGGGCCCCACTAAGGAGCCTCATATGAGAGTTCTTGTATCTTTTGGGAAGAAGTAAAAGACAAAGATGCACCCTAGCATTCTCGCATTTGGATGCATTGCCCCTCCGGTGCCTTCTCTTGTAAGTCCTTTTACAAGGAATTGGAGGGCTTTCCAAGTATCATAGATTTAGCATCATTGGTTTGGTTAGGCTTGGCTCCTAGGGTGGAGGCTTTTGTGTGGCTGGCTTTATCATGAAAAGTTTCTACGGCAGACAACCTTAGAAGAAGAGGAATGGCTTCGGTGGCTATTTCAGACATATGTGTGTTGTGTGGAAAGGACAATGAGATGGTAGACCATCTATTTGTGCATTGCAAGTTTTCTTATTTTTTGTGGTGTAGGCTTCCAGTGCGGTGTGGTGTTCTTTGGAGCTTCCTGAGGTCGCTGGTGGGGTTAGTCGAAGTGTGAAGGTTTTCTTCCTTTTTTTTGTGGCGGTTCGATTCTCTGGAAGCTTAACCCTTTTGTTATTTTGTGGTCGGTGTGGAAAGAAAGGAACAATAAAATTTCCAAAGGGTTTTTGTTGTCCGTGGAAAATTTATCGCAATTCGTGGTGGTTCAAATTGCAAAATGGGCCTCCTTCAAGAAGGAATTTGACACGTTAAGAGTAGATGGTGTATTACATAACTAGGAGGCTTTCTTATATTGCGGGATAAAAAGGGTAAAAAAGGTGGTACATTGGGTTCCTCCCATTGTAGGGGTGTTGAAGTTTAATGTGGACGGGGCATCTAAAGGAAAGCCTGGGCCGGCAGGTATTGGTGGGGTGCTTCGCGATAGTGGAGGTATTGTGTTGGCAGTGTTTTCCAAGCATGTTGGGACTATGGAGTGTAATGAGGCAGAGGTATTGGCTATCCTAGAAGTTGTTTGAATTTTTGCGTCTTCCTCGTTTCAATCAAGGTTAGATGTGGAAGGCGATTCTCTCAATGTTATTTCGTGGGTGTCATCTTTGGTTGTTATTACGTGGAGATTTCAATTTAATTTTACCTTAATGAGATTAGAGCTAGTGTCCTCGATTCAAGTGAACTTTCAACATGTTGGGAGGTCAGTAAATGGTTGTGCTGATTCGTTAGCAATGCAAAGGGTGGATAGGTCTTCTAACTCGGTAGCTTTCACTGTGTGATGTTCCTTTTTTTTTTTTTTCTTTGCTTTTCCTTTTTGTGGTATAATTCTTTTATACCATCATGCCCCTTTTGGTTTGTTTGGTAGGCTTCTTGTATCTGGCTTTCTCTTTTAATATAATTTGTCGCTACTGATTAAAAAAAAAAGCGTCCTTCGAAATTTTCTAACTTACGAAGAAAAGGAAAAAGAAAAGTTAGAAGCGGCAAAAGCAAACAAGAAAAATACCCATGTCAACTTTCACATTTCCTCTTCTTTTGCGTAAGTAAAACAAAATAAGTTAAGGGCGACCCTTGTCTCTGCCCCTGATCATTGAAGCCTAATAACAAAATAAAATGTCTCTGCTAAATACTTCCAAGTCTTCGTTGTCCTTTAATTTCTCTTACACTTGCTTCTTTTAACAAGGGCTGTTTTTGGTCTTATAACCACATGTTTGAAACACTTTAAAAAAGATCACTTCGGTTCCTATTGTATTAGACGCACTCATATAATTTCTCTTGCATATTCATTACTAATTTTACCTTTTTTGTTACTCTATGCATCCTCACCATTTGCATCCTAGACCAATAAACTTTGAGATATCATCATTTCTATGTTGCTCAACACTTTTAGTTCTGCCTAGTAAAGCAATGTGGATCAAATTATTATCTTATTAAAAAAAAACATCTACAATAGTGGCACTCAGTGATCATAAAATACTTCCCTTGATTGTCTCCACATTGCATGCCCTATTTTAATCCTACTCTACTAGGGCTATTCTTGATGAAGTCATGGATTGTCCATGGTCAAAAACATGGCAATACCAATAATTTGTTCTAGTGTTTTAAAAAATGGCCAGATTTGATGCACCAATCGATATGTGAAAGGTTGATGGGGTACTAAGTTGCTTTCCAATGAGCCCAAGTTTGTGCAATTTTCAATTCATTGATAAAGTTAAGTCATTTTATGATAGGACGTGCGGCAGTGAAAAATACAGACTTTATTATTATTATTATTATGTTGAAAGGATCAGGATTAAAACATGCCTATGTTGATTTGATAGTTGTAACAGTGCTTAGGGTTTTCTAATGTAACAGCATATATAAACAAGAAGAGAGCTGGAAATCCATAGCTTTTGGTAATGTTTATTCTTGTTTAAGAAAAATCCCAAATGTGCGATGAAACCTTAATTTCAGGTGAGTTTACATGTGTTATTGGTTGGTATTTCCTTTAATAATCTATTATGGCTGTACTGCAGATTTGGAGAGAGTAAAGGTTGCAGAAACCCTAGATTCTACTTGTTTGTTGTTCGGGCTGAATCAAATGGTTTAGCTCAAGGATGAAAATAGCGGTAGCGGCGGGCGTAGCGGCCTGCCACCAAAACGCTACGTAGCGGGCAATACGTAGCGTAGCGGCGCTACGTAGCGGCGTAGCGGTGCGATTTGGAAAAATCGTCAAAAAAATATAAAAAAATTCTAGAAAATCTAAAATATTGGAAAATGAGAGAAAATGTATTTTTTTTTGCAAAAGTAACTAAGGTAAGGGGGCGTAGCGGTCCCCTCACTATATGAGGTCCTGTATCGCTGTATAAATAGAAAATAATAGTAATGATCATTTTTTTCACATGTGTTCATGTTGCTTGATTATGCTAACTTAGAAACTAATGAAATGCTCAGAAAAGAAAAAACTATATCATGAAATCAAGATTTAAGAGTACCTAGAGAAAAAAATACATCTACCAAAGGGGGTGTCTAATAGGATGTACTTAGAGAAGAACTCTCTGTATCGACTGTAATTCGGCGAGATCATGTGCTTTTTGGTGTTCTTTCAAACATAAAAGGGTAGAAGAGTTGTGTAGAAATGTTATTTGAAGAGAAGAAGAAAAGAAATAATTCTTATTATGTATTTTAAAAAAAATTGAAAAGTAAGAATTTTTCTCACTCCGTAGCGGCCCCGTAGCGGCCGTAGCGGCCCGTAGCGGCCGCTACGGGTGCGGTGGCCGATAAATCGGCCGTAGCGTAGCGGTGGCGGCCGCTACGGCCGATATAGCGGCCGCTACGCTACGTAGCGGCCGCTATTTTCATCTATGGTTTAGCTACATTAGGTGATATTAGAGCAAGTTTGCTTTCTGCCAAAGATTTTAACAAAGCTACCGTATCATTCTTTTTCTTTGTTGTTCTTCTTATTCCTCCTGCTTTCATTCTCTTTTTTCGTCATAACCACCTTCTTCATGTGCTCAGTAGTCTCCTTCACCCATCCTCTGCGGTAGCAACTAGCAACTATCTGTCAAACCACATTTGATAGTGCACCTGAACAACCATCATAACCAAAAGCCCACCAATCATCTCTAATCAAAACACCCTACACCAGATCTAGGGAAGTATCCATTTCCTTGCTTCAGACGCCATTCCCTTTTTCTTTCAAACCCCATCATTTTCCCACCATCAAGGCAGCCTAAACAACACATTGTCCAAAATCTCAACCATCTAAAAATACATCTGCATTTCAGTCCCCAAATACAACAGCAACCAGATACCATTCATCCTCATCAGCTTCTTTCTTCTCTCAATCATCATCATTGTCCAACACCCAACTTCCACAACCCTCCCAAAATCACAGTCCACACTGCTTCTTTGCCTTCTACACATCCCACAGTTCCACTATAAACCGTGATTTGAAATTGCATCTGGCACTGAGTTGACTGCTACAAGTTAACTCGGTGTGGTCAGTAAAAACAAGTCTAGCAATGGGATCCTGAAAAGGCCACTAACGATGAAGCCGGAGTAGCATAGACTGGTACAGACTGCTATGAGACTTGTACGATTGGCGGCGGACCGACAAAGACTAGCATGAGACTAGCATGAACTAATACTGACGAAAATACAAAAAGTGCAACGAAAAACAGATGTCGGAATGATAGTATAGGATAGTATAGTATAGTATAGTAGGATAACAATCAAAACGCATGACACCACCCACAAAAATAGGGTCTAAGAACTTAGTTTTAATTTTCAAGCATGAGTTTAGGTATTGCTATTGGACTAGAAAATATCTGGGTCAGGGTTTGCATCCATATAGATCCAAACCAATGGACCCGGACCCAAAATAGACATGTATATTTTGTACACACATGCATCTAATGTACATACATTACACAAAACATACATACATATAAATTTTAAGCAACGTGTCTTAGGATTTGGCTTGGGATATATCAGAATGGAGAAACAGAATTCATGTAGCCAAACCCAACATAGTTGGGACAAAGCTTTAATGATGATGATTACAACTTATCTCCCGTGCATCTGTCTCACCTATTACTATGCGAGATAGATGCTGATAGGACCCACCTACAGCTGCACAGATCATGGGACATGTGGGCTAGGAAAGATCCAGGTGGCAGGTGGGACTACCCCAACACTGAGTTCCAAAGCCCTCAATCTGTGGCCCAAAAATTTGGAGGTTATATACATATGTGTTCGACTTTTGTTATATACATATATCTCTGTTTGACTTAACTGTTGATCCAATGGGGACTGGTGCAACTCCCTGTGATTCATAGTGTATGGGGGCGCGGCAGAATCACACACATATACCAGTGAGGTAACACATGGGGCCCAACTGGGCACTTATCCATCAAACAACCCCAAGCCCCTATTTACACCGAATCCATCAGGTTTGCACTCATTCGAATGGACTTGGCCAATTACATGCAGATGCATATAGATATATATAGCCATCAAAGTCCCGGGCCACGGATCAAAGGGTTAGAGAGAAGTAATTGACCTCAAAGTTGATATATAGGCCCAAACTAGGATCTTTCCATCCCCATTCCCATCATCAGTGGGGCCCTTGGTGGGCGCCATGAGGACATCCCTCATGAGAGAGATTTTTTTAGGTCCAAATTTGTCAGTCACCTTTGGATTGAAATCCTAAAAAAACAATTCCTTCCAAAAACACTTAAACTTGAGGGCCATGGATGAAAGGGATTAGTATAATCAATTGGGTTTTATCAGTCTGAGTGAGATCTTTCCATCAATTGGTAAGGCCCCGGGTGGGCCCTAAAAAGTTCTCTCTCACTGTTGTCCATTAGGATCAGAGCCTAATTAAAAACCCCCCATCACTCTCCCTCTCTCTTCATAAGACCCTGAATTAAACCCATATCCTACCCAAATTCAACAACTTCATCAGCTCAGGATATAGCTCCTCATACCAAAAACCCAAGTTGGTTGGACCCACGGATCATGTCCAGGACTAACTACACAAGCGAAAATAAAAACACCACCAAACAAATAACAACAACAACAACCCAAAAATAACCCATAAAAAATAATAAACCCTGATCTAAAAACACATCACCCAAACAACCAAAAAATTCCCACAACCCAATCTAAACACAATCCCAATCTAAATAGATCCGATCTTCTTCGTCAATCAAAATCAAGATCTAAAAAAAAGACAATCACGAATCAATTGAATCACAGAATCGGATTGCAGCAAGAAAAGAACTTACAAAAGAGGGAATCGCCGCTTTCTGGTCGACGATGGGGTTTTCGTTGGATTGAAATCCGGTCTTGGGATCGAAAGCGGGAAGATGAGGATGAGGAGGTCTGGCTAGGAAAGAGAAGGGGAAGTGGCGTTTCAAGGGACGTAGGATGTGGGGAGGCTGCGGCGGCCTCTGCGGGCAAGCAGCTGAGGAACCTTCAACTCCACCTGACATGGCAGAGATAGAGATAGAGATAGAGATAGAGATAGAGAGATGAAGAAGAAGAAGAAGAAGAAGAGGGTTTGAGAGAGAGATTTGGGGGAAGGGAAGGAGGGAAGAGGGGGAAAAAGGAAAGTTAATATGATTTTTGGAGGCAACGCACGAAAACTGATTTTATTTTTATTAGGAAAAACTTTAATTAAGGCCTTAAAGTTTTACCTTATTTCAAAAAGGATACAATTTTAAAACTTTTCGAATTAGTCCCTTAAGTTTTATACCGTGATCCGTCCATTTAATGCTATTTTCTGAATATGACTTCTTCTTTTTTTTTTAAACAACCCATATTACCTTTCATTGAAGTGAAACCCTCATTTAGGGCCTATTTTTGGAATCTATGCTTTTGAATAATTGTGAGCTTTTGAATTTTAAATGCTGTCCTTAGGTAGAATTCCAAATGTTCAACCCCACTCTAGCATATCGAATGTTGAAATTATGGGAAAAATGACTTTTTATATGGTTTGAAATTTTCTATTGTCATAAATGCCTTCAACCAACTAGGCTCATATAGGGCTGGTTTTGCACTTTACTAATAGTAAAAGTTAAGTAAAGCCTTTATTTTTTAGACGACATAAAAGACACTTTAATTTAAAGCTCCCTCCATCTTTTTCAAAAAAAAAAAAAACTCAAAAAACAACCACCTTTATCCACAAAAATTAAAAAAAAAAACTCCACTTTCCAAACAAAAAAAAAAAGTCAAAAAGATTCCATAACAAAAAAATTAAAAACAAAATACTATCATAACTTACTTATATTTTATTATTTATTCAAAATCAACTTTACTTCACTTGACTCTATTAATAGAGTTACCAAACCGGCTTCAAGAATTTGAGTTGATGCTCCAGTACAATAGTGCATTCAATGAATTCCAATAAAAAAAATAGGCCCTTAGTTATCCAAGGGTGATCAACTATATTTAATAAAAAAAATGGCAAATATACCGTGCGTTTCATTAAATTGAAGAACTTAGGTACTAATTTGAGAAACTTTAAAACTTATGTCCTTTTTTATATAGAGAAAAAAGTGAAGGTCTTATTTGCGAATTACCCTTCTTATTATCATACACGTCAGCGCACGTGCGGAGAGTTCGAATCTGAGGGGCTTGCTGTTCTGCCGCCTCTCAATCTGCACCGCATCTACGGCTGAGTCTTTGCGTAGTCTCCACGATCTGTGAATCAACGGTTGGATGGAGATCTTTCAGGGTGTGGTCGTTTAAAGGTGGGACCGATTGATTTAGCTTACTTTAGTGGGGCATACTTTTGGAGGAGTGATGAGAGGGGTGAAAGATGGAGTTTAATTGGACGGTGAGATGTGTTCTGTGCGAGCATGGTGGGCCCTCATGTAGAAAAACTATAGAAGAGAATTTCGATGGGGTCCATAATATATTCGGACCTTTAACAGAACCTATGGAAAAGGATTTCTGCACAATATAGAATCCATTTACCGACAAAAATGCCATTGGACCAAAACTTTTGATTGTACTAAACCACATTTGGGACGAACAAATGTAAGTACATCGAGCAGTTCATCTCTTGGAGCCCACTTAGATATAGGTGGTACATGGGAGGAGGGAGAATAGAAAGGCTCATTTATTAAAGTAAGATAAAAGAAAATAAAAATCAGCCCACAAGATCATCCTCGCCGTTAATTTATCAACCATTTCAATGGCACCTTAATCATAATTTTTTTTATCTTTTGAAATTCAATGCAACAGTGAGTAGAGAACGGGGTTTTCTATCTTACCTAACCACCCATGAATTCTTCCCCGTGTGGCCTGTCCTTCTCACATTGTGGGCTCTCTTGGATCCTAGCTCCCTTAGTTTAAATACCTAAAGAGCAGAGATCGAGTGAGGTTGGATGATTGTAAATTTGGTCACCATGCTAGATCATGGGTTGAAAAGAAAATCAAAAGAGCTACACTGATCAAAGGTGGTCTATATAGGGCTGAGCAAGCATGTCTTTGCGGTTCGTTTCTTCGTTCTTCTCACATGGGAAATCACTAGTGTACTTGTATTAATAGGGGAAATCACTAGATGGCAGGCCCCAGAGGATCTAAAAATCTACGTTGTCTGGGAAGCTATAATGGCTTTGTTGAATGAATCCAAACAAATCCACCTATACAAGGGAGCTACGAAACTTGGACTTCGATGGATCCTATGGTAGAGGGGTCATTTTCGCAATATCCACTTTAGCTTAGCCCAGTGAGCAATGCGATTTACCTTTTGAATTGCTGCACAGGACAATGCCTGACTCTAGATATCCATGGAAATGGATGCACATTGGAGCGAGCAGCTGAAGAACACCCTCTTGGTCTAAATATCCACTTTTGCCTGCAGTCTTGTGCAGTAGATGATGAGTCTGATGGAAGATAATTTGGCTGCTACAAATGTGAAGTAGGACTAGAATCAAGCACTTGTTGTTGTAGAGATCTGAAATCGCCTGAGTCTCAAGTTTTCAAATGACTATCTTCTTTCTCTATCTTAGCAGCTTAAAATTCATTTGATGCTCTTTATATATCAATGAAAGTACATTTCAAATCCCTCCCTCTTTGTGTTGAGATAGGGATGGCTAGTCTTATCCTTCTATCTTCTGCTAACCATAAGATGATAAGAAAGTAATTTCAAATGGGGAAACAGCAACAACATGTGAGGGGAGTCCTCATCTGGATTAGGCCCTCCCACGAGTGATTACATGTAAGCTCGTTTGTTAGCAGTTCATCCTGGATTTGGCACATGTAGCCGAATACTTGAACGGCCTGAATTGAAACAATCTAGTTATGGGTCCAATGGACCCATTTTTAATTTTCGGTCCAGTGATCCATTACCTTGGGTCTGGCTTCAGGGTCATGGATTTCATACCAGGGGATCTGAATATCAAATGATATAGCTGTATATTTTATCTATTATGTTAATTATAAATTAATATATAAGTGAATGGGCCTTGACTTGGGCTGGGTCCAGGCCCTAATTTGAGTCGAGGTCAAGATCCAGGTCTCTAATTTGAATTCAACTACGGGTCCTTTAAGTTTCCTGCTGGAACTGATTTAGGCTGGAGTTCAGGTACGGGTTCTTATAAGTAAATTCATATTTGGGTCTAACTACAGTATGGATCGGATCCAAGCCCAAACCTTTTTCTCTACTTCAACAGGCGCTCTGGACTTAATTTTACTAGAATAAGTGTTTTTTTTTTTTTTTTTTTGGTTTGCTAGATTGGGGACTCATAAGTGTATGTTTTGTTGTGCATATTATCTCTTCAAGCATGGAGTCCAGGTCAAGAACAAGGGATTGCCCAGGGTTCAACCCTGCTTCTCACTTTAGTACCTAAGATCGAACCCTGGCTATGTCGTGGGAGAAGGTATTATCCATAGATGGAGTTTCCAGGCCAATACACTCATTGTTGAGTGATGTTGGCACCTTAGTTTCACTTATGGTGCAGGCCATAATTTATATTTCTCATCGGTTCATGCATATATTGATGATCTGCATATGGGCTCATAGTAAAACTAGCAAAACACACCCGCGCTTAGCACGGAAAATAAAGTTTATAATATATAAAATATAAAAAATCTTTTAAAATATTTAAGAAATGAAAAACATGATATTTTATATCTCAATTATATTATTATGTGAAAAAATTAAAAGAGATATACAATATAATATTTTTCTATTAGGGACAAATTTGTTAATGACTTGGTCGATATTACTGAGTAAACTGTGAATAAAAGATTATCTATGAGAAAACTCAACCCAATATGGGGCAAAAAAACTGTCATTCAAGTCGGGTTCAAGTCAACCAAACATGAACCCTGTTTGAGGGAAAGAAATGATAAAAAATTATAGTAATTCTAAAATGAAGAATCTCTCCAAAGCCCAATAAGTTCGATCAAGCAATCTCCAATATTATCGTACTGACCATTATAAATCAATTTCTCATAACTAGCATTCCCAAACAAAACCACATTTGATGTTAATCAGCCTAAAATAAATAGAAGAAGAAAAAAAAAATCCAAATATGGATTACACAAGAAAAAATAACTTATTTAAAAATAGTATTCCAAACAAAATAACCCAAATCAGTAAGAAAAGGCCCATGCATACGAACTCAGAGCATACCAAACTCCCTGCACCGATGTGGACTTGAAGCGGAAAGTTTTTGCACAATAACATAAACTTAACCTGCGATTTGAGTTTTAGAACAAAGGCATTGCAATAGTCAAAAGTAATAAAAAAAAAATTACGTTGAGCAAATAGTATGTTTTGGATTTTCCAAAGGCAAATCAATATATAAAGCTTGCACATGCAAAAGTTTTTACCCTCTTTTTAGCCATTATCTAACAGAAGCTAACTGCCCAGTGAAAATAGGGAAGGTATCTTCTATATATCTAAAGGAATGTGGAATTACTACAGTTAACCAGAAGCCTTGAAACCACAAATTCTTATTTCTTAAAATTCGTCATAACAGGTGTCAAAAGCTCTCAAATATCATCTCTCCCCATACTAATCTCTCTCCACTATCCTCTCTCTCAACTACCCTCTTAGTAAATGCTCTCTCTAACTGATTGGAATTGCTCTATCTCCAATCTACTAATCCAAATGCACAGAATATGAAAAAAAAAAATCGACTCAAATCAGATGAGGAGAAGGAGAGATATAGAATGGAGATCACAGAAAAATTTGTATACTGATGTGGGGTTATTGTGAACTTAATCAAGGTGACCCATCAATTTTTTATGGAATCACTGTGTGCCCCACCTTAAAATGATGGTATGATTTGTACATAGTCATCTTTACAGTTAAATTGTTAGATTTGAGTAATTATGGTAGGCTCTGACGAAATCAAGGTGACCCATCAATTTTTGATGGAATCATTGTGTGCCCTACCTTCAAATGATGCAATCATATTGCAGCCTAATCTGTAAAGATTATGTGATTTGTATAAATTTTATTTTTGACCCATCAATTTTCTTTTTGATGGAATCACTGTGTGCTCTACCTTAAAATGATGGTGGGGTTATTGCAAACTTAATCAAGGCGATGACGAAATCAAGGTGACCCATCAATTTCTGATGGAATCACTGTATGCCCCACCTTAAAATGATGGTAGGCTCTAACGAAATCATGGTGACCCATCAATTTTTGATGGAATCACTGTGTGCCCCACCTTAAGATGATGCAATCATATTGCAGCCCAATCTGTAAAGATTATGTGATTTGGGTAAGATCCCACATCAGTGCCCTATTTTCTTTTTAAATTTTTATTCCCTTTTATATTCACCGCTCATTAATGGCCACAAAGAGAGTGAAATTGGCAAGAGTTTTAACTCATTAATGATAAAGATATTAGGTCTAATTCATTCCAGATTTTTGGACCTATATAAGGCCAGATTTTTTGTCCAATTCCTGATTTTTATTGGGTCTAAACCAGGCCTAATTTTTCGGTGTAAATCATGACAGATTTTGGGTCCATTTCAAGACAGAATATTGGGTCTAAACCAAGCCACATTTTGGGGCATATATAAGCCATATTTTGGGTCTAAAATAATTATATTGTTAATAACTGCATTGAATCAAAGAGTAAAAGGACTACAAATAAAATAATTAAACAAATTTAGTTTTCCTAGAATAATTATTAAATTATGTACTCCGATAAAGATTATAATCTGCATAGAATAATTTATATGGAGAGTTATAATCCCTTTAAATTTGATAATTTGTAGAATGCCATTTTAATTTCCCTACTCTCCTTCCATCTCCCTCTTCCTTTCTTCCTCACATGATTCACCTGTTGCATATCCCTGATGCGCGGTCTCCCTGCACAGGTTGCTGCACGGTCTCCCTGCACAGGCTGTTGCACTCCCTCCCTCATCCATTTACTTGAAAACCATACAAAGTCATGATTATGTGACTTGGGTAAAGATTATGTGATTTGGGTAAGATCCCACATCAGTGCCCTTTTTTCTTTCTAAATTTTTATTCCCTTTTATATTCACCGCTCATTAATGGCCGCAAAGAGAGTGAAATTGGCAAGAGTTTCAGCTGATTAATGATAAAGATATTAGGTCTAATTCATCCCATATTTTTGGACCTATATTGGGCCAAATTTTTGGTCCAATTCCTTATTTTTATTGGGTCTAAACTAGGCCTAATTTTTCGGTGTAAATCATGACAGATTTTGGGTCAATTTCAAGACAGAATATTGGGTCTAAACTAGGCCACATTTTGGGGCATACATAAAGCCATATTTTGGGTCTAAAATAATTATATTGTTAATAACTGCACTGAATCAAAGAGTAAAAGGACTACAAATAGAATAATTAAACAAACTTAGTTTTCATAGAATAATTATTAAATGATGTACTCTGATAAAAATTATAATCTGCATAGAATAATTTATATGGAGAGTTATAATCCCTTTAAATTTGATAATTTGTAGAATGATATTATAATTTCCCTACTCTCCTTCCATCTCCCTCTTCCTTCCTTCCTCACATGATTCACCTGCTGCACATCCTTGATGCACGGTCTCCTTGCACAGGCTGCTACACCCCCTCCCTCATCCATTTACTTGAAAAAAGCCCATGCATACTCATTTCTTTCCTTCTTTGAGTTGAATTTAGTTTTATTTATTATTTTTTTATGATATTCCATGCATTGAATATACCCATGCATTTTAGCAAAATTGTACATTCTGTTTAATTAATTTCTTCATGCATCAAACATGCCCACGCATCTAATACGCTCATCCACCTAAATTAGTATTTCCATTTTTTTTAGTTTGATTTAATTTGCTCCTAGCCCACGCATTAAAAATATGTTCATGCATTAATATGCATATACACCATAGAGCTTGGTTACTTTTTATTCCTTTTCAGATAATTTTGACATTATAATTACATATAAAAATCAACAAAATCAACAAAAATATATATATATAGAAAAACCAATCCAAAAGTCCAAAAAATCTAAAAGTAAAGAACAAAAAAACAGAAGAAAAACAAAAAAAAAAAAAAAGGAATTCTAAGTATTAGATTAATTAAAAATAATTAGCTTAGATTTAATAATTAATTGTCATCTCCTCCCCTCACATTAGGATTAGGGAATTTAATTAGGAAGTTATAAATTAGTTAGATTAATGAATAAATAAAAATTAATAACTCTCCTCTCCTCCCTTTTCACCAGGGTTAAGAAGACCAATTTAGGGAATTTTATAATCTAGAACCAAACCAAAAATAAAAAAATAATAAAAACCAAAAAGACAAAAAAAGTAAAAAATATTAAAAACCATAAAATATTATTAAAATTAGAGTTATAAATTAAATAGTAGTTTAGACTGACCAGGTCAGACCCCGGACCAAGATCTAGGTCTTCCTCAGCAGGGTTAGATTACCTTTAGTTTCTTTAATCTCATTTAGTTAGGCCCCACTCTTTTTTCGGGCCCGCTAAGGGACCGTAAGAGCGGATGAGGGCAGTTAGAACCCTAGGATAGGGTGGAGATCCATTAAGGAAACGGATTAGTCATATTACTCCCAAGTAGGAAATAAATTTTTTTTACTGAACTATCCTAAAATATATGGACCGGCGCCTAGATTAACCTAATTTCAAATGTAGTTAGGGGTCTAGGTAAATAATTCCATGCTAATTCTTTTATTTCTTTACTTACTTTTTTTTTCCAGATATATTCTACGAAATTATTAGATCTTTTTTATGACGTGACTGGAACACAAACCCGAGTATATTGAAGGAGCTCTAAGGATTCTCATCGAGGCATTTAATAATTTTGTTTTGGCTGAAATCAAATAATGAAGATTTGTCAAATCTTATGGATCATGTGTGTTTGGGCATTTTATCATATGTTGATGCATAAACGAGTTATATTACATGTTTTTCAATAAGTTTGGGTTGCTAGATGTCGTCCAATTTTAACCACATCTTATTGGAATTCTTTTAAATCAAATTATGAAGAATTGTCACATCTTATGGATCATGATGTGTCTTTGGTTTTTTTTCAACATGTTTTTTCTTTTTTCAAACTGAGGTATTTAGTATTTTGTATGTGTTCATTTTGAATTACATGTTAGCATCATCAAAGAATAACAAGCAGCATAAATAGAGTAAGAAGAAATAAACAACCAAAATGAAATAACTATTGTTCATAAACTAAATTGAATCAACGAACTAAATTGACTAGATTTAATCTCAAACAATTGCTGAAATTAGGCTGGGTTACAGCCAGATTTCGACGACAAATGGGTTAAGAGTTTGGTCAAGTCTAGAGCTAATTAGGTCATAAACCACCCCAAATAGATAGATGTGCTGGGCTAAAACACAGACTAAAAAAGAGTCCTACATAGACTGAAAACTGACTCAGCAAACTACTATGAAAAAGCTAAAAATCAAATGTGTGAATAGACTTGCTCATTAATGACAAATATATTGGGCTTAATTATGGCCAGATTTTGAGCCTAAATATGGCTAGATTTTGGGTCTAAATCAGGCTAGATTTTTTCGTGTAAATCAAGCTAGATTTTTTGTCTAATTCAAAACAGAATATTGGGTCTAAACCAGGCTACATTTTTTTGTCTAAATCGGGCCAGATTTTGGTCTAATTCAAGACAAAATATTGGGTCTAATTCTACCCAAATTCTAGGTAAAAAATCAGGCAATAATTCTTGGTTTAACTCAGGCCAGAATGGCAGTTCAAATCAGGCCAGAATTACAGATTCAAGTCAGTCCAGAATTAGTATATACTTTTAATTCTAAACCAGTTTAGACTTATAGGTAAAAAAAAAAAAAAAAAGGCCAAGATTAGGCCAGAATTACAAGCCTAAATCAGGCCGGAATGCAGCATAATTTAGGCCATAATATGTCTTTTATTTATTTTATTTTTACACGTGCCCGATTTTCATCAAACTCCATTTACACCTCACGTAAAGAATAAAACATCTGGAAAAATACATAAAGATCAAATTAGCAACAAAAAGAAGGACTCAAAAGTTCACTAATTAATAAATTTAATAAACCATGGTCCGTGCATAGCACGGGGTTTTGCTAGTACAAAGTAAAACAAAGGACATAGTCTTAGGCTCAAAAAATAGTTCTTCATATGTGACACTTTAATATTAATTGGCGTAATTAAACTCTTTGAACTATGGAAGGCCTGATGGAGGGGAGAGCAGGAGACCCATTTGTCTGAGGCGACAATGGCGACCATTTGTCTGAGGCGGCAATGGCGATCTGGGTCTATCATAATCTATGAAGATAACCTTGTCATCCAGAAACTTTCCATCTACGCATGCCCTTTATAACCTTCTGTTGCCTCTTCTACAGTGGCATATGAACATGACCAAACCCTTTTGAATATCTTGAAACACGCTCGGTTACCATTCCGGCATAGATTAGCTGGCCAAATCTTGAAAAGGGTTCTCTAACAAGGCTTTTGTTGTGGTCCTTTTATTAGCCTTGAGACAAAAAAGGTTAGGGGAAGGATCTGTAGGAATAACTAGTAGAGGAGAAGCAAAATGAAGGAGAATAACAGCTATTTGTTGTCGCCTCTTATGACTATTACTCTCCTTCCTACAGCTGCAATTTCTATCTCTATGTGACCCAAATTATCAAAAGTAATAAACTGGTGTATATGCAGCCATCAAGAATATAATCTACAGCATGCAAGAAGAGTAACTAAACAATAGCATGAATGGCAACTATTATAAAATTTACTCCTTTATAAAGCGGCTGTTACAATTTAAAAGTAAATTTTCAGCCATGTCCGTTACAAAATTTAAGCTGTTTTGATAGCATGAATGACAGCTATTAAAGCAGTTGCTCTAGAATTCAAGAGTAAGATTTAGGGTTAGATCTGTTGTAGAAGTTAAGCTGTTTTGAGTAGCCGTTGCAGATCCAGTAATTACGAGTTGGTGTCCAAATAGAAAGGATTGGTCAAAATCAAAATCCAATTGATCTCAATTTAAAACTGTCCCTTTCATAGTTGAACGGAGCCCTGCTTGCATGCTGGAGACCCTGTAGTTTAAGTCGTCCATTTTCTTGTGACTCGATTAAAGTAGTTTTCACCCCCCAAAGTCATTACATCATCTTGGCTTCATCCACACCAAACTTGGTGGCATACTTTTTTGTAAAGTTGATGAGAGTGAAGGCCCACTCATGTAGACCCGCAGAAAAACAACAACAGTTCCTTTCTCTGGATAGATCTGGATATCCCCAGTGAGAGGATATTCAATTGAATTGTTGCCACGACGACATTGGCATTTTCCATGACACATTGGAAGGTTTGATAGATTTCTTCTCTTTGGAGCCGACACTCGAGGAAACACGGTTACATCATGCACACCGCCAACACTGGCCGAATCTTTTTTCCTAAAAACTCTCTTAGTTTGAAAGCATACACTTTCAATGATGCAATCAACCATGACAAGCAGTACCACTAGTGATATGTGAGTGCGGATCGTGTTTAGTAGGAAGAGATACTGTTTCACGCAATCTAAATTCATCAAATGTGTAAAATTTCTTTTTAATTTTCTCATTTTGAAGAAGCAATGGAGAGGGTGCATTAGTTGGTGAATTTGGATTGGATAAAAGAGTATCTCCCTGTTTCTTTAAACACGATCTAGACTTGTGATATGTAGGTGACTCATCTTTGATGTGAAATCAACGTGCCCATGGGAAACAAACAAACGGGGCAGTGGAAATCCAACTCATAGTTAGTCCATCCCATTATAAGGGATTGGGTTTGATGGGCTTTTATTGGCTCGTTGTTTTAAAGTGTAAAAAATATGGGAATCAAACCCTTGTCTCGCAGAATTACCGTTATACACTCACTGCCACCTGATCAAAAACAACTTGTTTGTAAAAGATTTTTCAGTAAAATATACTTAAACCATTTTTAAGAGGGTGGAGATGGCCAAAACTCGAACACAAATCAAGTCAGAGTCAACAAAACCACACCCTCTTCAAATATGAGAAATCCTCTCTCTAAAAAACGATCCTTTTTCTGCCCCCTTTTGTTTTTGTCATGGAGCCCACTACCCTTAATGAATAGTTACAAGTCGAAGTTTGACACTAATCCAACTTTTTTTGCCATTGGATTGAAATCATAGCAAAATAATGCCTCTATTTGATACTCATCCAACTTTTCTTTACCATTAGATTGAAATCATAACAAATTAATATCTCTAAACTATTAAATTTTTAGGCCAAGTATCAAAAGGTTAAAATGATCTTATGGACTCAAACTTTGCATAGAGTAGACATCATATGGATCTTTCATCCAATGGACTTTGAGATTGCATATTCAAGAAACTTCAAGGAGGATGCTACTAAAGACGTAAAATGAAAGAATGGCCTGCCTCTTACCCTAGTGGCAAGAGTTGTGAGTTCTTATCTACTTGTCTTGGGTTTGAACCTAAGCAGCACCTTCCCTCACTCGAGCGTCGTGCTACCTCACCTGAGGTCTTCTTCCCTCACCAAAGAGATTAGGTCCTAGCCCTGTAAGCTGGGTATCAAAAATAAAAACAAAAACTGAGACTTTCTTAATTGGTGCGCCTTGCCCATTTTCCTTTTGCTTTCTTATTCAATTAATCATAGTCACAAATTGTTGTTTTCAAGATGGCTCACAAAAGGGTTCACAATTTAGGAACTTGGACCGATTTAAGGTGGGTCCACAAAGTGGTTTGGAAACCTGGCCAAATTTCCCATTAAATGTAACAATGATCGATAATAACGGGTCCCAAGCTGGATCGACATTCCTTAATTTTCTCTCCAAATGCAAGATGACCTCTTTCATAGAGGTTGGGCTGGAGATAATGAATGGGAGAAAAGGTTCTGTTTAATGTGTTTCAGCCATCTATGGTTGGCAGGTCCTATCTTTCTAATTCTTTGGACCAATGAGATGTGGGATCTAGGAACTTTACAGACCCTCTTAGGGCCCCATGGGTCAAGACTCTCCACTGAGAAAAAGAAGATAAAAAACTCATCAAGATTCAAGTGGAGAGCTTTCCATAAAGAATGGACGGTTCCTACCCACCGAAAGAATGGACGGTTAACAGACATGGCAAACAGACACAATCAATGCTGCTGCAGCCTGCTCAAGAGGATTGGGCCACAAATCCATAGTTTAGGTCAAGGACTGATCATGCTAGGCCCCACCCTTGATGAGCTCAAGTTGGTCGGAGTAGTAACGTGTACGACTGGCCTTCTTCTTTTTTAACGCCAAAAGTTCATTGGACCTGCACTCCTGCTGCATCTGGATGAAGGGTCAACACAGAAGCCTCAATCTGCTCATGCATGCAAAAAGTTATCCAATAAAAGACTTACAAAATTGGTGGTCGACACAGAAGCCTCAATCTGCTGCTCATGGCACATTGGATAGGCCTACCGCCTACGTGAGGCCAAATACGTCGTCCCATGGACAAAATTTTGGACAACTTTATCTGGTGGGATTGGTTTGTCAAAGTGGCCAATCTAATGTTTTCTAAGGGCCTTTGTTTCAGATAATTAAATGTCTAAAGTTGTCTTTCTATAAATGATTAAAAATGATTAATCAATAAGTCAATATATAAGAAATACCATCAAATAACCCCTGAAGTTGGACAAGGTAAAATGAAGGGAGGCATGCAAAGCCCCTCCAATTTACTCTACCCTTCCCCCTTTTCCATTCAAACACCCTTGAAGTAAAACTTTCTATTACATTAGTTTCACTCGCTTTTCACTTCTTTCATCCAAACACACACGTGAAATTAAACTTCATGTCATCATATCAATGAGTATTGTTTTTTTACTCTCCTTCTACTCTAGTTGTACTAAATCCTAAGTGGAGCTCATCTCACTTTAAGTGTATTCAATTCCTTTATATTTATGCAATCAAACATTCCTAAACATGAGATTTCTCCCGACTCAATCAGGCTTTACTGTGGGTGTGTTTCATTATCTAGGCCATATAAGATCAAATGCAATCCATTAGCATTCGATCAAATGCTAAGGGATGCTGGCATATGAGAAGGTAAGTTTTGCACCTTGGGCCTTGAGTTTCATCATCTAGGCCATCATATAAGATCCAACGGTAGGAACTTCTTAAGTAAACTTGTCTATTTGCAGGATATTGACAGTCTTGATCACCAACTCATAGACCCCACTGGAAACACACCCAAAGCCCGAGGCTTGAACCTTCAAACCCATCAGTCAATGATCATAAAATTCCCCATTTCCTCCCTTGATCAACGGCTATGAATCCGTGTACATGAATGTCATATGTCAAATGCCCTGTGGTAGGTGACGATCCCAACGACCTTAATAAAAACCATGAGGACCTGGCATGTTGTGGGGTCTCCCTTACTGCGGATTAGGTGGGGCTTCACCTTTACTGGAATCTTGTTTTCCACAAAAGACTTATCTTAAATTGCCTGTGACTGTGATTACTAGGAGTGTGTGTATCATTTTCGCATACGGTTCCTGTTACTGACTGTGATTCACCGTCGCTCCATTCTCCACCATAAGTTGGGAGTATGATTGAGATTTGCGAAATGACTTGTCATATCCCAAATGTCAGACATGAATAGGACCTCTGTCCAATGTGATCATCATTTACACAACCAATCCACACGGTGGCCCACTAATTCAACGGTCCAGATCACCAATCAATGACCACAGAGATGAAAGCGGAAGAAGACAAAGATTGTAAAGTAAAAGGGCAGCAAGTTTTTTTTCTTTTTTGGGTATATACCCCTAATGTTTATACAATTTATAAATGGGCCCTAGGTGTTTGAGCATTCGGAGATGTCCCCAAAACCAGTCGTTCTACCTTATCAAAATAAAAAATCAGTCATTTGTAATGAGACTAAGCAACCACAATGAGTTTTGTATTGAGTTTTTATAAAAACGAGCTTGGCCCTTCCATTTATTAAAAATACATATATAATTATTCATAAAAATGCTATTATTTTATTTCAAGTTCCACGAGTAACTCTCTCGTACAATTAAAGTCAAGTCAATTCATGTATTTTACAACTTCTCATCAATTTAATGGAAGGTCATGCACGCATGGATTAGGTCAATTATAATTAATCATAGGTATATGTATTGATTGTCATTATGATTTATTTAACAGAAAATAAACTTTATGTTAATAAAAATGGACTTATCTAAAAGTACTTTTAAGTATATGTATTGATTGTCATTATGATCTATTTAACAGAAAATAAACTTTATATCAATAAAAATGAACTTATCTAAGAGTACTTTGTTCCACTAAATATAGTCATCTAGTAACTATGTCAATGTTATTAGCTTTAAAGAAATTTCAGCCAAAGCTTTTAAACTTATGGATATGGGGATAAAGAATGGACGAAAGTATCATTTTAAGTCGAAAAGTTACTGTAGACACAAGGCTACTGATCTCATGGACATTAAATGTGTTAAAATGAAAGTCTAAAATCACATGGGGCCTAGTCACAAATTCCAAAAACCACAAAGGGGTATATAAAAAAAACACAAAGGAAGTGCATTCATGTGGGAAGAAACGAGAAAGGGAGAAGAGGGAGATATCATCTTCTTTTCATCAGAACACGAGAAAGCAACACGTGTCCCAACCACTGAACGCTTCGTGGCAAAAGTCGATTCCTTTCTCCTCCAAACAAATATATATATATATGCACAAACAAAAGCAACCCCAGAAAGAAAGAAAAGGAAGAGTGAAATCACCTGAAAGGGAAGAGGATTCACAAGTCTCTCACTCTCTTCCTCTCTCTTTTTTCTATCCTGTTTGCTGTAGATTGAATTGATTGATCCGGGTTTAAAGAGGAGAGAGAGGCTTCGAGCGAATGGCAAGCATCACGCCCAAGAGCAAAAGCGGGGCACAGGTGTTGGATGGTTCGGATATAAGAGATTTGGTGGAGAACGAAGAGGTATTCAGCAGTTTTGTGGACCATAAATTCCAACAGCTGGATAGAGACTGTGATGGGAACTTGTCTGTGAGAGAGCTGCAGCCTGCTGTTGCTGATATTGGTGCTGCTCTTGGTCTTCCTGCTCAGGGCTCTTCTCCTGACTCTGACCACTTCTACACAGAGGTTCGACCCCCGCTCTCTCTCTCTATCTCTGTCTGATTGTTTTGTTTTTTGCCTTTTGTTTCATGGACGGTTGAGAATTTTTTTTTTTTATTATATATGGTCGTGAGGTGTCATTGGGTGGGTCCCATAATACATGGTCCAAATGGAGGAGGCATTTCTGGGGTTATGATATCAACAGTTGGATGATATTATAAATAGGAAATATTCAAGTGAGAAATACTATTGGAGAACTTTTTTCGGATCGCAAGTAGCAACCCATTCAAATTTAACAGGAACCATCCCAAAGATTGGCATACATCCAAATGAGCTGAACCATTGTATCGAAAGTTGAATATTTTTTAAAATATGAAGCGATTAAATTTGTGGGTCAGAAATGAAAGGGTTAGGGCATGGGTTTGGAGCTAAATTTGATACTTTGGGTGGTCTCATATAGATCTTTTCGTCTCCCACGTCCCATCGCCAAAAGAGGCCGAAAATTGAGTCCCACGGAAAATTTCTCATGTAATATGTAATAACGGTTCCACCTCAATATTACCCTTATAAATGTGCGACAATATCACAAGTTGCAACGTGTAGTGTGGCAGGTTGTGTGGAGTTAGTTTACTGGACCTCAGTTGAGACTTTGTACATGCCTGGGTTTTACTGGACATCTGTTAAAAGACTTGGTACATGCCTGTAAAAGTAATCTTAAAATAAGGAGTCCAGACTCCACATCCCTCTGGTATCTCTCACATGCGTGGAACTCCATCGTGGGACCCGCATACTATTACTCTTCTGTGTAAAAATAAATGGAGTCTGGATTGTCTGTTTTGTGTTGATCCAATCCACATACGTAGTAGTAGTAGTAATAATAAGATGTTATACAGTTGGCGAATGTGGATTAAATGATATAGTTTTTCCCTCTTTCATAAAAGGGAAATAGGTATTCCGACTTGAAGGGAGTCTTCTTTTCCGGTTATATATCTTCAAATTTTAATTCAATAGAAGTTGGTCCTGCAAATAGAACGAGTATATGATTGATATTGTAATTAATACAATTTAATGCATTATTGGTCCAGTCCTATCCATCAATAATGTTAGTGGGACCAACTTCCTTTGAAGTAAAAGTTGATGAGAAGCCTTATTCAGAATGTCTTTCATCTCATGGACGGTCTAGATCTTGACTGTGGTCAATTCGTGAAGTTTGTACGATGTACTCATACATAATACATTGATTGAAAAGTGTGGAATCTGCCAGTCAAATGAACATTTTGACTCGGCCTGTAGTATTGGGAGTTGGGACAGTTTGCATGAGAAGAAAAAGATGCTGTCTACATCCAAATGGAAGGGGCGGTCAGGATCCTCCAATGTAACTTTGGACGGTTAAATTCATGCTATCACTTATATCTGATATTCTGGTAGCCTTTTACACTCAGAAACCTGGGTCTTGTAATCTCTGGGTTCAATTAGACGGACTCAAGGATCATGTAGCTTTTATTCTGTTATTACACATGAGAACTGTTACACATGAAACTGATACAACGGCTAGAATCCCATGGTGGGACCTATTTACTGAAATCTGAATCGTTCAAAATTAACTCCCTCGCGGTAATATAGTGTAAACTCAAAATTGACATCAATCAGAACTTGTCCTACCTGTGGATTGGCTGATAATGAATATGCATGAGAATGTGTTAATTACGTTTTTCTCGCATACGGTCATCCAATGGAAACTCTGATTGAAATAAAATTTGAGAATACTCCCTTATATCTGGAGGCATTTGTTTTGAACCGTCAGGATATTATTAGATAGGTCAGGCTGTAGCATTCCACCCATTCAACTCAGGATTACAGCCTCAGAGGATCCGGATTCAGTAGGCCCACGGTTTTGATGTCCCCACACCAAAATGTGGGCCCATTATACGGTGATATAGTCGATTGTAGTCAACGCAGCACGGCCGCCCTCTTGAATGAGCTGTAGCCCAACTACTGGTGGTAATTATTGAAATGTTTAGTAGCTATCATCTGATCCAACACGTTCTTATTCTAAGTCAGAAAAACTATAGAAAAGTCTCAGTAGTGCTCCTGCAATGCATGTGCAAAGAAGTCCAATTTAACAAATAATAAAAAAAAAATGAGAAAGTATGTAGTTAGAATTTAGAAGGGACCGGGCGGGCGGGGGGCGGGCGCATTAAATATTCTGAAAGACACAAAAGAGTACTTCAAACCATGAAACTCTTAAAAAAAAGTCCTAAAACAACGAGTGCTCTTTTTTTTTCCGGCACATTGCCTTCTACAAACTTTTTTTTTCTAAACTCAAACGAGCGCATGTATCTTGCATACAAGTTGTGTGTGCCCACATAATATGATCCCCATGTAAAAGTTGTACATGCGTGTGTACACGAGATACATGCGCATGAGCGAGTGCAGAAAAAAAAAGTTGTGCAAATAGTAGTGCGCTGATTAAAAACGTTGTATGAACAACTGTACGTGCGAGCATTCTCAGGGACTTTTTTGGGGGTTTTATGGTTTGAGTTGCTCTTTTGAGACTTTTCACTTATTTGAGGTTTTTTTTTTTTAAGTTGGCATGGTTGTATCGTCTATGTCATGGTCTAAGACTTGGTCGTATTGGATTGTGTTTTAATGCCAATTATCAGAAAATGTTGCACAGATCTATTCCCTTCTTTTTCTAATTGTTATTGTATTTGTCGTTCTTTGTGATAAGATTCTATTGAAAAGATCAGTAGTCCACGTGCTCTGGCCGAAAGTAATCTTATCTCACAGTACTAAAGATAAAGGGTGACCACCACCCAAGAAATCCATGACTGACTGTTGAGGAGTGTGGTCCACTTGAATTTAGTACTTGTTTATGCTATATGAGGATTTTCCATTCCCTAGATTTCTGCTTTCGCGGCAAAGAGGAAGTCCCCATTCCTACTTTTTACGGTAAATCAATATTTTCTCTTTCTATGAAAGTTCATTTTTCTCTTAAGAGAATTTGTCGCACGAAACAAGGAAATGGTGGGCTAGCTATATGGAAAATCAAAAGAATTTTCCTCATTGTGCAACTGCATTCTTGAGGGTGTATTTGTGTGACAATAAGATTCGTGTGTTTGTGTGACGAGGATTCTGTGCTCCATGGATTTTCATTCTTCTGTTAGAGATGAATTATTGATTTTTACCTCTCCCATAGGAATTCAAAATCCTCTCAACCAAGGAAAATTAGTTCATTTTTTTTTCCGTTTGTATGGAAAAGTGTTGTACCAAGCAACAGAAGAGTGGGTCATGTAGAAAATTAGGACAATTCTTCTCTCCATTGTGGAATCCTGTTGTTGTACAAGCATTTCTTAATATAGGACTAATAACTAGTATGTGGTGTCTAACATTTCGAATTGGAAGATTTCTTTGGCTACTACTTCGTTGTAAAAAAATAATATATATATATGATGACTTGTAGCTATCCCAACATAGTTGGGACTAGGCTTTGATGATGATGATGATGATATAAATATAATCACTTGTGAAACATTTAGGCATGACTTTAATTTAAATTCTGGAAAGCCCATGCTATGCATTATTTTCGTTTAATGTGTCCTTCCCATATCTAGTTTGGATTTCTTTTTCTTTTTAACATCCTCCTTTCTTTGCTTGTCGTCTTTTAGTGGCTACATTTATTTGTACATGAGCCCTCTCACACTTCTATATTAGAGATAACATTATCATGTGCTAATGACTGCAGCCTTCATTAATTACAACGCTTACCTTTGATTAATTCAACTCCCATGTCATATGCTAATTATTTATGGGCATCAATCTAGAATTTCACATTGCATAGTTAATTTAGGAAAATTATAGTTAAAATTTATGATAAATCAGCAGAGCACATCTGTCCAGTTTATGTGAAATTTGGCCATTTTTGTACAAGTAGGGCATGGGATTGAGGTAAAGACCTGATGAATCATAGGTGGGTTTGCAATACTATCTACCTACCTTAGTAATACAAATTAAATTCACCTGCATGGACAACAGTGTTTATGCACAGGTAGTGTTAATGGGCGCTGCTAGTCTGTCAAAAATACTACCATTATTTAGAGAAGTACTGGCCACTGAGTTATAAATACTCCTTTTCATGAAAGGTTGAGATGAAATACGGATAGATTTAATTATATTGATCACCATCATCAATGCCCTGTGCCAATTACGCTGGGTCAGCTTTACCATAAATTATTTTATCGAAATGTTTTCTCTTTTTTAACAATGGTTTTAATGATTCTCATATTTTTAATTATCTCACTTTTACTGTCTATTCTCATTAATAATTCATTGTATTTGTCAAATGGATGTAAAGTGAGAAATCATTTGGTGATTCTAACATGAGTGAGAGAGAGAGAGAGAGAGAGAGAGAGAGAGAGAGAGGGTGACCAGACTTGACCTGCCCTTGGTGAAAGGTGGGTTTGGTTATGGTTTAGGTTGGTTCTAGGCAAGCATGAGTTCATAGATTTTGATCCGAGTTGGATTAGGTTTTGATTGTCATGACCAACCGTTTCCTTTTTCATAGCCCGTCATACTGTTTGGAATATCAAGTTTTTCTTCAAATGAATGTATTTATCACATATATGGAAAGAATGACGGTTTTGTTGGTGGGGATTGAAGGTTTTGAATGAATTCACTCATGGGAAGCAGGAGAAGGTGAGCAAGATCGAGTTCAAAGAAGTGCTATCAGACTTTCTACTAGGCATGGCAGCGGGCCTCAAGCGAGATCCAATTGTGATATTGAGAATTGATGGTGAAGATCTTTTAGAATTCCTTGACAGCCCAACGTTTCAACCGGATGCAACGGCCATATTTTCACAGATAGAATCAACGGTAGGATCTCTGCAGGATTACATGACCAAGGCACTTGAACAACTCACAGTTGAACATGGCATGCCGCCACCTTCTGACCCTTGGGTAATTTGCAAATTGGAATTTCTTGATGCTCATTTCTTTCTCACTTTGATCCTCTCATGGGATTTACAACTCTCTCCTACTTTTGTTTTTTTGTGTCTTATTTATGCGAGGTTGAACAATTCTTATGAATTGAAGTAATATCCTAAGACCCAATATTCATAGGTTTTATGTGAGAATTCCTTCCATGGTGGAATTATATCTTGAACAGGTCAATTTGAAAGGAAAGGGATCCTCAATGTACCTAGCCATCCAATTGGGCCTATGCAGGTCTTGTGGCCCACATGGTCCACGCCCCATTCATCCCAGAACCCTTAGTTGCACAATTGATTTTTTTTTTTTACCTCTCTAAGTTTTGTGTAACGTCTATTATTACACAAATCACTGCTAGTTTAGGTTCTTTTATCTCTCTCTAATTTCAGCAAAAATTGTGCTGGCCATACTACATTTTTCATCTGTGCAGGTCTTTAACAACATCGTCAAACCCACATTGGAATCTTGTAGCACCCATCAACAAGAGCAACCCATTTCTCAGGAGATGTTTTTAGAGGAGTTCAGTAAGTTCTTGAAGAACATTGCTCAGCATCTCAAAGAAGAACCCGCTATTGTGGCCCATACTGAAAATACCTTCGATGGTAGCAGCATCAAGAAACTGTTATCTAACAAATTTGAATTGGAGAAGGTTGGTTAATTGTTATTTATTTATTATTAATTTTACAAATTTTTGAGCAATTTTTTTTAATTCAATCTGATGAATGCTACGTTGGTATCATTATCTAATATTCATGGGTGAGATTGACGGGTTGGATCGATTGTTGGGCGAGCCCCATTACAGCGGATAGGGTGGGGAGCACGAAGATTTTGTTGATCTTAGCGCACGCCCTCTCTCTCTCTCTCTCTCTCTCTCTCTCTCTCTCTCTCTCTCCATATATATATATATTTATATATATATATAGGCAATGCTAGAAAAACATCCCTCCTAATAGGACTCACTGGAATGAATGATGATCATGGTATATGAGACCTCTCTATATACAAAATTTGGACTCCATGAGATAATCCCAACCCATTGATCCATGACCCTATAATTTAATGGTTTTAGAGGCATCATTTTCTTATTCTTTCAATCCAATGGAAAGGAAAAATTGGAAGAGTGTCAAATTTGGACTTGTGACTATTGAGAAGGGGTTAGTGTATGTGAAAATACTAAATTGACTCAAGGTGGGCCCCATGACAAAAAAAGGGGTGGAAAAGGGAGCAATTTTAAAGAGTAGCATTTTGGAGAATCACCCTCTTTATATATTCTTTTCTTTTCTTTTTTTGATAATGGAGGGTGTCCCAACCCTTTGGGCCGTATTAATCCTTATGGGCTTAGGGGGAGCCGCGTAAATCTCATATGGTCCCACTGTGGTAGTGTAGTTTCGAGCCCTCAACCTCTAGAAGGAAACCATGATCCTAGGCCAATTGAGCTACCCCTCGGGGTTTATATATTCTTTTCTTTTGTCTCTCCCAATATATAATTGTGATGAAAATGTAATTGTGGTGAAAATGCTAATCAACATTGTCAAAATATCAAACTCATGAACTTTCATTATCTTTCCTCTCAGGCATTGGATACAACATGGAAGGACATGCCCAAAGATCGTGAGGGGAAAGCATCTAAGGTGTATCTCCGAGTCGCCTTGGATGGGATGTCCCCAGCAGCTGGTTTGCCACCTTATGGTGCGCTAGAACAGGTGGGCCTTGTCTATTCTATTTTATACTGGAGTTTTCATTATATTGAAAGTTTGGAAAAAAAAAAAGTTCTAAATAGGTGACTTGTAAATTATAGTCCTTATTGATCAACTTTGTTGGTGTTTGACCTAATGCACTTGGGTCTATCTATTGGTGATCCAGACCATATAAGACCATTGATCTTCTGAGCCTTGTGGTACCTTCAAAAACACCATCCATAAAAATAAAAAAAAAAACAACAACAACAACAAACAAAGAAATTTAGAAAGAAAGCAAGAAGTGAGCTCTTGTGAGTTCATTGCACCATAAAATCACTGTACTACATCATGAGCCCACATATATTATGACTTTTATATTTATATTTTTATGCCTATGTTTCACCTTTTTAAACACATTTTTTTTTTTTTTTCCATTGTGTGTTACTGAAATGATTAGCCAACCGCCAAAGCACTTATTCAGACCAGCTTCTCATTTTGGAAACTAAAATACAAGTCTGATTGGAACTCTACAGATGGACAAAGTTGTGAATGAGGTCTTCAAGATGGTGAATGCGGAGGATAGCAGTGTTGTTGCACAAGATGAGTTTAAGAAGATCATGATGGAAATCCTTGGGAGTATTGTGCTCCAATTGGAGGGTAATCCCATCTCCATTTCGTCAAATTCTGTGGTTCATGAGCCCCTCTCGTCTCCTTCAGTGCTGTTGCCTCCAATGTCTTCATCATCCCAACCATCCCAGAGCGAGTAAATTAATTACTTGAGAGTGAAATGAGGTAGATTATGTAGATTAAGTGTCCAAAAGTTACACTAATGTGCCGTATAATCACTCAAATTAGTGTGCCTTCCCTAGTTTCCATGGACACGTTGGAGAATTGTGTTGAAGTTATTGAAAATAAATGTAAACCATTTTGGATGGTGTGGTGTGTATTTGTTCTCATCTGGGGAAATCGCTGTATTATGTATTAGAAAGCACGAGATTTTCAAGTGTAATTCTAATTCATATATAGTTAATGACAATGGCCTGTTTCTAGACTGGTGGCATCAGAAAGGCCTGAATTTCAAAAAACTGTGGCGGTTGAAATACCTTCGACTGGCTCTTATCTGAGTGGTGGTGGAGTGAGGATATGATCAACAAGGGTAAAAGGTGTCTAGTCATTTTCTTTATTATAGAGAGTCAGTTATGTTCTATCCATGATGGCGGGGACCGACTATTTTCCGAGAATTTCAAGAAATTCGATTCCATGAAAACAAACGGGTGCACAGTATTCTTAAGAATCAACACTAATCAAACCGACACGCCTTTACGTTTAAACTTTCAAATTTTTTTTTTTTTTTTAGAGTTTTGAAAGCATTTAATTTGTAAATTTTATATAAAATGATAACATGAAGAAGAACTCATGGCTTCTAAACGTTGCAGCTACTTGTTTCATCACATGTGGTTGAAAATCATTCATAAACAGCTTGTTCTCAAATGCATTAACACATCAAAACACTCAGCCACAAGCCCACAACAAACTACAGAGATCAAATTTACACTGAGATTCTCATTCAAAGGGACAGAAAACAAACACTAGCAACTCCCTGTATAAGTTCACACACAGGTCCAACCTCAGACCAGAAGCATATAAGAAAAAAGAATGAAAAAAAGAAAAATATAACATATTACTAACAAATCCTACCATTTTTAGAACTCATATAAAAAGAGACACCTGTTGGGGCACAGGGAAAATCTACAATCCACACACAAGCTATGATGCGCACACAAATTCAATTAAGCAATCAATCACACATAATACACAATAAGATTTACATGGTTTGATGGTGGGCCTACGTCTACAGAAAAAGAACAGTCATCTATTCTTCTTTTCTTTTCTTCCCTCTTCTGTTAGGATTAAGGTTACTAGTTACATCAATCTGAATTCCAAACAACGCAGGTGAAACATTCTGGTTAACCCGGAATGCAAGATATAACCCAACAGCACGTCCTTCACTTGACAGGCAATGCTGGTAGCCCCAACTCCGATGCAGCGCTCGAACTTGCCACTGAGCCTCTACCACCTTCCTCACATGCTGATTTCTTAATGAATTCTATACAATCTGCAACTGCCTCACTGTAATGTGAGTCAGGTGGATACCCCCGTGACGCCTTACCACCACAAGATGACCCACTTTGCTGCCTCTTTGATATGGCTGATAGCATGATCAGTCGAAAGACTACCTCACGAAATCGCTCCAAGAGCGACACAGGGGACGCTTGGTTGCCTCCGAGCTTTGGTATGCAAAAGCTACCAGTCTTCATGTTCCTTCTCCTCCCTCTCATCTTCCCAGTTTTTCTCTCCTCTTTCAGGTCCATATAAGAATCCAAGAGAGACCCAGTAGAAGTACACATATGAATCTAGGACCACTCTAGTGCTTATAATATGTTTCCTTGGGGCTAACCATTAGCCACTAATATGGGCAGGACTTAAGGAGTCACGTGGATACATGTGCTAGGGAGATATATTTGTCTCTAGTGACAGGATGACTTCAAGGAACGGTTTATTAAAATCGACCGACCAGAGGAGAAAGAAACAAAGACAAGATAAAAATATGAGGGTGAAGGAGAGAGAAACAAAAACAAGAAAAAACTATGAGGTTAGTTGTATTTAGGGGATGTCAAAGGTTAATGTTCCACATTCTCTGATGTAGAGAAGGGAGTGTGGAGGAATAATCAAAGAGAGGGTCGGCGAGCAGTTGGATTGATAAGATCTGTGAGTAGATCTACATCTTCATTGGATGGGGGTATTGTCACGTCCCCCAAAATAAGAATTGGGGAAAGATGAAAAATAAATCAAATTCGAATTTTCTGTGTTTAATACAACACAAGCTTCCAAAAGTGGACCCACTAAATCACAGACTGTGGTGAGTCAAAATAAATTTCGTTAAATGCAACGGAAGCTTTATTCAATTGGTATTCAAGCTCATAAATAAGATCCGACACGAAAATCAAATAAACATTAAAAGTTAAAGTTGCAGAATAAATAAAACAATTACTAATGAAATGTTTATCATTAAAGAACGTTCATCTAAAGAATTACTAAGATGACATTCACTCTCATGCAGGCTCAGACGGCTCCAAAACCGTCTTTGGCATCCTACTCGGGTTCATCAGTTGGCTTAAACGTTTGAAACTTTTGATCCTCCTTCGTCTTCTCGGTATAGTAGGGCTCGGTACCTATGCACCAAATATAACAAAGTAAATAGCAAGAACATGATCATAATTCGAAATTAAAATACGATATCAAGTTGAGTAAAGACAAGTGAGATCATATGAACAATGGTAAAAACAATGACAAGAAGAACGTATAACATAACCCAAAAGACACCAAATAGAGCAATATATAATTCACACGGAGACAAGTGTCCCCGTTTTGGGTGGTCAACCCTGCATAATCGGGAAAGCCCGTCCACAACGTCGGTGGTCATAAACCCATCAAAATCAAGATAACATGTTCACATTCAAAGCGGATTATAAGTGATTCGGACAAATCGGTGATCAACCGTCCATATATTATCTGCAGTCGTTCATAAATGACACACATAAACGGAAACATATAAGCATAATAGACCTGAATAATAAAGCTCCGACACAAGAGTCCTAAGTCAAAATGAAGTGCTGGCCATTCCATAATACATATCATAATCAAAACCACATGCGTAATTTGCCAAGCAACTTCATAGTCCATAATACATAACAGGGAATGCATCTAAAGGAATACATAACCTAAACCAACATATGCATGCGATTATAAAGGTTAAGACATAGTACGAATCAATCCTAAGGTTAGACATATATTCATATACCCGTCAACACACAATAATAACGCTAGTAAGATAAGAACGTTACATCTCTCAACATTCATGGTGCATAGATCCAATGAAGGATTTCCAATAGAGATGTATTGCCCCTTTCTTGCTAGAGTTCATTAAAATCATCACAAGTATTTGAATCTTACGTCCATAAGATACCGTATGCCCAAAGACGGTTCCTATGTCAAGTCCAGGTAGGTAATTTAAGGTTATTAAATCCATACGAAGTCCCATACACGAAAACATTAATCCCTAAACGAATTAGAGCCAAATCGGTCAAAGAGAATCACAAAATGCCCAAGTACATTAAACGTTCGAATGTATGAACCCAAAGTTCGAACGTTCAGGGTCTCGAATTTTGGCTTAGGAGTGAGGAGTCAAACGTTCGAACGTTCATGAGGCACGTTCGAACATTTGATGCCTCTGCCCCTTTGGCCTAGACAAATCTGACATTGAACGTTCGAACTTTGGAAGGGAACGTTCGTCGTCTCTGTCATTTGGTCTAGACAATTCTGGGTTCACGCGTTCGAACGTTCCCATGCAACGTTCGAACGTATGACGTTCAGAATGTTGGCCCGTTCGTGAACAGTCACAGAAATTGGGGTTTTTCCCCTTTTCATCCATTTTTCTCCCTGTACCACTAGAGAGTACAATTCCAACCAAATCCATACGAATCACATCCATTAGGAATGAAATGGAATCCACATTTCCATTATCCAAATCATCAATTAACCCAAACATCCATTAAGATCCCTAATCTACCATTATCACTTAGAAAAGGGCAAATAAACAAACCTATATGCATTAGATAGGAATCAAAGATCAAATAAAGCATTCAATAACAAATTATGATAATGTACTTGCCTCAGATTCGAAGTTGAAGAAGAATGCAATAGGTTTCCTAACTAAATACCCAATCTAAGATTACCACGGCTCTCGATCACAATCCTAACACCAATTTGACACAAGAGATGGGATAGAAGTGCCCCGGTGATCAGATCTATGGTATTCCTATCCAAAACCTAACATTTGAAAGAATAAGAAGATAACCTACGAATACAGATTTACTCCTAATAATTTGAGGAGATGGTTACCTAAGATGAGAAGATTGAACCGAGAATGCTGGTATCCTCTGATCTTGATTCTGATGGCTGGATCCTAAAGCTGGTATAGATTGGGAAGTTGAAAGAGGAAGAAGATGAAGAAGTTACGGGAGGAGTTGCAGAGATTAGTGGGGAGAGATAAGAAGTGATTCTTTAAAAGAGAAATTAGGTTAAAAGGGTACTCTTGGGCTTAAGTCATTGGGTCAAAACTACGGGTCAGGTCATCTACCCACTAACCCAACTTACCAATCCACTCATCTAATCTAACGTGTGCCCCACTTAATCCTAACCACTTAAATAACTAAAATACATTCAATTAAATTAATAATAATATCTAATTAAAATATAATAAAATACTATAGGTGGGACCGGGATCTTATAGGTATTTTTGTTATCCTTCAGGTGGGATTTTGTCCTATTTAATTCCATCTGATTCTACTGTAGCACAGGGGAGTGTCTTTTCTCTAATTGGAAAATGGTCCTATCAATTCTACCAGATGGGTTCAAGACTTCGATTCCTCTAAGTTTATAACCTCCGGAGGAACTAAATAAGACATCTAGAGGAGATAGTGGGTTTCATAGTTGATTGGCAACCCCTGCATCTCATCCCAGCAACGTATAAGGGCATATTTGGATGTATGGTGAATTGAAGTAAAGTAAAGCGAAACGTCAAATCAAGAGAAAATAAAATATAAGAGGTTATGATGGTATTTTATTTTTAGTTGTTTGGAATGAAATCTTTTTAACTTTTTGTATAAAAAGGTGGGGTTTTGTTGTCTTTTAGTGAAAAAATGATGTTGCTTTTTTTACTTTTTTGGAAAAAGATGGTGGGAATTTTGAAAATGTGTACTTTTGATATAATTTATTGTTTTTTCTTGTCTGGATTCACTTCACCTTAATTTAATCAATTAATTGCCAAACACGGGGATCAATCCTTATACCACTCTTCCCACATTTCTGTTTTCCTTCTCACAGTGTGGGCTTTCTCTTTTCATGTTTGGGTTCTCTTGGGTCTCAGCCCTTAGCTGGGCTAAAAAAAGAAGTTAAGACATATAAAAAGAATGAAGGGTTACTGCTTCTCGCACAATTACCTAGGGATCAGTCCGTGGGTCCTCTCTCTACTTGTAGAGGCTTTTCATTCCCGGCATGTGTAGGTGTTCCCTCCACAATGTGTGATGGGGTCCACTCCAGCGGTTAGCCGGAGGTCCAGCCTCCTTGGCAGCTGGGTGCCAAAAAAAAAAAAAGACGTGATCTAGAGGGAGATAAGGAGAGAAAATAAACGGGAGATTAGAAGAGAGGAACTTCAAAAGGAGAAGTATGAAAAATTGGTGGAGAATGATGAACAAATACCATTTTCTATCAAACCAATCATTTTTCGCTCTATAAAAGACTGTAAATGTTTTCTGCTTCACTGGCCAGGTTTCCAAACCTTCATGTTCTAACTGAAGCTGTAAACCTAAATCACAAAAAGTTTAAGTGAAGCAACCTCACTCAGAAGCTCACTGCTGATTTTTGTTCATTCTTAATAGAAAAAGGAAGTAAAGAAGACAACATCATAGTTTTTGGGGCCACTGTCGCACCAAATACAATATATTGGGATCCAGCCATCTGCAAAATGAACGGGTCCACTGAATGTTCCAAGCTGTCGAATCATGATCATGAAGTGAGTGGTCAAAATAAGAACTTTACCTACGTTTCATTTGACCTCATTAGATCCAATAGTCTGAAACATCAAGGGGGGATGAACTTACCTGTATGCAAAATTTCAGGACGGTTAAATCATCTTAACCCCTTGATCCATGACATTTAAGTTTAGTAGTATTATAGGGCAATGCATTTTTAGAATTTTACTTCAACGTTGAGTAATATTTGGACGAGTGTTACACCCGAGCCATGTGACAATTTGTTTGAAAATGTGATTGAAAAGGAGGAGCAGCTGTGGAAGGATACAAAGGGAATGAAATTGGACCGGTATAAGACCAGTTAACTCCCTGAGCTGAGTTACCAAACTCTCCTTTCTGAGCTAGGCATATTGGGTGTCTGATATGGAGTCATGGACAATATGTTCATAGGCCTTTCAGTGCCAATATGCATACGACATGGGTTTCACCAATGCCTCATATTGGTCAGACAAAAGCCATTACATAATGACATTTAAACCAACATGGCTATAAAACTTAGGAAGCCTTATTTATTAAGAAAAACCTGTGGAATGAGTTATTATACACCTAATGTCAGGGGTATAAATTGAAGGACCTATTTGACAAATCTAACATATTTCAGATAAGAGTTGATTCAAAAGAATCTGTTTGAAACAGAGCCTTTTCAATTAGACATTTTTTCTTTAAAAAATAGGCCCATTTTATTGATAGAGTATGGCATGCCTTTATCAATTAAAATGTGTAGCTTTTATCAATTTGATTTTAGAGTCTGATTCATTCATTTTTATGAGCAATTATTGGATATTTCTAGTGCTAACCAGGAGAGTATCAAAACCTCCCACTTCCCATGCCTTCTGGGAAATTGTCCACTGTTGTTGTTGTGGTGTTTTTTTTTTTTAAAGGCTGGACTCTCTCCTGGGTTCACTTCATCAATCAGCAGTCCATTTATGTCATTTCACCGTGCCATAATTACATTGATCTGATAATTCTAACAAGTAAATCGACCCATTTTCATACTAATGGCTTTTCTCCTCAAAAATTAAAATGATTAGGATTGTAAAACCAATCGATCCTCTAGATTCATAGGCAATCAAAAGTAGTCCTTAATTAACAAATTCACTACTTGCCTTTACAGACCTTTTCATTATAAATAATCTGTACCATCATTTTCGCAGGAGATTGACAACTTGGTTAAAGTCATCTTATTAGTCTATTTCTTTTTCCAATTTAGCAATGGGAACTTCATCAAACCAAATGAACCACGGTTTTTGATAAATTGAACTGTCCAAGTTGCTGGGCTTATGGCCTTCACGCCATATTTTCAGTTTCCTAATTTAAACACAAACGCCTGTGTGGGGCTGTGGTTAATCTTCCAATCATGATTAGAAAATCCAACCCAATCAGCATTATGGTAGATCCGATGGTGGATTCGCAACCAAAATGAGATGCAAGGGGATTAATATAGAGTAGAGAGCACAAGGGGCCTGTTTGTTTGCATATAATGCATATGAATTGAATATGTAGGAATCCACTCCCTAAGTGGTTAAGAATGTCACAGGAGAATATCCAAAAAATAATTATCAAATAGCGGCCCCTTTAATGAAAATGGAATTAAGAGAATATGTGAAATAAATACCAACCATCACCTTAGTAATTCAAATCCTAGAAAAGTAAAGGTTAATTTCATCTAGAACATCATCATATATTCTTCATCTCTCACATGATATCGTCCGCTCTAAACCTCTTTAATAATCCTTTGTTAGAGCTCATTTGACCATGAATTTCTATTATTCAGTTTCTTTGTATACTATGCAAACAAACAAGTCTTAAATGTTTGTCCAATTTGAGTAAGATCTTACTCATGAATTTCCACTGCTTGGATTGTCACTGGCATCAACCATGGGTAATTCAATTCCTAGCTTTCCAAGTGTCGAAAAGCCACTGGGTATTAATCTTAATTATTATTACTGATGCATCATAAACTTAGGGGGTTAAATAAGTTAAGCATCTAAGTAATTACTAATCCCTTTTGAACTTGATCAATACCTCAAAGTGGTTTGTCTCAGTCCCAAAGAAACTGCAAGAAGATAATGTATTTGATGTGTCAATCTTAGGATAAAAGTTAATCAGAGGCATCATTGGTTCCCTTCATCCTCTTATTTTACTGGGGAATTGGTTTCATGGCATCATTATCTATTGTCTAGTTACATCATCATCCATGTCCTCCACATCAAATAAACCTATAGAAACTCCCTTGACCTCACCTTTTCCAAAGATTGTGCTTCAATCTTCTCTATTTATTAACTTATAATAGGACATGGCATGCCCAATATCTGTTGGTTTTAAAGGTTTTGCCCCCTCACCATGATAACTCCTGTGCCCCATCTCACTATCGGGCACTTTCTTGCCTTGTGGGTGGACTCAAAAGCCTATTATATTTTAAGCCTTAGTCACATCTACCAATAAAAAAACATTCAATTTGTCGTACATTGGGAGAAAAAGAAAAACACAAAGGCCAAGGGAAATGAAAATTTTCCAATCACAGAATCCCTATGTGAGGATTACATGATCCTCAAATATGCATGATGTCCTTGGACCTTATTTTTTACAGGTTGGCTCCACAGTTTAATGATCCAGCTGTCGATCTGATCGTATCTACAGTTGATCAATAATGGCTAGCCATGCACATCCAATATTTAGCAATGAAGGGCGCGGTTGATTGATTGCTTTCTTAACTCTGTATTTGTAGGCCATGGTTTTTTTGCCCCTTCAAATGTTGTGTGACTTGCGATGGCATGTTGATGGAACCCACAGTCCAAAACAAACAACAGAGTGGTGCCAGATATCCTTCAAGGTTTGGTTGTGAGGCAATGCTCATTACTAAAACTTGAAGATAACCATCCTACTAAACTAACCATATTGAGTGGACAAAGAAAGCACAACCTTAATGATTTGGGCACATGGGTTATGAGCATAATCTGCTTCTTTGTTGCATCAGAAAAGCCTTAAATAACCAAATTCTTTATTGCTTCTATATGAATCTATGATGGCTTCAATTTAGAAGAAGAGTAAACATTGGTGAAACTCTCCCTTTCGTATATATAAATACATGTTTTGCAGCTAGCGTAATAAAACATGCTTATGCGTGCATTTTGCCTGGAGAATTGTCAGTTAGAAAACATGTACAAGTTACAAGGACAGAGCTTTGTGATACAAGTGAGGGAAGAAGGCCATCATCAGGTTAGATCAAGGGCTGCACCCAAGGTGAATCTCTCACCCATGAGGCTCTTTGACCGCTTTCGAAAAATTATCATGCACTTCATCTTCTCCCTTCCCTCGCGAAGGCATCACGTTCCCCGCCAGCGAGCCGGAGGAGAACATATGGATCCTCCAAAGTCCTCATGCAGTTCATATCACTATATGCCCAATTCACACTACACTGAAGCCATTGCTGATTGCATAGAGTTCTTCAACAAGTCTTCTCAGGAGGCTACAGCTGATGCTTTGGTTTGAGAATTGCAAACCTGGATACCCTTCATCCCCTTCTTGATTTCTACTTCTACCCTGCCAACATAATCCATTGGAGCTGTAAGTTGTGGGGTTATTATGATGATTGAAATTTCTATGGGCGTGTTAGAATACATGGACATCCATCTATGTACGTACTTGGGCTTCATAGGAATATAGTTTGGATACTACCCAATGTATGAAATAGCCAAGAAGATTATTCTTGGTTTATTGTATGGATGAAATATGGTTGCTCAAACTATGAAATCTTATTCCAATCAAGGAACTGCTTTCTCATACTTTCGGAAAAAAGGGACTGGAATATTCATAACAGGGTGGCCATTTCAAAGCATGCTTGTCTTGCACCTTTGAGTTATGGGGGTCCTGCTGTTTTTTTTTTTTTTTTTTTTTTTTTGTTTTTTTGTTGTTGTTGTTGTTAAAAGCGAGGCTGGAAATATTAATATCTATCATACTTAATTATCACATAGTATTTCCTTTATGTCATGAGAAAATTGTTCTGCAATTTTACCAGAAATGCATTAATTCATGCCCTCTTCATGTCCCTCAGTTTTATCTTCTTAAAATAAAATAACATCATGCATTACATCATGAAAACTGATCCATGATATCATTAACCAGCTAAGCAACAACTGGGACTAATGACCCTAGGTCTTATTCTTTAAAAAAGAAACAAAAGAAAAATAAAATCAAACATTAGGTCAAGAAAACTGATCCAATGCTGATGTTCTCATGGCAATTTCCATATTTAACGATGACATTTGACTTATTTGGGGCTCACGTTTGATTTATCTGAGATATTTAGAGCAATGTTTATTGTTATGTTCATTGATACTTAAAAAATGAAACTGTCTATTTAAGTTTTTTTTTTTTATATGCATTGATAAATCAATCCAACAGTGTATATCAATTCAACTTAATGAATAATGCATCAGGACTATGCGATCGTTGTTTGGATGAAGCAAAGAGGGCCCTTCATATGGCTTAATGTAACTTCTTCGAATGGAAACTCTTTGTGCAGAAATCAGATTGCGATCATGTTCTGATAAGCCATACATTTGATTGAAGATTATAAACTCCATACAAATGAGATCCATAGGTAGGCTATATGTTTTTTTGGTGAGGGCCTTCCCACCCACACGCGCCCGCCCCCTGCCCCGCCCCGCCCCCAACACACACACACAACACCTTTTTTTTTTGGGCTGGGGGCTGGGAGGATTACAGTAGGTGTCAGATTATATTGAGGAAAAAGATTATCTTAAACACCATTAATATCTAACTTAGCCCTTCCCTTCTTATCTAAAAGTGCAGCTGAACTAATTCAGTAGGGTCCTGGTCAAAAGACAGGCCCCACGCCTCTTTATTGGTCCGATCAGAAATCCACAATTGAAAATTTCGCAGATGAATGCTAGACATATATATACTGATGCTCATCGGCCTATCAGAATTGAACAAACAATGTTGGGCTTCAGGTGGTCCACATGATATAACAAGCAAAAGCACACTACTTGGAGGGACCAGGATCATGTAATAATGGGGATGATTTTGCATAGAGGGCCATTCAAAATGGGATGATCAGACGAACCACAGCTAAAATTGGGGTTCAAATAGATTGCCAGCCCACTGCTGACTAGCAGAATGATAAACTGATTAATGCTCCAGATTAATAGAATAAGAGAGCTAAATTGCATATTTAAATCTTGTATGATGTTCTGACATGCTCACTCACTCTAAATGTGCATGCTTCCCCTCTAGAGTCTCATTCCAAGGAAACCAAACATCATACTACATTCTACATGGTAACTAAAATCAACAACCACAACAAAACAATGAAAACTTGGGAAAAAGAAGAAGAACTAGTATCCTGGCGGTCGATTATTCGATTAATTTGAGGATTTTAATAATGAAGGTCTAAAAGCCTCCAGCTTCTTGATGTCCATGTCCTTTCTTCTTTGAGAAAATCCCTCCTATCAATGGAATCAAAGGCTTCTTCTTCTTTTTCTTGAGAGAAGGGTGTCTTTCCAACACCGCTTCACTCTCTGTGGCCATAACTCTAGCCAATGAAGGCGAGTCAGCAAACTTGACATATCTTTTTCTTTGGAATTCAGTTTCTAGGCGGATAGGTGGAGGATGAACTTCGATCTCTGTTGCATTCTCCATGAACTTGAGATCTTCCATCTCAGAATCTATAGGTTGTTTGACGAACTTGAGTTCTTCGATCTCAGAATCTATAGGTTCATTAGGTTGTTTGTCAGTTTCCCTTGCTTTCAGCTGGTGGAGCTCTCTCTTTGTTAGTTCAAGCTCTTCCTTGAGTGAAGTGAGGCAATTCGCCATCAATAGGCCTTCCTCTTTTGCTTTCTTCAGGCTCTCCTTAGTCTCCTCAAGCTCTGCCGTCACAGTGTTTAGCCTTGATGGGCCATATGAGCTTCCACTCGCCGCTACCTGCATCTATTCCAAAAATGAAAAGCAAATATAAACACATCATACCAGCTACAACCTTTGGTTTGATAATGCAGACTGGGGGGTGGTTTTCTACTTTCATATTTTTAGTATAATTAAAGTTTAATGTGATAAGATTTTATACCTCATTATCCTATTAAACATTTTGGAACTTGAGACTAACACATGTTGAAATAGTACTTACGGGATTATATCTAATATGGACATTTATAGGCAAATAAGTTTAAAAGTAAGCATCAATCAGGCGGAGAAATTTTCTCCTACAAGACGAATGCATGTGAAGTCCAACTCTATGGGGCCCATTGGGGCTCACTTTCATTAGTACGGCCCCTTTCACACTCTTATCCCACATGATCTGGCATCTTGCACATTTTCATGCTCATAGAAGTACTTTTACCCACTGATCAATTGAATCTTTACAAAAAATCATGGTTAATATACATTAAATATTGTTGTTAAAAAAGGGGCTGGAGAATCGGATGTGGATGACTTTTTTCATGATACATAAAGATCAGATTTTTTTTATCCATCAAATTCTCAATGATAGGAATGCATCCAAGTGGGCCAACAAGTGAGACCAAATATTCACAATACAATTATGCGGTCGACTTGTAGGAGAATATTTACAGTAGTGTTTTAGAATATTTTCCCAACAAAGAAATCAATGGTGGCCCCCTTCAATTGACCCATATGCTTGTTGATAAGATTACTTACTAGAAAGAAGATGACGGAGGGCTAGGAAAGGAAGTCACGTAACAAAAAGACCATACCCTACCCTACTCCATCAATCGTAAGTCTTTTTGATGTGTTTTACGGAAAGCTCATGAGATGCTCCACACGTAATCACACGTGACATGGCATCTGATTTTGGGAGTAAGGAGGTCCCTTCTCCAATGCACTAATAATCAGATTCCATTAGCTTTTTATGAAGCTTCACATCTGGTTTTTCTAGAATCGTTCCTAAACCCTCCCTAATGTTAATGATTCTAATAAAGCAATGAGCCCGACTGGCTTGTGGGGCCCACTGCATATAACCTAATTGTAACCATTGAATATGAAGAACATGCCACACGAATGGCTAGCTAGACCAGATCATTTTGGTAGGTTCCTGGAAAGGCCCATCTCGTTAGAATATAATGTAGCTAAAGCTTAGCTTCATGTCACAATTTATGAAATGCTCGCAGTCTCTTCTCTTCCTACCATGGATCATGTATGGAAGTAGTGAAATGGGCCACATAATATGAGCTGTAGACATACCACTATTTCTTAGTGATGAATTGAATCCATTGAAATTAGCTTTATCAGAAGGCCATAAGTGACATTTTGGTCGGCGCATGGGGTACATTTGAGACTTGTTTGTGTAACGAGAGGATTTTTATTTCCACGACAAGAGGAATCCTATATTTTTAAAACTCTAGGAATTTTTTTTGGTAGAAACCTCTCTAAGAAATTGAAGTCCTTATTTATAAATAAATTAAAAAGTGGATGCTTAAAAAATCAAAACAATTTTGCTCTCTATCTCATCATCTCACTGCACAAATAAACAGCTAAGGTCCATTTGTGTAACATTCAGGAAATATTGGTGCTTCCTCCGATTGTAAAAAATTACTTGTGTTTTGCGAAAAGGTGCCCCACACACAAAAAAAAAAATAAAAAAAAATCACTGAATATTGAGGAGAGCAGAAAAGAACCTTCTCTGAAGAATCAGTGTAATGCAAACATGTACTTCGGTAACAAGAGAAATATGCAATAAAGAGGAAAATAGGCCATGGGGTATGTTTGCTCTGCTCATTTGACCTCACAGGACAAAGGCTCAACCAGTATATTGATTTTTTACTAGAAAGAAACTCATTTGTAAGAGCTGAAATCCTGTTTTGGTCATGTCAACTAGGGGTGATAAGGGATCAAATCTGGCCAAGTTGGTTCTTGGTGGAACCAATATGGGTCAAACCCAAATTCAACCCCATTCATTAATTGTTTCTGAAATGTCAACTCCAACTCTAAATCTCGGATTGAGTTGCAGGTCAAAGTACAAATTAGTCAGCAGAGGGTCAAACTATCATGTAAGAATTCATTTACTAATCATTTCACAAATGTCAAACCAAACCAGGAATTTTCATTCCAAGTTGGTGAATACTTGGGCCTGGACCTGCCCCCCGTCCACTACCAATCAAATAGTAGCACACAGTAGACCTAGACGAGGGCTTAGGACTCATGTCCACGTGGCAATACGACCCACACATGATCAGGTATGGCCATACATATTCTACGGTGAGAAACAGGTGGGTCCACTCATCAGGCAAGCATGCACAAGAAATGAACAACTAAAACCTCTTTATCCATCTGACCCAACTGATCATATCTGGTCATGAGAATACAACACTGGCCTTCTTGATGAAAGGCGACTAAGATCATGATATTTCTTATTCCTATGTTATAAGAAACAAGGAGATAGTTCTCTCTTTCTCTTTCTCTCACCTCTTTGAGCTTGTTGGCATAGACCTCTCCTGCTAAGACCTTCTCTCCAAACAATGCAACAGCTTCCTTAACCGACCGAAATGGCGCTCGCGTATCGATTTCTGCTCTTCCCATCTTCATCATGTCTACTCTAACATGTGCTGTACGTAAAGAAATGAAAGTGTAGAAAGAAAGAGAGAAGATAGAGAGATGGCAATGGAGAGGATGAGACAAGTCTCTTATATATATATATATGTGTGTGTGTGTGTGTGTGTGTTTTGTGTATGTATAGTCTGAAGAGGAGGAGAAGAGGGTAAGGTCGTTAGAAGGAGGTAGGATTAGCTCTCAAGATCATAATAACATTTTTATAATAATCCTAAGCTTCGTTTCTTCGCGTCCACTTCACTGATATTCTGTTATTTGAAGGTGAAGCCAGTTGGTGGACGGTCTCCAAGGAACAAGAGATCACAGGGCCCAGATTCTAAGGAAGCTGAGGCAGACGCTTCACCTAATTAGTAAAATCCAAAGACAAAGGTGGAATAACAGGAGGGTAGTCTGTGGGTCTACCTAGTGAAACAGAGTCTGCATTGGGCTAAGGGTATGGGCTCATGTGTTAAAGAGTTAAGTGTAGACGATCTTGCCATTTGTGGGGCCCATGCAGGGCTCTCTCATAAGTCATAACCCTAATCCTAATCCGAGAGGAGTTTGGAGATGATCTAACTCTTATAGTTTGGGTTAGAGCCCATTTTTTTGCATAAAATAGTTAGGACTTGACTAGATGAAAATTCATAGTAAAATTTGCTCTATGGAAGGAATTTTGAAGACGTAAAAGATATTAGGTGAGGGATGATAGATATAAGTTAAAAGAGTAAAAGGGACTTTTGGGACATTCACGTTTGATTCTTCATTCCTAACCACGTATAAAAATACAATTCTACTGGAGTTCGATTCCATGAAAAATAAATGCTCTTTTTTAATATCTAGTCCCAAAATGTGAAGAACATGTTAGAGTGAATAGATCAGATAGAGATTCTTTGAAAATTTTATAAGATAGTGTGAAGCCCTGACTCTAACCATTTAGAGAGTGAACCTGAGATCACCTCAATCACATCCATCTGGATCATAAAAAGTCATGGGTAGAACAAATGCAACGGACCCATTTGAGAAACACCATTCTGGGTCCAAGCCAATTGTCTGCCACCATTCTCTCTCTCTCTCTCTCTCTCTCTCTCTCGTTTAGCTAAGGACCACCATTCTATCCCTTTTGTATAGCCGAAATATGGTGGAATACATGGACCTGGACCCAATTAATTTTTTTTTTTTTTTTATGAAGATTCAATTAATTATTTGGATGGATCGCTCTGGTAACTAATTGGGGCCCATTTGTATCCACTGGATAACTTTAGTTTGGTAGCTGTATATGACTGACTAGAGTAAAGCACCAATGTGTTTTGCATTCCCATTTCTTTTATCTTGTTTGGGGAGTTGTGGTGGGACTGAAGATAGTAAGCATAATCAAGAAGCAGTTGCAATGTCAAATCAGAAATGTAGACATGCACTTTCTCTTGTGCCACTGATTTCATCACTCTTCTCATGTTTAGGAAGGATCTGGATTTGGGATTTCCTTTTTCTCAATTTGGGACTTTCTTAGCTTCTCTCGTTAATTTGGCTGATAAGAATGCTAAAAACTTGCAGCAGGACAAGGCTGCATGCGCACTTCACCTAAACCCACCAACTGTTCATCTTTCCAAATTGGTTTGTTGCAGAAAGTGGAATGTTGTTACCTGAAAATCTTCAATGCTTTTGTTTGCTTTCCACATCATTGGTGATGTGAGTTGTGCTTCAACATGAAGATGTGAGAACCATGGTATTGTATCTCAAACGTTTGTCTGATGGGCTGATGACCTATTAATTAACAAGCAATTCCATTAAGCGTTTGACTGACTTGAAAGATACAAATGAGAGAGGAAAATGAACTCAACCACAAAATATAATAAATATATGAGAAATTCTAAAAAAATGCCCCACTTTTAAAAGGTCTCTTTTCCTGCCCCTCTTTTTGTTGGTCACGGGGCACACGTTGGAGGATCGATCTCTCAATATGCCACTCTTTTCACTTGTGTGGATTTCTCTTCAACCACTTTATGGGTCCTCTCCTTTTCACTAGTGTGAGCTCTCTTGGGTATTCCCGGCAAATGAACAGCTTTGATTTGATGCCATTGGGTGGATGTAAACCTTCGAGCCTTCGTGAACAACCTCTGCTGCAAATTGTTCTGTTTGTGAGGTTGATTGATAACTGATTGTCTCGACTATTGACCGTCTAAGAATGATCAAATTGACTCCATCTTGATTGCATGCATGATCAAAGTTTATTAAAAAAAAAAATCAAAATATGAACTTTGCTTACTGTTTGTTGCATGGCTTTTAACAGGGCAAGTGGCAGCATTCAAAGGTCATGATATTTTGTAAATGATTTATTTACAAATCAATCCGGTGAAGCAACGTGACATTTACAAATGTAAGAGACAAGCCATCACATTGTGCTCATGAATTTTCATACATACCAATGTGTGCGGTCCATCATAAGGTGCCCCACTTGCATGCATTTCTATTATTATTATTGGGATGGAAAGAAAGGTCTCTTTATAGGTAAGTGCCTTTGAACGATTAGATTATCCTGATCTTTGATTTAACAGCGTAAAAGCTTAATAACCTTTAAATAATACAATGGATTTTTTTGAGGTTCAATCTAATGGTGAATAAGTGCTCGATGAACATGATGCCCAAGTGGGCCCCATAGAGCGGGCCTGCACTCAGAGGGAGAAAATTCCCTACTTACTAGAGAAAGGGAAGTCCAAGATCTGAAGTCGATCAAAAATAAACCCTAGTCTTTAACCAAATCATCTCCCGGAACATTTTTGTCATTTCAAGAACGGAAAACATGGTATTCTCGTTTCCTCTCCCCTCTCTTTCGATTCCCTTTATCGCATTTCCCAAAACCCTAGATCTGATCTTTCTATTCCTTCTTCTTCTTCTTTGAATGGCAGATCCGATTCATCTTGCTTCAGAACAGGCAAGGAAAGACGCGCCTTGCCAAGTACTACGTCGCTCTTGAAGAATCCGAGAAGCACAAGGTCGAATACGAGGTTCGTTTCATCTCCATCTGCTTTTCCTCCCTCTTCTCTCCTTCTTCCCTTTTGATTTTTCTGTTTCCGCAGGTGCATCGGTTGGTGGTGAATAGAGATCCCAAGTTCACCAACTTTGTCGAGGTAAGAAACGCTTGTGATTTCTAAATTCATGGATCTTTCCTTTGTGTTTGTCCTTCTTTTCATAGAATTTGATTTGATCGAAATAAATGTTGTGGTTGTGGAGATCTTGTAGTTGAACATATGCATGTTATATGATCTTTAGGTTGATTGAATCAATTGTAATTATAAATAAATAGTGCGTCAGCTTTGCGAATTCTAATTTGTGACTCTGGAATATTAGGTGGTCATAATCAATGCCTTCAACTATAGCTGTGTCTGTGTGTGCATGGGGTTTTTTTTATTTAGGAATTGGGATGTAGTATCAGGTGGATTTTTTTTCTCTACTATATTGCATTATGTGATAGAGGAACAGAGCAAATAGTATATTCAAGGAGTAGATCAGGTTTAGTCATCAGAAATAGAGATTATCATTTTCCATTGTGCGTCCATGTAAAGCTTTAATTCAATTCCCCAAGTTCTTTTTGCATGCCATTAATATAAATTCTGTGTTATTGAATCACCATGAGTTGAGAATTTCTGATAATGCCCCTTTTTTTAATTGGAAAAACTGTAACTTATACCAATGGAGACCTTTGTTTCCAAAAGAAATGCACCAAAATGGACCACCCTTGGCATGGTATATATAGATAGATATCAAGTTTTTTTTTTTTTTCCTGATTTTTTTTTTTTTTTTTTTGCTTTCGATGATTGCTCATTGACTTGTGTAGTTGTGTTACTAATGCAGCTTGCATGTAGAGCCTCTGCATTACTATTTTGTGAAACTTTTTTTGTGGAGATGATAAATTCTGTGTTATTGAATCACCAGGAGTTGAGAATTTCTGATAATACCCGTTTTCTTTATTGGAAAAACTGTAACTTGTACCAAGGGAGGCCTTTGTTTCCAAAAGAAATGCACCAAAATGGACCACCCTTGGCATGGTATATATAGATAGGTATGTATCATATCAAGTTTTTTTTTTTTTTTTTGATTGCTCATTAACTTGTGTAGTTGTGTTACTAATGCAGCTTGCATGTAGAGCCAGTGCATCACTATTTTGTGAAATTTCTTTTGCGGAGATATGACCTTTTTTCCCCATTTAATAGGGAGATGCTGTCTTTAATTAGAAAGTGATCATCATAATATTATTATTATGTGTGAAACTTAATGCCAGAATGAACTCTTGTGGTTGTTATAAGACATGATCTTGCACCTTCAGGCATCTTTTAGTTATGATCCCTTGTTTTTTTTTCTTTTTCTTTTTAAAACTCTTGCAGTTCCGTACACATAAGATTATCTACAGGAGATATGCAGGGTTGTTTTTCTCGATGTGTGTTGATATCACAGACAATGAACTAGCATACTTGGAGTGTATCCATTTGTTTGTGGAAATATTGGATCATTTCTTCAGCAATGTGTGCGAATTGGATTTGGTATTTAATTTCCAAAAGGTATGCACTGTTATGCTTTTTATCTTGTGCCTGTTGTTTTATACTTTCTAGTCCTTTCTCATAGCCAGCTGCCACAGTAATTTTATAAGTCTGTGGAGAAATCTTTCAAGAGGAAATTATAAAGTTTCCTTCTTGAACATGCTTTCCTTCTTTGTCCATTTCCTGTTATAACTTGTTTATTTTCTTTGTGCTGGGCTGGTGCCTGGTACTTCTTATAGTTTCTGTTTTGCCACTGGCTTATAAATTTAATGTTTCTCTATTCTTTTTGAAGTGCTAATATGCCAGCATTGCATGTGTCATACCGTCATTGATTTCATTTTCTACATGAGTTGGATGCGTTAATATCAGAAATGATTAGTTTCTCTTTCTTTGATGAAAAAAAAAAAAAAGAACAAGACCAAAAAAAGAAATATATATTTCCTCAATGAGAATCTCTCTTATGGTTTTATCATGCGTGGATTCCTTTGTTTGACAACAGATTACAGACAATGAGAATAATAAATTCATAATCATAACATCTATCTGCTTGCTGTTTCTGTTGATCTCATATTTTAAAGTTATTGTCCTATATTCAGCCTCTTATTTGGCTGTTCTGATCACTTAATGCTTTTTTTGTAAAAAAAGGAATAAAAAATAGACCAGTAAGTTTCCCTTCTCAATCATTCTTCGCACAGTTGAGTGCATTTCTTATTCTAGTCTTCAGATATTATTGTCTCATATTATTACTATATTTTTTTGTTGGTAATATAGCATTACTGTTTTATCAGAAATTTGTCATCTTGTCTTTTACCCTAGAGCGGTGATAGAGAACTCATGCGCAACTTTTGATGCTTCATAGTTCATACTTTGTTTAAATCTTCACACTAGTAACTTATGGTACCATATACTTCTGCATGGAAGTTGGTCGTGATGGATGATATACTGATGCAAAAAGAAAAAAAAAGGAGGGTCAAGCTGATTGTGGTCAAATTGGGTAGGTGCGGAGGAAGCGTGGTATCAATTTCTGACCCATGCCCTAGCTATCCCAGGACTTTGCCAATTCAAGATCTAAGTGCCTCTAATCAACTAGCAACTAATTGTAACTGGATTTTTATAATTAACTGCACAAATGTAAATAAAATAGGCTAATATGCCTAGAGATTCACACTGGATGGCACTTCCTACACAGCCCAGTGGGTGGAAGAAAAATTCAGAATGTAACAATCAGCTGATATAATCTAGTGACTCTAGTCTAGTCTATAATTTACATTAGCTGTACTGATATTCCAATGCATTAAGTTCAGCAACTTAAAAGTACTTATACAACCCTTAAATCAGTGATTCACCAGTGCATGACATAAATGATGACAGTGTTCTGTACCCAATGAAAGCAGGTGCATATCAAGACTATTCTCATGCAGTTCAGGGCTTAAAGAAATATTGCAGTTGTGCAACTAGTATTTCTGAGTTTGATCCTTCAATCTAAGTTACCCCAGAAATAGATTTGTTTTTTTCAAACAAACCAACTTATTGAAATATTTATCCACTCTGTAAAGGCACAGACACTGGCCATGCTTCTGTTATAAAATGAAACAGCTATGTTAGTCCCAACTATATAAGCTGACATTATCACATGACTGTTCTGGTTTAACCTTTCTAGCTGCTAGTTTTTTGGAAGAATGGTCAAGCACCAAATCAAAATCCCCAATATGATCATGCTCTCAAGCACAAAGAGGCAAATTGAATCATTAAACTGCATGCAAATCAATCCAAAATCAGATTGATTGCACAATGCAGTTGTACTTTGGGCTATTGCATGAAAATAAGGTTTTTGGTGAAACTTCTGGTATTTGCCCCAGAGAATGAATTTCAGTAGCACTGTTTGTCTAAGCTAATACAAGATCTTTATAAGCAAATGCAATTAAAGAAGCCAGTTAATCTAATTCATTCATACAAATCAAAGGCTAAAATCACTATTTAAAAAAAACAACTATTAACACCTATATATTAAGAATCTTATTAAATATTAACGCATGATAAGAGAAAGAATTAATTGGAAAGTCTGGTCATCCTTGAGTGGGATGTGTGAAACAAGTACAGTTACCAAGTGGTCTTGGGCGCCATGTGGGATATGGGATGCACTTGATTTTGCACCAGACCCAATATGTCTTTGGAGCTTCATCATGCACTTGGACAAAGAGGATCCTTTTGAGTTGGTTTATGACATCACAATGTATCCTTGCGCTTTTGACTTTTCCCCAAGGAGCCTGTGCAAGTACTAATCCAGAGGGAAATAAGCTACATATGGATAAACACTCTCATGCATGTATCTAACACCCTGTGCACTTCTTGCTTTGTGATGAGATGGTTTATGAAATGTTAAATGTGTTCTCTAATGTAGATTTGGTTAAACAAAAAATGAAACTTGTATAAATTTAAGTTTTCCATTTGTGGGAGACAGTGAACTTGTCCTCTTGCTCAAACAAAGCTTCTCATTGAACAGTAAAATTCCAAAACTCCTATCTTTTCAATAATTATGCAATATAGTGTCCTTTGAGAGAGCTGATTCTTGATCTTAATGTCACTCAGAGATTTCATCTTACAACTGGTCTTGATCTTGTTTCTCAAATTTCTTTGGTGCTCATTCTTTCTACATTGGAAGTAAATTGTATTATCTAGGGTGACGACCACATAGCTGTATTGGTTTGCAAAAATAGATTCTGATCTTTTTGGTTTAGCTTTCAACAAATGTTTCATCTTTCAATTGATATTGTACTTGTTTTTCCATGCTTTTCAGTGCCTCTTCTTTTAGTAGTAAGCTAAGATAATTTTACTATGTGAATGTGACAGTAGGTCATGACTTTTACTGTTATAGTTGTACTTTCAAAACTCACTGTTGTCTTTATTATGTACCTGTAAAGGTGTATCTCATACTGGATGAATTTATTCTTGCTGGGGAGCTCCAAGAAACAAGCAAAAAGGTGTGCCTTCTTTCGGCTCTCTCTCTCAGCATCATGCGGCGGAAGTGTTCAATCCTGATCACTTTTGCATCATTTGTTTTCTGTGAATTATTTGGTTATTTCAGAGTAACTATGTTGCCACCATTATTTCTTGACATGTCAAGGCAAGAGGTGTTGGATGTTAGCACATCAGACTAAAAATCTGCGCAAGTGCAGCCCACGTCAGCCTACATAAGTATGTAGTGGATGGTTGGATAGTGGAGGGCATTCCATCGATTCCATATGGCTGTAACATCACCTTTATTCAACAATACCCTCTTATGGAAGGCCTCTAAAATAGATAGCTAGAAGAATTTTGTCCAACAATTCATTTATATGGTCTTCATTTAGTGTTATGATAATCAGATAAAGTTGAAATTAAGACACATAATCTATGGATCTCCCTTCCTATCAGACCTTCCACTACTTGCAATTGGCCGAAGTGGGTCCCACCCTATGGATTTTGCTACAATGGTGGTGCTACTGATTCAAGTTGATCATTTTTCAATAAACAATAGCAACTATTATTGAACATGAACCAAGCGTCATATACTTTAAGCCGTGTAGTCCAGACTCCAGGTGTTGGAGTAGACTGTAGAGAGTGCCTACTAGAGTAAAAGTACTATCAACAACAAACTATTATAAAGTATTAAGTCTGTACAAGAGTATAAGGTCTATCAAGGAGACAGACCACTAAGAGAAAGGAAAATAAAATACTAGTGATAGTCGAAAAGGGTAGGGGACAAAAGCAAAGCTGTAGGACAGCAGCATTTGAAAAGGGCGGAAAATTATGAATGCCCCATTGTCATGCTAGTTCAGGCAAATGTGTTATACAAGAATGATCAACTAACCCACTTTTTCTGCAATTTGTCAGGCAATCATTGATAGAATGGGAGAGTTGGAAAAGCAGGAGTGAGCATTATTCAAAGGAATATGTCTGAAAGATCTGTTCAGCATTGTTGTTTCCAATTTGTATTATCTTTCATCACCATTTAATTCCGTTCTGAATCATCTTTCTTCCTTTCAAGGTAAGAGAAAATGGAAAACAAACGAAAAACCTATGGGTGGGTTTACTCATTATTCGATGTTGATATTAACAGGCAGTCCCCCTGGAACACCTAAAATGGTGTTTATCTGTTGTTTAAGCTACTGCATGATCCACGTCGGAGTGTCATGTTCTTGAGTAAATTTTGTCGTTCTATTAAATACCTTTTCTCTGTGAATCATTGAACACTTGCTCGTGGTGTCCCCCTTTTTTTATCTTCTAAATACCATAGCTGCTGGATTTCAAACCAGATTATGGTAGCATGTGACTCACTGGCAAAGGATTTTATGATCATCTCTAGCTGACAGTATCTGAAGGTTAACTTGCCTTCCATGGCTGCTTGTGTTATGATGAACTATATCATTCTCATAGTAGCGTTCTTTGTTCTATCCATATCTCTTCATTGTAATTAAATTAATAATGAAAGAAACCATGTTAATGATGTGGCTTGTGTTTGGGACGTTCTACTGTGCAAGCAAGGTCAGTACTATGCAATGCACCCATTGTTTCTTGGAATATCATCAGGAAAACCCCAATGAAAACCAGTAATTAAAAATATTAAATAGTAAAAAAAAATTAATAATGCAATAAAATTGATTATGAACATATGCATTAAAAGTAACGACCTTTTTAAGTTAGATATTTTGGTATTTAGTTTTTGATAATATTTTCAGTTTAGTTTTGTTTCACTATGTTGTTTTTTAAATATTGTGAGCTGAATATTCAAAAAATAAATAAATAAATTTGTGAGCTGAAATTTGAGGTACTGCTGAAGAGTCCTATGATGATGAGGACGATCATCTGGGATGGATGTCATCAAGTATATAGGAACATGCAATAAATTATACATTCAGCTCAAATTTTTTGGCTGTTTATGTAATTGTCATTTTCTTATTATGCTGACATGGTGCAAGATGGTGTGATCTATCTCACTCCCTCTCCCTCTCTCCAGGGGCGGACCTGCATGTAGGCCATGGCCCCCCTTAAGTTTTCAAAATTTCAGTTTTTACCACTAAAATTTTTGTAATTTTTAATTTTCCCCCCTAAAATGTTAAAATTTTCTTTTAATAATTTTCATTTGCACCCCCTCCCCCAGTTCCCCACCCCCACCTCTCTCCCTCTCCCTCTCTCTTAAAATCACACTATGCATAAAATGATGTATTAAATGATAATAGAAGAGATGGAAAGGGAGAGGAAACAGTAGGGTAGACAAGGAAGGAGACTGAAGAAGGATAAGAGTGTTAATGTAGAAGTCCTTAAACTTCCATGGCCCTTTGTTCCACGTTTCTTTCTAGTCATCTTACCAAATCATAAGAAAAGGAAGCTCCACGTTTCTAATCTTCAAATTGCTTGAAAATTTAGTGATCTTACAAAATGAAATGAAGGAAAATGATTGAATAAGCTTTTTCTTATTTTGAATGGACTGAGAAAGATTTATCGCATGTGAAGTGATTTTCAATTAAAAAAAAAAAAAAATTGAGTACCAGACCGAATTTAGGGTTTGCAAAATGCTTCTGCTTGTAAGATCTATTCTATGCCTGGAAATTTACATGGAAACAAATGGTTGTGTATGCAATTATGATGCATGTAGGTGCACAATTGACAGATGATCTGGGCCTCTTTTGAGCGTGGGTCTTTTTACTACTCTTGGCCACAGGCCTTTGGAAAGCTGTTTCTTTCTCAACGTTTTATCTTGTTCCATCTTGATATTTGGAAAGTATCAACCTATTTATCGGTCAACATGGCCTTCTGTGGTAAACTACATAAATCTGTATGGATCCTTGTTTTGTTGGATCTTGTTTTCCATCCACTGCCTTCTCCCTATAGAAACCAGCCCTAATTTCAGTCCAGTCGTGGTGAACTGTACTGTTGAATTCACGTGTATAACATGTACAGGTGTTCTACGTGATCAATGGAATCATGTAATTGATTGGAGGGGTATGCTGATACGAGTGGGTTGGATGAAGCAAAGATAGTTTGACATGGGATAAACAAGTGGCTAGTAAAGTAAAGGTGAAAATGATACAGCTGCCTTGGCCTGACTACTTCCCATGCAAATATCCATGGTTATTTATTTATTTTTTTTAATTGAATCCATGACCCTCACTAGTTAAAAATAACGAAGTAGATTAATTGCAGCTGTGGAGATGTAGGCCTAGGTTCAAACCTAAGTCCAAAATTTGCAGCAACCATAGGTTCAAATCTCCGTACCAGGTTTTCTATTGATCGGGCCAGCAATTGCTGATATGCATTAACCATATCAGTGATATCCATTAAGGTTTCAGCTTACTTGATTTGATTTAATTTCTGGTTTCTTTTTGGTAAAATGAATTTTTTTGTAGTTGAAAAATCAAAATTAGTATGGAGGTGGTCATCCACCTTTGAGTTGGTGGGGTTGCATTAGGCATGGATTTGCTCCCCATATCTTATATTCAAAGATGTTTCAAATTTGCCTGGTATATGTTTGTGTGGGTTTAGCGGTTGCCACCCAGGAGAATGGTCATGTTTGGTCAAATACGTTAGAGATACCCACATCATTAAAAGAAAAAAAAATATTATTTAGGTGGTCCACACAGATAGTAACATTACAGGCTGTCAACTATGAATTAGGTGTGATAATGATGGAAGCAGATCCCTTGTTTGGTCCAAGCAGGAAAAACCTGTTTGGACCAATGGGAGAGTGTCACATCCCATCTCCCCCATTGAATAAATTTTTTTTTTCTCCCCCATGTGGCACTCCCCCATTGGTCCAAACAGGGGATCCGCTTCCGACAATGATACTATGTATCAATTTTAGAATAATAATATGTAGTGGCTTCTGTGATATCTTTTTGGCATGTCCATGTTTAAAACCATGGTAGGACTTAATTTGGTAAATATGATGTGTGCATGCACCCAATCGAACAGTCGCAATCACGGGTCCATCAAGCTTAAATAGAATGGTGGATTGGGAGTGCATGTCAAAACCACGCTTATAAAAATAGACAGACAGATGCCATATCATTGTCATTTTCAGGCCAGGGGGGCGTCGGCAAGGAATTGATGTTTTTAAAGTTTGGATGGTGGAGCATGTAACATTGACATGTTAGTTACCGGGAATAGGTGCGCATAAAGTTTCATTTTTTAACCATGTTAAAAAGAATGTTAGGTAAATCTTTGATATTTGCCATAAGTTCACAAGGAGAGGATAAAAAATTGGCTTGAACGTTTCAAGAGTGTCTAAATCTCTCAATAATATTGAAACCATATCTCGGCCAGAAGGGAAGGGCGGGAATGTCTCCTACTAAGCGTAATGTGGCTTGATAATTGACAAGATCGACAGGGCGTAATGGTTTGGTTAACGATTTATTTTGGAAAAATCGTAACTCGAACCGTATTTTATGGTTTTCAGTTTTTAAATACCGTAACCATAACCGTACTCTAAAAAAATGTTAAAAATCAAACTGCGGTTAACCATATTAGACGGGTCGGTTATGGTTAATTATCGCTTAAAAAAAGAATCTATCTTTGCCCTTTAACTCTGCATGCAAAAGAACACCATCATTTTTTACGAGAATAAATACAACTAAAATTCTAAAATGATACCATATAAAACATCTATCATGTAATACATTTAGGCTATTTATGTTTTTTTATTAGTGTAACAGTTCGGATATATCTAATACAGACCAACAAACGGCGTAGTCAAAATTCTTAGCACCCAATAAAGAAAGAAATGTGCCAAAGAAAACGTGGATAAAAGTAATAAGGGTGGATTTTAAAAATTCATGTAAAGCGGTCAAAACTCAAAACTGTGATGACAGTTATGTTATCATATTAGTTCTACCCAATCATCATGCTCAGCTTTACGTATTCTACTTAAAAACAAACAAGCTATGGGAAAATAATGTTTCTAACTTGTTTTGAGCTTATCCATCTAGCTAGTCAGGGTTGGTGAGGATAGAGATCGCAAGAGCGGTCATTAGTGTCTAAACCAGTAGGATAAGCTAGGATAAGTTAGAAAATCAGAATATATCTTCTAGACATTTGTGCCTCCAACTCCTCACCCATGGCAGCAATGAGTGTCCCATTATGAATGTTCTTAGATATGATATCTACCTTAAAACGGTTGAAGTTAAAATATTTTCTGCAGGGTTACTCGGACAACAAAGGTGCAATATTATACGGAAATATCCCACAAAAAGCTTTGTAGGAAATGTTAAACTTTGATCACTTAGGAGCGATTATTGTATTTAAGGGGCAAATATCATATTTAAATGTAGTTGTATGGTGAACTTCCCAAGATTATATAGTCTATTAATGGTATGTATGTAAGTTAAATGAACTTACTATGTATAATATCTATAAAAGGATGCCAGCAGTGTGGATATTGGATGGAGGAGGGCACAAGCCAAAATCATTCATTTTGGATTATTTATCCCAACCATCCGTTCTATGTACTTGTTCATATACAGCCCCATCGATTGTATGCCATCCATTATTTATCAATCACCTCAGCCAACATTAATGGTATTATGACTATGAACATACGAGTCTGGATATTTTGAGCTCTTACGGTAACGGTGAATGGACTGATGAACATTAAAGAAAAAAAAAAAAAAAGGGATAAATATTGTTGCGGAGAGTTGGCTGTAGCCTAACTAACATGGTCCTCTCTGTACGATGAATTGAAGTATAGTGAGATGAAGCATCAAATCAAAAGAGAATAAAATATAAAAGGTTATGATGGTGTTTTATTTTTAGTCGTTTGGTATGTAATCCTTTTTATTTTTGTATAGATAAGTAGAGTTTTTTTTGTCTTCTAGTGGAGAAAGGATGTCTTTTTTATTTTTTTGAAAAAAATGAAGGAAATTTTAAAATTGTGTACTTTTGATATAATCCCTTTAGTCATTTCTTGTCGGGATTCACTCTACTTTCACTTTGCTAGCAAACACACTCTAAGGGCCAGTTTGGTAACTCTACTAATATAGTCAAGTGAAGTAAAATTGATTTTGCGGAAAGAATAAAATATAAGTAGGTTATGATGATATTTTGTTTTTAGTTGTTTGTTATGGAATTTTTTTAACTTTTTGTATAGAAAAATGTAATTTTTTTGGATTTTAGTGAATAAAGGTAGTTGCTTTTTGACTTTTTTTTTTTTTTTTTTTAAGATGGAGAGAGTTTTAAATAAAGTATATTTGATGTGACATCTTATCTGTAAAAATAAAGGCTTTAACTTGATTTATACTGTATTAGTAAAGTGTCAAACGGGAGTGAGGAATGAATAATCACACCATTTACAAGGCTAGATGCATCCCTTTTGGCCATTGATCTAAAAACAAACTGTTACATCACTTTAGCCTTGATGGCTGAGAACACCTGTGCGACAGACAAATCACAAAATAGACAACTCAAACCACACGTAAAAGGGCCAGTAGGCCAAACTAAGATGTCAGTGTCCTTTGCGGCTTTAATAGGACTGCTCAATTTGTGCAGGTGCCAGTGCCGCCGCCGCAGAAGTGAAAATTTTATATGTACTTGTGGTTGTGGGGCAGCATAATTCTTTAGTGAAGAAAATTAGATTCTCGCCGAGTGGTACAAACTTTCACCCTCCATCAATTATACTTAATTAAGTCAAGCATTTTAAAATTAATTTTGACCGTAAATACTAATTTTGACGCATAAGCATTTATGACGGATTACCACCCCCCACCCCCCAAAACACTTCCACATGCAATTACTTCGCTTGTGTTCCTACATTTAATTCTCATCTTTAACAACTTCAACCCCCCCCCCCCCCCCCCCCCAAAGCGCTTCCACATGCAATTACTCCGCTTGTGTTCCTACGTTTAATTCTTCTCTTCAACAACTTCATTTAGTACATATATTCCTTTTTTTCTTTCCACTCAAGTTCTCTTATTTTGTTTTTCTGTATGTTGTTGCAATTTTTATTGGTAAATATGTCCGTGCTTAGCACTGATTAATGTGCTATAGTTAGGGTTGTCAAAAGGCCGGGCCCGTGTTGGGCCTAAGTAAGCCCTTATCCCACCCTCATATGTGTGGGCTGGGCCTAAACGAGCAAAAGCCCTCATTTTTTATAGCGGATTTATAATTTTTATGCCCTTATTCTACCCTCAAGGGCTAGGGCCGGGCTAGGGTCAGGCCAGGGCCAAAAGAAAAGAAAAGAAAAAATTCTTTAAAAAAATTAAAATTTTCTTACGCCACCATTGACTTCCAACTTAATGCTGACCCTTATACTTTGTCCAGATTAAGGGTCGACAATGTAAAAGCAATTAAGACTTCTGCTGTTTCAGATTTCAAACTACTTTTATATTGGTCAAGTATTCTTTCTCCTATACTAAATACCGATTCAAAAGCAACTGTAAAAGCTAAAATTGCTAAAATGTCACGAGCTATTATTGAAATAACTGGATATTTTGCTGAATTAACTTTCCACCAATTCAATATATTAAAATTTATAGATTTATCCCTTAGCTCCTCAAAATAATAATCTAATTCAAAAAAATTTTCTAAAGCAATTGTCTGAGTCATTTGTCCCTCAAATATTAAAAAATCATCTTCATAACTTTTACTAAATTTACTTTATCCGCATTTCACAATGTCATAGTATAGGTGTATCATAAATCACACAATACTCTTTATAAAGATCTTCAAAAGGGTTTAAGAGTATCAACTCGACGAATACTTATATCTTCACTTGATCCATATAACTTTCTTAAGGCATACCCTATATAAAACAACTTATGTTGAGGATCAAAGAGTATAACCATTTCAAATATTTTATTATATTGCTTTCAATATTTATTAAAGTTTTTCTTAATTTTTCAAACTATATTTTTACAAAAGATATCTACACTATCTAACTTTTGTATCAATAAACTATGTATTGTAATCACTTATGGTAAAAATAAATGAATAAATTGGTACTCACTTCTTGAATTTTTTAAAGTAACTTCATAAAAATTATTCAAAAATTTATATATTTAACAAACTGAGGGCCGGGCCGAGCCGGGCCCCCTCAGGCTGGATGAATCAAGCCTTAGCTCGGCCCTTAAAATCGCGTGCTTTTCAAAATAGGGCCCTACTCTACCCTTGGGTTTTAGAATAAAAAAGGAAGCCCTTGCTTTTAGAGCTTTTGTGGGCCGAGCCGGGCCGCGCCCCCTTGTAAAAGGGCTGGATTCACAGCCGTAGCGATAGTGTTACATTAATCCAAGTTTTTTCAACATTAGATTAACTATTTGATGAAAAATATGAAATTGTCATACATACAATTGTGTTTATCATTTTTTTTTTATCAAAACCGTATAAGATAGTTGTGGGTATGTATGTTCAACATAGGCCATAGATGACAAGAAAATTAACTATGTAAATTGAAAGCGTGAAGGAATAGGTAAAAGAAAACGTGGATGGAAATAATAAAAATTATAAATTATAAAAAATACAAAACTTATCCGAGAATTTACCCCAAAATTAAAATTAGGGGAGTGGGACAAGGGTTAATGATGGTAAGGGTGGTGATGATTCTTCCAATCTTTTTACGAGGGACTCGTGAGTCCGGACTCTGATCAGAAAGATGGCCTACTAATGATCGACACAAGAGGCGCCACGTGTACGAGGGAAACGCAAAAATACTCGGGGATTGTGATCCCACATCCCAGCGAAGGACCAATATACAGTCCAATCGAGCGAGTGCAGTTTTTACTCTTCCGCTCCCGCACGCACGGTCCGGCATCATCACCACACGCGGCTCCCTTTCTTCCTTCTTCTTCTTCTTCTTCTTCTGCGAGACGAAAACGAAATTGCAAAGGCGTGGAGTAGAAACCATGGCTCCTCTCGATGAAAGCACCGAAATTGCAGAGCTCGAGACCTCAGGATCGATTGCAGCAGAGAAGAAGCCCATCTCCACCATCCTCCTCATCATCGGTACTTCAAAAACTCATTCTTTCCTTCAAATCTCACTTCTATCATTATTAGGTCTTCGCTCTTCTTCTCTCTTCTTCTTCTTCTTCTTCACGATTTGTATGTTGATCAGCGATGCAGACGGAGGCTCTCCCCCTCGTCGCCAAGTTCCAGCTTTCCGAAGATCAAGACTCCGTGTGAGTCTCTTTCTCGTCCTTCTCCTCCTTTTCTAGGGTTTTCGAATTCGATTCTGTGCTTTCTCTTACCGTTCGTTGTCTTCTTTTGGTTTCTGAGGATGTTCGTTGTTGTTCTTCATCTTCAAATGATTAGCGGTTCTATCAATGAACATCTTTTATAGTGGAATCATGTGAAATCGATAATGAGAGATGCGCGTTTACTATTTCTTTTGATCTTGATTTTTTTTTTTTTTTTTTTTTTTGTGTTTTTTGCGTGGACCGTTTTGATGGTAAACCGAGCTGAGATTGAAGCTGGTTTGGATATTTGAATGGTTGGATGTTTATTACTTCTGTTGTTCTTGATCTTGACGAGTTGTTTTCGTGATTAATTTGTCTTGTCTATTGTTAATATTGATTTGCATTTTGGCTGGGTCAGCAATGGCTGCAATAAAATCTGTACAGTGTATATTATAAAATACATCAATTGTTCATGTTCAATTGAAAACTAATTATGTGTGCACATCCGCATAATTTTATTAGTCTTTTAAGGTCACCAAATGTCTCTCATCATCCAATTAGTGACTTGAATTAATCATTGTCCGGTCGCTTTGAAGCCCCACCCTTTGATATCTCTTATTGATGGTTCCTCTTAATGGCCCAAATCATTCATTTGGCTCCCTTGACGTTGGTTCCTACTCAGTGGTCTTTACAAATACTCCTCTTTTTCAAGATGCACTACAATATCCCCATTTCAACGGCACCATTTAGGTTTTCCTCAGTCATTTGTTAATCTTCGGCATGTGCCAATCCCAAGCTTGGATAAAGGTGAAGGTTTGCATTGGACTGGTAGTCAGCTATAAAAACATGCAATGTCGCTTTGGGAAAACTAGCACTGTGCTAGGCATTTGATAGGGCTCTGATGATGTATATTAATATTTCTAACCATGATATTCTTAATTGTTGCTCTGTCAGATTCTGTTTGCCACTCTACTCTTTTTTGTGCTTTGATTATCTTTATTTTGTTGTGAAAGGGTGGTTGGGTTGTTAACTCGTTAGGTTGTTCTTTTATATAGTAGAGTGCAGCTTGGCGCACCGTTGTTATCTTTGGGATTTGCATTCATTGCCCCCTGTCCTTTCAATGCTCAGGTTTATGCCATATCCTCATTTCAATTGTATGTGTAAGGACTTGGTCTGGGTGGCACTTTTAACCACAAGGTGTAGCGTGTCAACTACAGGCTTCAAACGGTGAGTTTCCGCTAGCCCGTTACGGAGATATCCAAGTCTTGACCCTGGGCTTATAAGTCAAAAAACCTTGTATTAACTCAACATAAGACATTTTAAAACCATACAGCACTAAAAACCGTAAGAACTCTGGAGTTAAGTGTGCTCGGGCGGGAGCAGTACTAGAATGGGTGACCTCCTGGGAAATCCTTGCGCACGCACGTGGGCCAAATTCTGGGTCTACTTTGGTGTTACTTTAACTTATTATACCTGTGAGAAAGTCATAGATCTTAGACAATTTTGTGATGAATTTCCAAGTTATTGTGTTTAGCTATTTCTTGTTTAGTGTTTATTAGTGTATTTGTGAGCTGACTGTGAAATTGGGAACTAGAGATAAAACTTAAGATTCGATGCTTCAGTATAAATTGTATCACATATTCAATGTTTCTGCGAAAACAAGTTGCAAATGCTTCTCAGCAAGGAGTCAAAACTCAGCCACATTTTATTTAACTTGCTTGAGTCCATTTGGACTTGTCCCTGATCAAGTTTGGTCTGGTGCTAATATATGAAATAGGGCACGACTCGTCCTGATTTGGGATTTATGACTTTCTCTTGTAACTCACTCCAACTAGGTCTAGTTCGACAAGCAACACAATGCAACTCAGCCACCTCAAAAGTTATAGAAGTTGGATATGAACTCCCCACTTTACCACATTCCACCTGACTTGGGAGCTTGGAGAAAATGTAGGGGAGAACTTTAGGCCTTCTGTTGTCTTCTTTGATAGAACATGTGTTGTTGCAATGAAATTTCGGCGAAGCCACAATTTACTGCTCATTTTGAAACAAATTTGGGGGGTTTTTAAAGGAAAGATGATGAGTCAATGACAATCATTCATTCTTTCTTCAATCTTTTCTTATTTTTTTCTAATTACTTGCAAGAAAGCTTAATGCTTAATACATCATAGATCCATGGATGTGGTTTTCAATTCAGTTATTATGATTTTTATGCTTTTAAACTGCAAAAAAGATAATTTTGTGTCTAAAATTATTATTAATATTATTGTCTTCTTAAAATGGATATTTTATGCCTTTTTTATGTTAAGGTTCGTATTGAATCAAGAAATAATTTCAGTTTACTTGTTGATTATAATTAATACGGTTTATAATTTTTTAAATTGTTGACTACTTGCTTCTAAATTACAAACAATACATTTAAAAATTAAAAATAAGTACATTGACAACTAAAAACAAATTTCATTCAAAGTACATAATTTAAAAAGTTTAAATCGAAATGAAAATCAAATTTATAGATCATTGATATATTGTCATGCTTTCATGTTTTTTTTTTTTTATTAAATTGTTTGACAGTATTTAGCCTATTCTATTAGTATAGGTTAGTGGACTCCATATTGGTGCCAACTTCCAATTAAGTAGCTTCTGTGACGAAATTGAATTCATTGCTTCTATATCTACTTTTACTCGCAATACCTGTTATCTAATTCTGCATGCTAGGAACTTTTAGATGTCAATCAATTTTGGAAGGACTTTCTAGTTCATTGAACTCAACCAGTTGTTGTTTACAGGATAATTGTGCGATTGAGAACTGGAGATAAAACCTCCAATTTTACTAGGTCTTCACAAAGAGACAATGATAGAAGTCATCCTTTTATGCTTCAGTATATTTTGTAATGTATAATTCTTGTGCATAAGAAGTGGAAAACGTGTTTGGGTGTATTCGCGATGCTCCTTTTTTTTTTTTTTTTGCTACCTTGTCTGAGAGCTGAGATTGCAATCAATAGTTGTGGGGAATTCCTTTTTATCAGAATCAACTATTTCTTGCTTAGTGTTAAGTAGTATCTGTCTGGTGGATTGTATAATTGAGTGCTAGGTTCAAAGTCAATGTAGATATATTGGGCAACGCCAGTTTCAAACACTCATTCATAATTTCAATTTTTTTTCCCAGGTTTCCTAAAGGGGTCCCGTGGGTCAGATATCATGGTATTTACAAAGATTTGAAAATTAATATAATTTGGCCAGGAAAAGATCAATCTTTGGGTAAGTGTTTGGTATTCTCAAGTGATTCAAATTGGCATGCACCTAACTCATGCACATAACTGTGGGTTTTTTTATTATGTTGTTGTAAGCATGCTCCTGTGTTCTTCGAAATTGGAGATGCACCTATTAACATCATATGCAATTAGAATTGAAATCCTTAAGAAGATAGTAGTAATATCATCTTTGTTTTTTAAAGTAATTGTAAAGAACCTACTGATGTGACTCGGTACCTTGTTATCCTGCTATTTGCAGTTTGAGATGAAATGGTTTTAATGGTCATTGACATGCTAATGCTGTCTGGATTTTTGTAAGCCCTCAGTGTATGAAGTCAGACATGGTATCGTGCTAAGTATCAATACTGGTATCTTGAACTGAGTTTGACTAGCAACCAGAATTGTGTTAGAACATGGTATGTTGAAGTTGGTTCGCACTTTGTTCTGAACCAATCAAGAGATCCATAATGGTAGCTTTTAACTGACATAGCGTAAATTCCCCTTGAGTTTACTCTTATTGTCTGCAATTATTTTGCTTGATGTTTTATTTTCACATAAAATTTTCATCTATTTACTAGGAAGGATAAATTACGAATGGGTACTTAAGAGGAAACATGTTGGAAGCTTCAATAAAAGTAAAAAAAAAAATAGAAAAGAAAAGAAAAGAAAAAAGAACAGAGGGATGTTGCTCGAAATGGTTTGGGCATGTACCCCGTAGGCTAGAAACAGCCTTTGCACAGCATAGTGAAAGGTTACAAGTTTAAGGAACCAAGAGAAGGTGGTGATTTACAAAGACATGGAACGGGGCTACAAGGAAAGATAGGCCCAACTATGAAGTTACAGAGAGCGTGATGTCAATTAGGGCCAAGTGGAGAAGGCAACACTCAATAGATGCAATAAGACTACATTGACTGTGAGTTCAATGGTACTTTAATGTTTAAATGACTACTTTGAAAGTAGTTCAACAAGTGCTTAGTAAACATTTGATAGAGTGGTTATGAGAAAGCTGGGGGTGGGTGGCATATTGGCATAGGCATTTTAGGGTATGTTTTATAGAATGTTAGCATTTACTTGAGGGAGAACGTTCTGGCACCTTAGTAAGTTAGGATATAAGATGACATGGATTACTTCTAATTAAATTGTAAAACTCTTTAAGCCGTACATCGATTAATGTGATGAGGCTTGGATCATGATGAGGACGTATGATTCCCATATATTAATAGGAAATATTGATAAAAATGAAAATAGAAGCTCTAGCCTTTTTTTTTTTTCCTTTTCTTTTTTGCTACATTGGGGACTCGAACTCGCACATTGTTGCCCCCGAATGGCGGTGTTTGGTTTCCGTAACCGACTGAGCAACAGCTGGGGACAACACCTTTCTGTTGCTTTAATGCTACATGTCATTACCTTTTTTTTTTTTTTTTTTTTTTTTTTTGTATATTTAGAGAAAAACCTAGCAAGACACCTGTACCAAAGCAGATAAATTTCACATTGTGACGAATTGCAAGCTGTGAACTCATATTGAACCTCTCTTGTTATGTTATTAATGTGTACGTTCTCATGGAAAATCTATTATTATTTCACCCCTAGGCACTCATGTATTGTTTTTTTATTTTTTCAGGGGTTGATTGTGTTGGCACAATCTCAGCATCTCTTGTGACCTACGCTTCTATTCAAGCATTAAAACCAGACCTTATTATTAATGCAGGCACAGCTGGTGGTTTTAAGGTTTGATGCTAAACTACTTTTAAATGCTTTTATTCAAGCATTAAAACCAGACCATAATATTAATGCGGTCACAGCTGGTGGTTTTAAGGTTTGTTGCTAAACTACTTTTAAACTACTGCCTGTCTTGATTAGAAGTGTTGCTATCTTGATCAATAAATGGGACAAGTATTAAGTTACTAGTATTATCAATTATGTGTTGAAAAAAAAATATATAGTTGCAACTTGCAATAGATGTTAGTTGTGTTTCGTTTTCGTTGCTCGCAACAGTAGTCTGGATTGCTTATCATTGTTCTAAAAATCAGCTGAATCCGAGTCGACTTGGGCTTGGTCACTACTAAGCCAAGTTGCCCCTGGTCGAGTACTATGTGGAAGATCTATGCATTCAATGTCTGAGGGTTCTGTTCATCCCTCCGAGTTAAGACCAAAGGCAACTACTACTCGAATTCATTTAAAATAAGTTAAATACATGTACATTAAAAAACGTAGATTCATAGGATGTTAGTTTCTATTTGTAAGCCTTGTTTTCACTATTTTTCACTATTCCTAGGAATTTTGTGGTCTAGGATGCGACTAGGTCCAACTCAGCCAAGTTGACTCGACTCAAGAGTGACCCTTTCACCCCTGGAGTCCATCTTAAAACCTTACTTATTGCTGTTTTTTATGATCAGTTACATGTGCAACTGATTTCAAACCATTGTTAAATGTCAACCAATAAATACAGGCTGGCTGCTATTTTTGTCGGTCTATCACCTTGATAGACTATTAATGATGTACGGTTTTCTATTTTATTAAGAAATTCATATTTACCTCTCAAAAAGTGTGTGCCTGCGCTAGTTGTGGCAAGGGCAGGCATTGATGTTCGGCTGTTCAATTGCCAAGGAATGATGAATACGACTAGTTGGACGGTAAATCTTATGGATCCACCATAAAGTTCAGGCAATGCGGTTCTCAAATTGAAAATATTAGTGGTCCTTCTCTGAAGAGCAATGATCCACTACTGTATGCAGAAATATCAAGCTGCACTTCAGAATATGAACAAACAGGATGTTATCTGTTGAACTGCTGTCAGAAAACTCAGTTGCGCCAGTTTTTCTCAGTATCAGCTGGAGACTAGAAGGAAGAAGCAGAAAGAAGGGCATCACACCTGCCTTTGGAAGTGTTCAGAGGGAAATTGGGTCTCACACCCATGCTTGTCATGCAGAAAAGCCAAGAGATCAAGGTTTCACATAAATTCACATAAAATGCAGTCAAATATCAATTATATGAAAACTGCTAGAGCCGAAGCCCACAAAGAGCATTTGATGTATTTCGGAAGCAAAGTAAACCTATTAATAATCCAGGCCCCTGATTTAATGCGGTTTAATCTCAGCCTTCACAAATTTATTTACATACATATAGAACCTCTCAAACTTAACCAAATAAAGAAGTAATTAAGTCAGGAGAGGAGACTGATTCACGGAGAAATCTGAGTTTGCACAAATCCCTTTCGGATTCTGGTCCTGCACTACATATGGAGGGGCCCAATTGCACCGTACTCCAACCAACTGCTTCAAGCAGGAAGTGCTTTGGTTTGAATAAATGTTGTATGATTCTATCCCCTCACGCATAGCATGGTGGTGGAACACTGACTCCCACAGGGAGCACCAGCGCTAAAGCCCTACTTAACCAGTTGAAAGATTTCTGTGCTGACTAGTGTGGTGACCAACCCACCGAAGAAAAAGTTATGTTGTATGTCTATTTCCTAATGAGTGTCAGTTGAAAGTTTGGATTTTATTTTAGCATTTACTATTGTTGTACTTTGCATTGTTATACAATAAATGTAACCAAGGATAGAATGCTGGTATGCTTTTATTTTAGCATTTACTATTGTTGTACTAAGCATTTTCATATAATAAATGGAATCGGGGATAGAATACCGGTATGCTTTTGGGAAGCATATTTCACATCTATTTACATTTTTTTCAAAATCTTCATAAGTCAAACAAAAAAGATTTTCATTAAGTTTGGGCATTTGATGATGGCATTTTTTTTTTTGGGGGGTTAGTGTGGACTTCTGGTTGGAAGAACTACTGCGATCCCTGGGCGGCTACAAGGGTGAGAAGCCTCTTTGCCATTGGGCTGTGAGGCACTTTTCTTGATGTTGGCATGTTTTGCATTTTGATATGGCATGTCTTCCTTTTTTTTTTTTTTTTCTTTTTTTCAATTGATGCATGTATGATTTCCAAAGAAGCTTAATTATAAATTTGTTTTGATAATTCTTGATACAAAATTACAATGTGCTTTGCTTTAGGTGCTTGCTACTCTATCTTGTCCATTCCAAATGACCTTTCTAAATATGATGCCATTGGTTTGTCCAATTCTTTTCAATGGAGAAATTTAAAAAGAAATATTACTTAGATGCAGAAAATCAATAATATTTCCTTCTTTGGTGGGTGTAAAAAATGCAAGTTGCTTCGCTTTGTGATGTAACCAAACAATTACATGAATGTACATTTCAGGCAAAAGGAGCATGTATTGGGGACGTTTTCTTGGCTTCTCGTGTTGCTTTCCATGATAGAAGGATACCTATTCCTGTAAGTTCTCTGAAGATCTTCAGATGGTCGATGTTCTCGGCTTAGAACTTCTACACTTTACCATGTTGATTCAATTGGAAAAAATTAAATTAAGGGACCACTGGGAAAATAATCCTTTGACCAAATTCATTGTTCCATAGCGAATGCTCCTTTACTGCTATTTCTAATTTCTTGTCTTTTACATATTCTGTTAGGAAGGATTTCAAGCTATTTATCATTTTTCCTTGATTAATATTTCAAACCTTTTAACCTAATAAATGCATTGTATTTATCGTAAGTTTTTTTCATGCCACATTCTAATCACAATTAAAACAGAGACATACATGGATTGGTCGGAGAGGGGATTCTGGCGTGGTATGTGACCAGTGTTTCATTTGTCAAGATTTTTTGTTTGAAAAAAAAATTCCTAATATTGTGTCGAAAATCTTGCTCAACGAAACATCTAATTTTGGATGGACACCATCGGAACATAGGAAAGGACCAAACTTGATCCGATTCAATTCAATTGGCCTATTGTATGATGAGTTTGTCACAATTTGAGTAGTGCAAAGGACTTTCTTGAATCGATAGGACTCACAGCTGCTTTAGAGAATATGAGGAATGTTGCGTTTTTCAAAAGATCAACATCATTTTTCCCTATTTTTAGAGACCGTGGTCTAATGCTTGTGTAAATAAATTGAGATGTGGATGTGTTTAGGAGAATGGGAGTGCCTTTTATTTGAATGCCAGCTCTTTTCTGGGCACTGTTTTTGTGAAATTATATAGAAGGATCATTCATGTAAATGTAGGGTTGTAGCACCCTCTCAATCGTTTTTTCCTTCTTTTTTCTTTTTGGTTGGATTCTCAATCAGAACTAGTATGTTCTTTTAAAATAAACAATGAATTTTGTGAGTTGTTTTCCTCCTGCAGACCCACCCGTGTTATGCCATTTTGGTTATTCCTATATTTGTTGTGGCTAATCACTCTTTATGCACCCACTCAGTAACATAACATTCAAATGCTTTTGATATGATGCTTGAGTCTAGATGTTAGCTTTTTTTTTTGAATGATGTCTAGAGGGTACCATCTTAATATTTTGATAAAAACTTATGATCGCCCCTTCTCTCTCTCTCTCTATATATGTATATATATATTCATCTACCACCTATTTTGCTGCAGGTTTTTGATCAATATGGAATTGGAGCTCGGAAGACCTGTCCCATACCAAATATTTTTAAGGAACTCAAGCTCAAGGTAATGAGATCTTATTTAGTTAATTCCAAAATCGAAACATAACATCTTTAGGCTATTTCCTTCTTTATATTCTTCTGCATAACAGCTAAATCTTCTGGTAAACTTCTGAAAGTTGTGTCCATATGGATTGGCAGAATAAGTGTGCTACACCATTTTTTGTTTGTGATGAATGATAATAATTATGCATCCCTATTTAGAGTGTAGTCTTGCGGTTAGTGTTTTGGATGCGGAAAGGTGAACTGTAAGAAGCTGCTACTTGATTGAAACATATATTTGAGACTTGAGAGTGACCTTGTGGATGATAGTGACCATTTTACGTAACTCCTCTGCATCTGTTAGAATTGCCATCAATTGTTTGGTTTCTGTATTTTCTTCAGTAAAATGAATTAAGCGTTCTGTCTTGTCTTGTTATCTGCTTAAGCTAGCTTGTCCAAATATATTACCATAATTGGTCTTTGATACTTTGCACGTAGTTCATTTACACAATTGATATGTAGATATGAAGTATGGGGTCCTTAGCCCCAAAAATTGTACATTTCCTGACGTCTAGTTTTTGTAATTTTTGGGATTTATTATCACCTCATTCATTTTTTCCATGTTAGCAAAAGTCCTTTTTATTCAATTTAATCAAGCACAACATGCAGAGGATTCTTGCTGGTGTCATTGTTTAATTCTGCGAAACAGAACCTATTTCTTAGATGGAGTTTCCTCTAATTGCAAAGGCAATAACACTGATTCCTGCACTAAGCAGTACAAGACTCTCTCTCTCTCTCTATATATATATATATATGTGAGATGCTCCTGTGAGAGATATCTCTCACCTTATATGAGAGATAGGGTGGGGGCCATATAGAGGGCCCCCACCCAATCTCTCGTAGGAGCATCTCCCTATATATATTCTGTTCACTGGTCATAGTTGGATAACTAAGAGCCATTCATCTAGCAGCCCATTGGATTAGGATTGTACATTTGCGCAGCTCTGGTAAAAAAAATTCATCCAGGTCGAATTTCAGAATTTACAAGCCATTTGAGCCATCAATAATTGGAGTTTGTCAATATATAACAACTGGAAGTGTTTATTTGAACTCCAAAGAGCAAAACTGCAAGCCATAAATTGGATGGCTAAGATTGCCAAACAATGTTAGCTGTGTCATTGAGTGCTTCACATGGGTAACACTTGCAGTGAATTACCATTTTCTTGCAGCAAAAGTCTCGGCTTTTAAAGGGTTCTTGTCTCAGAGGTTACAGAAAGAAAGCTAACACAAGTTAATAAATTTCTGCTGCACATGCATATGCATATATGGGTGCTTTGACTTCTTAAACCTTTCATAATGCCTTTTGTGGATGTAACAGGAAGGAAAATTATCTACAGGGGATTCTTTGGATATGTCCCCACATGACGAAGCAGCAATTGCAGCAAATGATGCTACAGTTAAAGACATGGAGGTAAGTTTTCTTTGGTTGGCACAGTCAAGAAAGAGAGAATATTAGCCACTGTGGTGCATTCCTTGAATTTTCATTAAGTGGCTCCTTTGTGTTAATTGAATGATAAATTCATCAAAAAACCAAAGTACAAATATTATGCTTCATTTAGGGAAAGTAGCAAATGGGGTTCTGAATTCTGATTCTTTCTATCCAACGTTATCATTTGATCTTCTCAGGGAGCGGCTGTGGCATATGTGGCTGATCTCTTATCAGTCCCTGCAATTTTTGTAAAAGCTGTGTCCGACATTGTTGATGGAGATAAACCAACAGCCGAGGAGTTCTTACGGAACTTGGTAGCAGTAACAGCTGCACTTGATCAGGCAGTCACACAAGTCGTGGATTTCATAAACGGCAAATTCCTCTCAGAACTCTAGGGTACCCTGAATAGTGTATCATATTGTTCCCTTTTGGTGAGGGGAGATTTAATGTCGTGTTCTCCTGATTAAGTTGAAGAAAAGCTGATGTGTTTGGAATGATGCTCCTATATCTGTCTGGAGCAGTTATGCCTGTACATGTATAGCATGTACCAAATGAAGGTCCCAAAGACAACTGATTTACTGTGCTTGTTCTTCTGGTAAGAATATTCACGGAGTTCATACCAATTGTCGGATTTTTTCTGAACAAAATTATCTAATAATATGTTGTATAGGGCTGTGAGCTAGCCTTCCATGTTTTAAAACCTATAAGATTACATGTCATAGAGATTTTGTTGCTAATGAATGTGCCTGAATGGCTGTAGTTATAACAATCTGTTGGTCTGGTTGATATTTCTGTCATGTGTCTGTTCCTAATCATGTGTTTGTCTGAAGCCTCAAGGCTGCATCAGTTTTGACAGTACATTGTCAAGAAAGTGAATTTTATATTGAGAATTGATAGCCGGGAAAATGTAGAAATTGATGAATTTGTACTCCTAAAAAATGGAATGATGCTTGATGGGGACGGTTGAGATTCTGAAATATTTGCTAAATGTATTATAGAGTTGCATCAGACTGGTAATCAGTTATATGCTGATTACGAGTTACGATTTGACGAAGCATTAAGCTTGTCAATCCTGACTATTACCAGAAAACCGCGATGGGCCTTGGGCGAAATGTAATCATCCCATGATCTAGCATCACGCCTAATGTTACACTCCTCGACCCTTCACTCGCCATTAAACTTTTTAACACTGTTAAATCAAGGGCTAACATGCTTTGGTGGGGCTGCCTTTTTGGCTCTCCTTTTCCATAAGAGACCTTTCCATTTGCCCTTCTTTGCATTGAGAGGCACTCCCCTCAGTGGGCCTCATGACTCATGAGCTGGACTGCATATGGGCAGCATGCAGTCAGCTCATAGGAGAACATCATCCATGGGCTATGCTATGAAGAAACCGATGAAGTTTGTGCATTCACTGAAGCCCTATTTGGATTTTGTTGTCTTGTAGTTCAAAATCCCAATCATTTTGGTTGTTATCTTATATCCCTTTCTACTCCTAGGATGCTTTTTTATACTGAACGAACATTCCCAGTTGTACCACCTTATTCATCACCTGCAACTTGTAATAAGATTATACACGATAATTTTGAAACATTAACAAAATCAAAACCTAGCCATGGTCACCCTGTCGCTGCCCCTCTGACTGGCCATCAGATTCTCCCAACTTCAGCTTGCATTGTCTCTAAATCTCTGCTGGTCTGTCGTTTATGCAGTGGGGCCTACTGGAATGACAAAATTTAAGGTAATTCACCACTTGATAGAAAAGAAAAATAACTAAATAAATAAAATAAGCAATTTAGCTGTTTCAGATGCTTTCAGGATTCATTCTAGAGCTGTGCCTGTGATTAAAGGTAATAAAAATGGCTGACTCAGCTGATTAAGGGACATGGGTGCATGAGTTTGAATCCCTGATGTGGCAACAGAAAAAAAAAAATAAAATCTCTCCTTTTTCCTGTCATGACAATTCACGCATCATTCATTCCACACAATGGTAAATAAATACTAGGTCTATATATATCACAACAAAAAAAAAAAAAAAAACACAGGCATTTACCTGGAGAAATCTTGGAGTAACCGTTTGGACTCTGTTAGAAAAGGAAAAGATTACGGCAATTTAAAAGCATAAAAAAAAAAAAAATGATGATGCAGAGACGCACATGTTACTAACATGGTGTAGTATATACTTTTTTGGAGCATCTATAACCGGCCAACAAATGCAAAAGAGAAATACATCCACCACCTTGTGTTTTTCACGCCAAGCCTTCAACAGCCAAATTGGTCTCTCCCCCTCATGACCTCTGGTTTTCACCAAGGCCAGAATGAAAAAAGCTTACATACATTATAGAAGTTAAAAAAGGGTGTGAAAGGAAAAAAAAAATTTCTTAAAAAAAGGAAAGCTGGAAAAAAAGTCACATTCTAAAGCAAACACACCATCCTGTTTGTTGCATTCAACCAAGCTTTTGCATCCTATTCAACCCACAAGGCACCACGCCCCACATTGGTCTCCTGACACCCAATTGATCTTTCTATGGGGATGGAGGGTTGTCACCAGAGGTGCTTTGGTTCTTCCATTCACTGGGGCCACTTCTATCAAATATCAAACAACCAATGCCCCCAAGGATAAAGGGTTGTTAGATCCAACCAAGGAGAGCTGTCTACAAACACCAGAAAGGCTGGCTGGCATTTCCATGTTCACCTGTGCATCTGAAACGAATAAAACAATTCATCATCCACCGCTGCTGCTCCTCTTTTTCCCTTTCTACATATTTTGGGCATTGCAGAGCAATTGCTGCAATTGAGGCGCACCACTCTCATCGTAGCTGTTGGGGTAATTGTGGTGGTGTTGTCTCTTTCCTCTGGATGATGAGACCGCAAAGAGCTGCTGTGGGCTGGGCATGTACCTAGGCCCGAGTACATCAAGAGAAGATGGTGATGGAGGCACAGAAGACTGAGTGCAGGGTATGAGAGGCGGAGCATCGTGTCTCCCATTTTGCCACTTTGGGAGTTGAGCTGATGAGGAATTGCATGGTCTATAATGAGCCATCCGAGCCGCCCACAGCTGCTGTTGCTGCTGCTGCTTTGCTAAGCTTCCATGAGCCAACTGTGTCCCATAAAATGCATTGCTTGAATATTGTGGCAGCTGCAATTCCACCTGTGTCCCATCCCAAAATAGCAATAGTCATGAATTCGGAAAAACATAAAACTGCCAAGCTATAAATCAATAAGTGTAGCAAAGAATTTTAACTCATAATGGAGCATGAAAAATGGTGGCATTGAATCTCCTACGACCGCTGGCAGAAAGTGTCTTGCATGTTCAACACTGGTTGAGACAACTTTATAATGTCCAAACCTAGGATCAGACCCTCAGTGCCGTGCCATCAAACTACGTAAACTATATAAGGCCCCACAAAGTTCATTAGCATGAACAACACATCATCCAAGCCGCTCACAAACTATTAACCCTCCTCGCATTAGCAGAGGCTGCGAGTCCCACTGAAATCACTGCCCATTCTTGGGTTAATCAGATGGTTTATTCTTATTAATTCCACTTATATTTATCCCTTTTTTTTTCAGCAAATCAAATGAACATAATCACTTGATAAGCATATGATCAGTCCAAATGTGGGACCACAGCAACTGGCTTAAAGATTGTGCTGACATCAAGTCATCAATTAGGTAGTAATGTTCCTGAGCAGTGTGGATTTTGGAAAGGTGGGCGGTGGGCCCCTCTAATTGCCTAGCTTTACGAACACTTCTATCAATTTGCCAGTAACATTCTCCCGTCTTTCTAGAAATTCTAAAAATAGATTATATCTAATATTAAAATATAATCAACATTTAACATTATTGACAATAAATTCAGGTATAAAAACTGGGTATTTACAAGACCACAAACATAAAATATGAAATAAAATACATTGGCAATATTTGTAATCCATAAAAAAGGGGGAAATATAAGTTGTTGTCTGACATGTGTGCCCGCTATCTAGAACTGTAGTGTCGAAGCAGGCCACCATTGGAGAACCTATAAAATTCAACTAGTAGCACCGGTCAAAGATAAGCCAAGGCCCAAAAAGCGCAGGAATATCTACAGAAACTCTTATTCTAAGAATCATCCAGCTCTCATACGGGTATGTGCCACACATGATTTTAGATTGAGGACCCAAACCAGTTTGAGCATATCTCTATAGTCTTCCAATGCATGTTTACAAATGCAAAGAAAGATGACAGAAAAAAAAAAAAAAAAAAAGCAAAGAGAGAAATGAAACCTGTTGGGATGCTGCTGCTAGCTGGTCAGGATATGGAGATGGGTAACGAACATTTGGGAGAGAGAATGGCACCATTGGATGTTGAACAAGTGGGTGTAGGTAAGGAACATGAAGTTGTGCAGAAGACTCCAACCCATTTCCAGTATTTCTAGCAGATTCTCCACCAGCTGACAATGACAGAAAATCACAACTCTGCCACAACCCACAAATGTCAGAACAATGAAGCCATGTGAAGGGTAACTTCAATGGAGCCATATAGACATGATTACCTGTTTCTGCTGAGGATAGATTCCATACGAGGTGGAGGCCCGTTGATCTTGCAAAGGTTTGTTATTTTGTAGAGTTCCAGGTCTTGCTTCGTGCAAATTCCCGCCTGCCACCACACCATGTGCACTGACAGACGTTACATTATTGATATCAGTTTTCAGCACCCTAGGGTCATTGAATGCTGTGGTCCCTGACATTTTCCCTTCATTCAACTTTGATTGATTTGCTGAAGGTGGCCAGCTCTTTTTCTCCACGCTTTGGTATGATCGAATGAGACGGCTAATGTACACATGGTATGCACATCGTTTAAATGATTGCCTTCTTCCAACTGAAACCAGCACAGGCTGCACAACCAATACAATGTCAAAGATGGAAAAACAAATAGGGCCAAGTCGAGCAAAAAAATTCGAGTGGAGGATATATGGTGTCATGAGCTTTGACAACTGTATAATTCTTCAAGGCACCCACTTCTCTTTACGAGTGTATGTGGTTGATCAAGACCATTGATACATGGCCCTACAGTTGTTGGGGCATGACTTCAAAATCTCAAAGTTTAGAAATCCCAATCCATTGCATGTTGGCCTTTTCTTGGGATCCCGTTGAGTTCTCTTCTAGACATCAACTCATAAACCATTGATCAGATGGATTAGGTCATACTAATATGGGATATTCTTGGGCCATTTGCACTCTACAAATGATCTAGCTCGCAATGGAGCCCAACTGTACACTTGAGGCTCACATAGCTAAATTCTTCTGTGAAAGAGAATCTAGGGTTAAAATTTAATGGGGAAAAAAGGAAAAAGAACGTGATTTATCCAAGGTGCAAGAAAATTGGCTGGAGTAGCAAATTCCAATTGTTCTTTTCCGTGTATGTGCTTGTGTTCCTTTTTCCTTCTTTGTAGCTACATATATGGTAAAACCAATTATAGTAAGAATCCTTGCTCAGCAAGAACAGCAATCATATCAATAGTGTACGATCAATAATAAGGATCCTTGCCGGGCAAGAATAGCAATAATATCAATAGTACACTGTGCAGTATAGGGACAAGCAATTAGCTGTTCGGTGAGTTGATGATACTAGAAGCCTGAGAAAAGAACAGTAATAATACCCAACACATGCCAACCAGTTTCTCTTTTAATACCCAGTTGTGAACTTGGGAAGGCCCTCAAAACAAGTACACTCATGGAGTACCATTCCCACCAATGTCTACATATGAAGATACTAATTCAAAATGGATACTAGTCAAAATCCAAAGGATGAAATATAGGGCCCTGAATCCTTGAGCCTCAGCAATGCACATTTTTCTAAGGCGCTGGATTCAATGTATAGGGGCCATGATTTGGTGGCCCAGATAGTTGTCATCTAGTGGGACCCTCTGAATAAAAGCGCTAAAATAATCTCTTGGATGGTGATTCCTAGGTTTCCAGTCGTTGGTTTATTTATGATTGAATGTAGACATAAGCTTATGTGTCCTGCTGTGGATGAATAGGAAATCCAGAAACTTTTATTTGGCTTATTTTCCATTGAATATGCACCAATCACCATTGCTGTAATCTTCTTAGCCATCTACTTCGAAGGCCGTTTATTTAAGGAGAAGGATAAGGAGTTCCAACATGGGTGATTATGTGGTCATTGATTATCCAAGGTGGGGCTGATTCGATCAGCTCTCAGGGTTTCCAAATCACGAGCCTCACATGGAGTCCCCACATGAGGACCCTCCAAATCCTCTCTGGCAGCTTACAGCAAGAGACAACCGCATATGAATAGCCAAACCATTTCAGTCTACTGTGTTTCACCTTTTTAACCTTCTGTGAAGCAGTACTGGGATATGAACATAAAGAAAATGAAAGAATATCATTTCCTAAAGCCAATTCTTCACCTTTTCTCTCGAAACATCATTTTTTGCTGAACCGGGTCTAGAAGCATCAGTAGCAGAATCTGGCCAACCTCCAGCTTTAGTTGCAGATGTCCTGAGGAACAGATTTATGTTAGTTATTCCTGGCGCAGAATGACATCTGCTATTTTTAATAATAGAAACCCTGAGTACTGGTAGATTTGGACTTTGGGGAAAAGAAAGAAATTTACTTTGTCAAGTGCAAAAGACCATCAGACAGCCCATTAGGCATGGTATGCAGCAGATTTGCAGCTCCTTCTGATACTAAAATTGACACATGGGGATCAAAAGAATGACAAAACAAACTAAGCTTATTATAAAGTCCAAATGCCCTTTACTAAAACACCTATTCCATGATGCCATGTACCTTTAGGATGTGTACAACCTTCAGCAACTTCCTTGACAGAATTCTGTTGAGTTGCAACTGCTACAGCCTGAAATGAAACCAAAGGCAAGTCCAAAAAATTTTGTATTAAAAACAATTCCAAGTAAAGAATTTAAAAACTATCCATTTACACATTGGTGTGTTAAGTGTGTTTCACCAAGACACCAACCACAAAAAAAAGTCATATTAGTAACTGAATTTTGATTCCTGCCTCAAGTCATGAATGAGATAATTATAGGACAAACCATTTACAACTCATTCATGAATTAAGCAGGCACAGATTGAAAAATATGCAAACAGGTGCAAGATAAAAAAAAAATGCACATTTGCAGAGAAGTCCAAGCACTGTCTGCATTCTTCATCTGCAAAGAGATAATGCAAATCAGAAGATTATGAAGCATACAGGTAATGTGTCACTCTCCGGTCTTCTCATTCGAAGAGATTTGGGATGAATTGTCTCCAATAACCTGCAGACAGCACCAGGCATAAAAATTAGCAAGCTGCCCTTTTTTTTAATGGTACTTAAAAATTAGCAAACTGCTTTCCACCAGAAAATCCATGGGATTCAAGGACAAGTTCAGCAAACTACCTATCCCTCTAATCTCTAGTACTTGTAAATGTACCCTAAGTGGTTTGAAAAATATGAAAAAACAGACCATTATATATTATATTCCACAATCCATTTCGCAAAGCGCAGAATAAAAGACGACAGGCACAAAGCATTATGCTGCCTTTTCAGTCTATAAAACTAAATCACCATCAAATCTGAGTGCTGATATGATTTCACTTAGTGAAAAAAAGTCATGTCGAGTGTTGGAAAAATAATACTGCAGACACATGGAGAAATTTAATTTTATGGGTAACATGTCTCGATGCCTTAAGATTGTGGTTGCAACAATGAGCACCTTCCAACAGTGCTAAGGGCTCTTATCAACACATGGCAAAGCTTAATCAGCAATTCCACCAATACCCAAACTGACTGTTATTTGAGATACACACAAACATGCCAAAATACTAATGATAATTGTAAGCTACAACAACAATATACCCACCCATTTCCAGGGTATGATTCAGATTGAACTTCTGTTGGAGTGCCTGAGTTGACAGCATCATTCAATTGGGTTGGCCCTGCCCTTTCATCCTTGGATGATAATCCAATATCTTGATCACCTACCTGAGAAGCATCATTCAACTCCAGCTTGAATTTCTGACTTCCCGAGGTGGTGGGTTGTTCCAAAACAGTGGGTCCCATAACAGGCCAAACATTTTCTGTTTTTACAGATGATTCACCCTCGCACAAATTAAGATTGGAAGCTTCTGCAGCCGCAAGATCATTGAGAGACTTGGAATTCGCCTCTTTTAAAGCTGCAGATTGAGGTTAATTACTCATCTAAGAAAGACCATCAAACCAAGATACAAGGAGAATATGACACAATGGATAAGAGAAAAGAGTGAGCGCAGTTAATACTCAGAGCATTGTACATGGATGGTTCTCCACCGTCCCATCCATTCGTAGCATATAGAGTTTCCTGAGCACACAATTTTTATTTCAAATGTGCTCCACCATGAAGAAACACTTTCGAAGAGCATAGGAATTCTGGTCCACCATGATTGGTGGTAATTTGGATGTACACATTGATTTCTGCCCACCATGATTGTTGGAATTATAAGAAGCTACTTTAATGTGCACAGGAGTTCCTAAGCACCATGGATGGATGGTTCGGAAGAATCAGTAAACCAATCTACTATGTGTCACGAATTGCAAGGAGGTGGACTCAATAAGAATGCAAATACCTTCCAAGGGAGGAAGAGAGCTCGCATTGTTCTTTGGCAATGGAGAAGGCACTTCAGCTTCTTCAGTTATCCTGTCTGCTTTGTCCTTATCTGTATCATCAATCGTGCTGGCCAAAGCAAACAATGCCTCTGCAACTTCTTCCTCATCTTTAGTAATTGTATTGGAAACACCATGCTTTAGAGTCTTGTCTGAGCCTCCGAGCTTCTGTAGGAACAATTAGAGAGGGCATTATTTAGAAGAAAGAGAAAATAAAAAGGCAATATTACAAATGCTTAAACAGATGCCAACCATGTGCAGTTTTGATCTCCTTACTCCATTAACATGGGGTAAGTCAGTTCCAACAAAGGTTCGGTTGTTTCTCTTTGGATCTGGCAAAGGTGGTGAGACAGATTCATGGTTACGCTTGTTCATAGCTGCAAAAATAAAAACATTCACCCACTATTAGATTAAAACAGTAGAAATAGTGGGGAAAAAAACTTTTTAAAAAAAGAAAAAAGTAATATCATCATTCTTATTGCAACCACCAGATCTTGCTTGCTAGAAGTAGTATGAAAACTTCAAAATTTAGTAAATTAGAGAAGAATGGATGTCCAGAGAATCAATTGTGGATGGGAATCTTTTCTGTGCATCCAAACAGAGATTAAGTTACATTTTTTAATATTGATTTGAGGCTAAAAAAAAATGGAAGAATCTAATATGGCTTCTGTTTCACACTGCCCAAAAAGCAATCCTCTCCACTGAAATGCCACTCGTCATTGGGACTTGATGCACATCTAATGTCACACTTTAGAATATCAGAAGCCAAACAAAAGATCATCACGACCCAGAAAAATCTCAGTATCAAGAAGTTTCCAAGCCTGGAAACCTGAACTGCACTATTTTGGTATAATTAAAGGGATCTGCAGGATCTTCCTCAACTCTCTAGTTCGCCAAAATGCCTAAATCTAAAAGAACCAGATTCATGGTCATCAAAAAGAGAGAAAAGACAAAAGATTCTCTCTGAATAAGACCCGTCTCCAATAATGCAATGCAATATGCAACACTATTCTAGAGGGACTTAAAATCCAAAGAGCTGGAATCTTTCTATTAAAAATAGATCCAATCAAGAAAGGTATCAAAAACAGAAGACAGAGAGGGGGAATTTTGTTTGACACACCTGATCGTAACCTTCGGGGGACGGTAGCAGGATCAACAGCATTGCAATCATCAAAAGCCTGAAAATCCATGAGATTAGATAAAAACTACACACAGAAAAAATAATAATAATAGAAGCTGCAATCATCAAAAGCGCCTCAAAACACATAAAATTAGACAAGATTACACGGAAAAAATTGCAAAATACTACTCTTTTTTTTTTGTTTGCTCTTGAAAGTGCATGACTAACCTTCCCATTGAGCTTAAATCTCTTGCGAGTGCTATTGCTGGGAAAGCCAAACTCTTCTCCTTCAGACCCACCACCCATCATCTCACCATCTTCATTGCTGGAGCACCTGACCTTATCTTTCTTTGATCTCTCCGAGACTTCCACATCCCCACCATTCAATGCTGCAGAGAGAAAAAGAAAGCAAAAACACAGCAAATGAACATCCTTTTTTAAGAAAGAAAAAAGGCGGGTGCATTATATGAAACCCAATTGTATACAAAGTGGAAACAGATGCAATCAAACAGATATAGACAAAGATATGGGATCGTCTCAATCTCCATAGATTAGGAGAACAAAATAAGGAACTTGTAGGAGATTTTTTTCTGGAATTACCAGAGAGGAGCTTATGTCCAGATGCCTTGTGCTGTCGCTGCTTCGCAAGCGAGTTCTTAGTTCCTCCACGCTTCACCTCTCGGGCTCCTCTATCCATTTCTCTCCTACCGACATGAAACACGCCTCCTGTGGCTGAAATGGATCAAACCCACGTCGTAGAAGCTCTGGAAAACCAATTCCTTAGACTGTCGCTTGAATTCCTTCCAAATCAGAAAGACCCAAATGATCAGATAAGCAGAAACAGGACTTCTGTATCTCTTATTTTGTTGTTTTCAAAGACTAAAAAGCAGGAGATATGAGAGAGAGAGAGAGAGAGAGAGAAGATTGAAAGGAAAGCGAGTTAAAAGGCGAAGATGGTTGGTTGGAGAGTAAATGAAAGGATCGCATGAAGGGTATTTTTGGGGGTTTTCGCCGAAAAAACCGGAGCAAAGAAAACCGATAAAAGTGAGATTTTGGATTCCCAAAGAAAGAAAAGAAATCTATTTCCTTCTCTCTCTCTCTCCAAACGCTTCAAGGTGTCGTTTCAGAGAGAACAAAACGGAGAGCGATTACAACTATAACTCTCTCTCTCTCTCTGTCTAACGCTTCAACAGGAATAGTTTCAGGAGAAAATGGAGATCGGAGAAAGGGAGAAAAAACAAAACAGCCAAAGAGAAAGGAAAAAGGAAAAGGCGAATTCGTAGAGGATGTTCAGAAGAGAATCAGGTTCCTCACGATTTAAAGCAGATACAAAGAACGAAAAGATCGAAAGAGAAAAAGACAGAGAAAGAAACAAACAGAAAGATATATATATATATATATATATATAGATAGAGATAGAGAGAGGGAGAGAAAGAGAGAATCAAATGACAGAAATAACAGAAGCAGCAGCAGCAGCTAGAAGCCTCACGAGAAGAACATAACAACAAAAAAAGCTGAAACCCATGAAAACCAAAATCCACAAAAACAAGACCAGATCTCTCTAAACAGAGAAAAAACCATCAATCTTCAACCCCCAAAGACCAAAATCGCTATCCCATTTCCAAAAATTCTTCTTCTAATCTTCCACCACCGATACAAAAAAGAAGGAAAAAAAAAAAAAAAAAACAGAGTCTTCCCTGCTTTGTATCTTCCCGATTCCGAAACAGAACAAACGAAAACCCAAAAACCATGATACCCCACCTCGAAAACAATCTCCAAAAGCAAAGAAAAGCAACACTCAACACTCAAATCCACAAAAACAGAAACACCCACCTTCCAAAACAATCTCCAAAAACAAGAAACAACACTCAAATCCACAAAAAACTCTCAAAACAAAAGAACCCCACCTCGAAAACAATCTCCAAAAACAAAACCCAGCTCTCAAAATGCACAAGAACTCCCCAAAAATCCTCCAAAAACTCCACCTTTTGTTGCATTTCTTACAACAAAACAAAGAAATTGCAGAAACAGAGAACAAAACAAACACCTCAAATCTCAAAAACCCAACTCCAAAACACGATTCCTCGTCGATCTCTCAGCTCCTCCGATCCGATTCGTCGACCAAATCACTCCAAGAGACGGAAAAATCAAAGCTTCCGTCCTCCAAAATCGCCTTTAAATGCATTTCACTGAACCGCCCTTCGCTTTTATATCGGCTTTGAAAAACACCCCTCTATCACGTCATCAAGAAAATCCAACGGTCCAGATCAGTCCGATCACATCAACCTACAAACTATCCTGGACCCCACAACCAACCTGGTCGCCACGTCGGACTACACGTAATACAGTTGGTGCAGCTGCCTGCGTGGACTCTACCACGTCAGCATGTCGGTTGCTCTCCACATCCATTGGACGGTCCAGATTTGTTGATGGAAATCTGAGCCGAGCCTTTCTGCGCCGTTGGATCGCTTCTATTTGTAGAAGGGTGGTCACTTTCTCAATGTGAAATGAGAAACCCAAAATCGAGGAAGGCTGATGGTGCTAGATGAACGGCTGAGAACTGACGGCGTGGATGGAGGACACGTGGCGCGTGCTGCGCCGATTGTAGCACACCAGGCCTCGTGTGTCAGCGCTTTTGCGTTATCCCTTGAAAAGCAATGTCATTCCTCCACATCCCCACCCTTTCTGTCTTTTCTGTTAGTTTTGGCTTCTCCTTTTTGAGAGCAGGTAAGGTACACGTCGGGTGCTCCCTAGAAAATAGGAGAAGCCTTCTCATGTGGTGTGATCCTGGACGTTCATGTGGGATGGGCCACTGATCATCTGATCTTTTATGATTAGTTGTTTTCTGACCGTTTGATCTTATGGTTGTGTTGAGGAGCAAGGAAATGGGCTATTTAAGATCAGATGGTTGACAGCTGCATTTGGATCAATTTGGTATGTATATATATATATATATATAACTCCTTTTTTTTCTTTTTTTCTTTTCTGGTAAGAACAATTTAGTATGCTTAATGCATGCACCTGTTTGGTTGCATGGAATATAGGGTTTGGTTTTCGCAAATGTCAAATCAGATTTTGCTAGGGGGCAAAAGTTCTTTTTTTGACCACTTCAGTAGAATTGAGAATTTTTAACTGATTAGTGGATGTGGAAATGGAATTTATGTATTATGTGAGTTTTACATATGTAGATTTATGCATGTAAAACAATATATTGTGTGCATGAAAGCATAATGAGATGTCTTCTTAACTATAGAGGTGTGTGGTCGTTTTACACCATTTTATGCGTGGAGATTTTCATATGAAAATGACTTCTTTTATATAGAATTTCCACACCTCATTTTACACATGTGAAATATAAATAAGTGCATATAAATATAATCATAGGTAAACGTTGTGCATGTTAAACATTTATTAGATATATGTAAATGAGTGCAAAACAAGACCACTTAATGGTGGACTGCAAGTTTTTAACGACCAATGTTTGTCAAACTAGCTTTTGTTCGTTGTTTTTAAAATGAAGCATTCTCAAAAGGATGCCAAACAAGTACAAAACAACAACCAACACATAATCTTCTCATTTTCGTTTTCTAATAATAGAGTCATTGGAGTTCATCATCAAGAAATAAACTAATGAACGGTGACCTCAAGACAATCCGGACCCCGCTTTTATTTGATTTCAGGCAATGCAAGTCCAAAATCATATTGGATCCTTCTTCAATTGAATGTTTTTTGCATTATAGTGCTTGCTTCGGACAATTGGACCTCTTTTATCTCATACCTTAAATGACTTTAAATGATGTTTAATGCTAGGTTTTTTTATTAGTAATTGCTTATAATGGAAAGGTTTCAAAGTTAAATATTATTTGACTAGTTTTTCCTTGTGCTCAAATTAGGCCACATTTGTATAATATCAAGGATACCATTAATGCTTCGATTTTCTGCATGGGATATTTCTGTGGTTCACTGGATTGGTTCAACACCTTTTTGGCATGGAAAGAATGAGACTTTGAACTACTTTTTCTGGATTCTTCAAATAAATAACCCTTCATACGAAATGGTTGAAAACATTTTTCTGCACTCACATAGAAATGAATTTCGAAGAGCCCAAATCCTTACGCTACAATATAAAATAAAATAAAATAACTCTAGGCATGTTTGTATGATAGAATATAGTAGAAGAAAGTGTCTATAGTACAAATTTGGACCAACAACAATCTCCTCTTGTTTTCTCCACCCTTTTCTTTACATGCAAATGACACTTAGAAAAAGGTATTTCATTGTCATTTACAATTATCATTCCTGCTACAGACAAATTGTTTTGATCAGCTCTATCTAAGCAATGATATGATAAGTCCGAATCTACACTCAAAATCACAAATCTTCCTTGTCTCACTCAAAATCACAAATCTTTCTTGTCTAAAGAGGGTGTAATGTCTTGTACTAGTGCTAAATGACCCTTGTAGTTCTTACCTGCGATTTTGCGAATGTTTTATAACGAACAAATATGTTATTAGGTGACTGTGTGTAAGTATCTTTTTAAAAAAATGGTGAATGTGTGTAAGTGAAAAAGTTTGCAAATTCTTAGAGATAGAAATAAATGATGGCTTCTTTTTTTTCCTTTTCTTAATCATTTCACATGTAGATATATTAAATTTTCAAAGTCTGTTGGTACAAATTTCAGTGAAAGATCTAAATCATGTAATCATTCTCTTCGCACATTGATCTTATTGAGCTGAATAAGTAAAAAGTTATACTGGTCATTTGGAGTGTTTTAGGCCTATGGGAGGAGGGAAGAGATGGAAATTAAGTCGCAATTTGTATAGAGCAACATTTAAGCTAGGACCATTACAAGACTCATATAGCTATATGTTACTCATGCTCATGGTTGGAAAACTCTCCGAATTGACTTTTGATACCTCTCCCAAGTTATCTCATATTGACAAATGACCTCTCTCGAGTTATCTCATAATGACCGAGTCAGATGTAAAGGAGACTCGTGGCCGAGTCATCTCATTTTAATAAGTTGTTTGTATTCCGCACCATTTAATAGACATATCTAATTTGAAATAATTAAAATTTATTTATTAGTAATTATGCATGAGGTTTGTAGTCAGTAATTTAAAAATGATGACTTGAATGTAATGTCAAACTTATATTTAATCTTTTACATTTGATATTTATACTAACAAATTATGTAATTTACAATATTTTCTCTTTTACTTTCTTTATTGTTTTACTTTTCTTGCATATATAAATTTGTTAATTTGAATTGATTATCATGAATGCATGTAAATAAATATATTTTTATATTTTATAAGAAATTGATTCATTTTTAAATATTAAAAAAAAAAAAAAAGGACTCTCCTTAGTCTCTGCGTTGACTCTATCCGAGTAAATTTTGTTGCATTTGACGAGTCGAGTCTGAATCGCGAGTTTCCAAACCTTGCTTATGCTTTTAAAAATGCAGTTCTCTCTTAAGCTAATATCTAGTTTTCTAAAGTGGAAGGTGCTTCCCACTGGATCCTTGAGGTGGTGGGTTCAAGTCACATTACCTTTCAAAGAAAGGAAAATAAAAAAACTCTAAAATGCAAGTAGGTTTTTATAACATAAAATAACTTCTTTATTCCTTCTAATCCTCCAATGTTGAACCTCTAATGTCATTGATGTGGAAGGAATTGGAGAACTCGGAAGAAGATAACTATCATAGAAATTTTACTTTCTACCAACATAAATTTCCCAAAGTTCAATTGCTTATCAAAATTAAAAATGACCTAAAGTTGTTTTTTTATACAAACAAAGTTTAACTTCCAATTTATATTTTTTGAGATGCCTTACAATCTCAAAACTCAATATGTCAGTGCTTAAAGTCACTAATTGTAAGCATTGTATGTACAAATGATAACTTGAAATAAGTTTGAAAGAATAGTTGGTAATATTGTCGGCTACTAATGCACATTATTGTGCAATTGTAAGCATCTATTGACATTTATATTCTAGTGTTTTTCACTCCGATAAATACTCATATATACACAAATAACCATCGTTCATCACCAATGCTACAGTCAGGGATTTATCCCTATATTGCTTTGTGCGGATAGGTGCATCACCACTATGCCACCTGTGCTGATTAACATCTATAGTCTACTATGGTTTTATTTTCTAAAATTCTTGACAAACTGTTATTTACTATATCACTAAGTTGATTTTTAAAGCCCAACTTTTGGTTAAATGATTCCTAGAAAAACATTATGGGTCATCTAAGCATTTGATAATAGACTTTCAATTCAAAAACAAAAAATATATAATTAAATTTGGCAATGTAGAATAGTGGAGCATTAAATTTACATGCATTTTATGCTTACGATCGAGTGCAACTCTCACATGCTAGGACAATGACTAGCAGAAGCTCAGTGCAAATTGCATCGAGTCTAATGCCCCACGAAGGCTTGAGCTACAAAGTCCAAGCCAATCTAACGACATTATAATGATATAGAATATCATATAGTATTTTCATTTTTTTTTTTATGATATACAGGTTTTTTTTTTCTACCAAAAGTCATAAAAATTCAAATTCTCCAAATACTGTCCCATGCATGGGATTCTTAAATTATTTTCACAACTAGACAATCTTAAATGCCAAAGAGGCTGAGATCTTAAGAATTTCAATGGTTATTTGTGACTAACGAAAAAAAAAAAAAACATTTGCAACCAAAAATGGCATTAGGAAAAACATCAATACGTTGTCAACAATTTTTAACATGATGAATTCTCATCATGAATTCTACTAAAGAAATAAGGCTATAGGGTTTTCTCCTCCTTGAAACTACTTCTCTCATGTTATATGAGAGAAAATCTAAGCTTGTTGTGAGACCCACTCAAATGTATACCAAACATAACAATAGTGTGATTGAAAACTCATATGGTAGAATGATTTTGGATGAAATTCATTCCAATAACATCATTACACGTATAATTTATGAGTCATACTGAATACAATTGAGTTATAAGTATAATTCAAATTAATGTCAAATTAAGGTTATTGTCAATTCAGCGGGTTAGTGAGTGTCATAAGGTTAGCTAGATTGATGATAGGTAGGTCCATGTGGTGCCAAAAATATTAACCCCGCATGTGTTTCAATATAGGTCAGCCCATGCAACCTGAGGCTGGGTCCACCACTAGTTATACCCAAATCGATACAACCAATAGGGTTGAGGGTAGAGCACCTAACAAATCAGCAGCTCCGGCGGAGTACCAAAAGCAACCACTTCGGTAGATATTCGAGTACTCACTGAAATTTTCGGGCGTGTAACGTCTGGAAGAAACAGAAGAAACGAATATCCCAATCACGATCACGAGGAATATTGAGTGGGACCCACAACAAAAAAATTACTCGGCGATTTTTTCCCATCTGCGGTTAAAACAAATCTGGGCTATTTTAATCTCATGTGATGATTTGATTCTCTTGTACCTGCACATGCAACAACAAGTCATGGTTGCTGCGTGACTCGTAATCTTTTTATTTATATTTAAATAGAGTGCTTGTGAGTTCTGTGGGAGCACCCATCAATTGTGAACCTGCGATCAGGCCAGATGATCTTGACCGTCCAAGAGGCAGGTCCAGGTCCCACAAAAATTTCTTCACCAGAAGCTGATGTTTTACCATTCAATCATCTGCATAAAACTAGTGGTAGTTCTGTAGAAATGATCATTCACAGAGTTTCAATGTGGAATGCTTCTTTTGATGTACAGGGGCACCTTTTTCTCTCTCTTCCTCTTCCTTGATTCTGGCTATTCATTACAGATGGCCTTTCATTGGGTAATAAGAAGGATGCAAATCCTCTGCAGCAGGACACATAGTGAGAACCCCTGATGTAAAATGAATTGAAGTCACTACTCTCAAATATGATATAAGTGATCAAGCTTTTTAATTAAGCCCTTCAAATCTATATATATATATGTATAATTTTAATAAGTGAGTCTAATTGCCATTGATTCAGATCCTAGAGTTGGAACATACAAGGATTTGGTTTCTGATCCAAGAATAGTTTATCCCTATTTTATTTGGATTTGGAGACTTTTGGACAATTGGATACTCATTTGTAATTGTATTCACGGGTGATACCATTTGCAAGAGAGCTTTTATATTATATATATATATATATATAGACATCGTAAACCAATCTAACACCGTAAAATAGATAATTTAAATATAGACTCTGCACTTGTGTCTATTGATTTTCATTTGATGGCCTTAGATTAAATAACTCAACTAGCATAAGATCGATTTTTAAGTATCGACTTACCCAAATTTAATTTACTCTGGATGATCAATGGAGAGATCAATGTCTAAAAGGCAAAGTTCAGCTCAATTAGTAATCTCATTGTCATATGCACACTTTATTGGAAGAATGTTTATTCACTGTAGATCATATAATATCAATTGGTTCAATCATAGATGGGCCACACATTGGAGCACATGACATGACACATTCCTAAGTGGGTTATGTAAGATGGCTTGAAAGAATGATTATTGGCAGAGGAGTCCAGCAGGAGGGCCTCATGTCCTTGAGGAAACATAAACTGCACGCACCATTACTATATGGAGGGTGGGGACAAGGGTTCAGTTATTCAAACGGTTGTTGTGGTTCTTTATTGCATTCTATAGAGATGACTAGATTGCCTATCTTCAGACAAAACGTAACTGAAACTAACACCTTAGTCCTCTCATCAATCAATGGCATCTATTAATTGGAAAAAATTGTACACAGCTAAAGGGCCTAGGGTTTCTAGTGGGCTGGGCCATCTGTCGCCCGGTTAAGCCCAAAACACATTGGGCTCTATTTTTAGACCCATGGACCGTACCGTGATAAGATGTCTTCACCTAATTTTAAATGGACTGGTTCTGGGCTGATATATGCTTAAAGACCCGGCAAGCCCAGCATACCGACACAAAATTTGTGTGAATATTTCTGCAAATGGGCTGTTCCCTGGGCCTGAGTTCAGGCTGTGGACTGGATCCAGTAAAAATATTAGGTTCAATAAGTAAATTGATGGGCCTGTACTAGCTGCTTCTAATTTTTCCAGACTTTCTTCTTCTAAATCTTTCAAACTTCTATATTCAAAGTAGAATGACTGTCCTTTTCTTAAAAATAAGAATTACAATTTAATTGATCCAGAATTCTGTTCAACCCATAAATTAGCCAACACTCAAAAAACCTAACACCATCAATCACTCAAAAGAGGATTCCCCAGAGAAAGGTGAATTCAGATGCAGATTTTTTTTCAGATCTATACTCAAAATCTTCATTTTGGTATCTTGGTATGCATTTTGAGTTTTGACCCTATCCTTCAGGATATCCATTTATATAAAAATTATTTATTTTCACATTTCATGTAAAGGGCTAAGAAGTCACAACCACAAGAATTTTAGCCAAAAGAGAAATTATGATTTTTATAAAGTCATTTGGACATAAGACAAGATGGTTATTTGTAAAAAATGAGATACATGAGCCTTTTTGTGGTTAGCTAAATTATATGAGTCTTTCTAAAAACACCAAAGACAAAGAGGGAGGGGGTTGGAGTCCTTTATTGATATTTCTCACCAAATCATACATCATAAGACTGCTTTTTCACATAATAAAAAAGGATTAGTTTGAATTTGCCCCTTCCTATGTAGAAAAAAGTTCCACTGCACAGAATCATGGAGTAACACAAATATAAATAATGGTGAACATACGAAGGAAATGAACCTGTTAGACGAGTACCTTTTGGGGATATAGGGTTATTAAAATGTTTTAGTCTAGAACCTCTAAGTGTGTGAGGGGTGTGAAAGCACACAATTGGGCTCAACTGGCAGAATATGTAAACTACTCAAAATAAATATCCTCCCTTCAATGTGATGTCTCCAAATTTTACTTTAATAGAAATTAGCTCCACATCAAAATTGAGCATATAATTAATAATATGATTAACAAAACTTTATGCATTATGATCATGTTTTTATTTGTTTACTAAAACTACTACACAACAACTTATATATGACATCCTTAAACAACTGAGTCATAGTTATTGGACAATCCTTTGCTTTATCATTCATATGTATAAATTACATTATTAATCATTTGCTCAATCTCACAGTGACGCCAACTTGTAAAAGCACCTCCTCATTGTTGTGGATGCCCACCTGTATGCATGCTAATCACAATAGTATATGGAATAGGAAGGACAGGGTGTTTCTTGTTAACCACGTGGGCTCCTTCCAGGATTTTTATTTTGTTACATTTCTTATCTTCTTAGGTTTCCTCCCCTTTTCTCCTACCTGCTGCAGGCCACTATATGGATTGCCACCAGGCTGTCTTATAGGTTCTAAGGAGGGCCTGTTAGTTTGAATTTTTGTTTTTCCTTTTTGTTTCTTTAAAAAAAAATCCTATTATCTTAAAAAAAAAAAAAAAAAAAAAGGTAGTTTAAGGGTTGATCACCACTTCAGTCAGATCATTTTATCCTTTGATTCTAGGTCTATAAAATTTCGTATTTCTATCAGTGCATCTTTTATTGTGATTCATTCTAACAGCAAGGTCCTGTTTCTTTCATGCAATGGAATTCCAAGGATTGCATTTTTAAAGGTTACATTTGTGCAGTGATGCAAAAAAGTGCTTTTGTAGAAAATTTTTCTATATTTTGCAAAAAAGCAATTTCACAAGCCCAATCGAAATTGTTTTTTCATTGAATCACAAAAAACTTATTCATTTTCCTGCTTTTCTTTGTGGGGAAACAATCACACCAAACGTAGAACCATTTCCTAATGTGGGAAAGCATTTCTAATTTCTTTATTTTTCTTTCACTGAAAAACAAGTACACAAACATGCCAGAAGTAAATACCAAGCCGTGCCATCACTAATTCAAATCTCAGAAAATCAAGTCACAATCCTTTTACATTGCTGCCTCCTATAATTCACCCCTCACCTCATGTCCTACACTACGAACCTCTTTAGTAATCCTAAATCGAGCTCATATGAGTACCATAAATCCTAATGTATTTATTTTCATAATATTCTATGCAAACAGATATACCCTAAGTGAAGGTTAAGTCAAATTTGAGATGTGTGTAAATTCACAAGGAAAGGTGTGCATGTGCGAGGGTCTAGTTTGATTGCAACTGGGCCCCACTGTATGATATTATTGTTATTTTGACAGTGACAATGATGTTTTGCGGTCTTTTTGCTAATTTGCTCTTTCTAAAAGCATCCATCCAATGTGACTAAGAAGGTCCAGGAGATTTTAATGGTGATCTTAATATTAAATCATGCTAGCTACAATGGGGCGATTCTGGTTGCACCTCCTGGCTCCTATTTGATCGTTACATGATACTTTCTTTTGGAACCCATCAACTCACCAGAGGGCTCGCCATTCAGCTGTCAGCATTGTTCACTTTCTGGGCCACATGATATGTAACAATCATTCCTAGGAACACTAATCTCAACAGATGATGTTAACTTCCCAATTATGATGGAAATAATGCATATGTTGACTTCACCAAACTGGTTAAAAAGAAATGCATTTTATGTTCAATCGAAAGGTAGGAGGTGTCTCTCAAAGTCACACCTTTTGCTGATATAAGCCATTTACCTGATTGGACATGTGTCTCATCAAAGGGTCCCACATCTGGCCCTATCAATCAAATAATCTGAAAGAAAAAAAAGGCCAATTTCAACCTATCAAGTTGATAATGATTCGTAAAGAGATGGCAATGACACTGGTCGGGTAGGCTTCGGGTCAGATCCGGATTGACTTGGTAGGGGCAGTAATTAGGCCCAAATCAACCTCAAAGTAAAAAGTTTGGAATCTTGTATTAATAGGTGGGGTTTTGGGTCGGCTTGGCTGGTTAGAGTTCAATGAGCCTGAAGATAAAAGTCCGGTTCAAGCAAAGTTGATGCGTCAGGTAGAAGGATATAATATACCGCCCATACCTATCAGTTTGATTGAAAATGCAAACTCTAGCCAAACAGTAGTGGGGTTCATGGGCTGGCCCAGGCCATGGCAAGGCATATCCAGTCCGGCCAACTTTAAAAAGACAGGCTTGAATTTGGCCCAAATCTGACATAGGTCAGAATTTGTCTAAGCCCTGTCCACCTTCCATGTGCCAGTTCGAAGCCTGTCCATTTAGTCAGTTGGACCGGTCTGAGATGGGCCAGGCTTTCCATCACTTGTTTCGGTAAATCAGTCACTAAATTATATGCATTATTTATTCAGGTTGGGCCAGACAGGACTTCGGGCTTCTATCACTTAATCCAAGATCGACAACCCATCAAATATTAAATGGGCGAAAATTATCGATCTATTCATGGGCTGTCTTCTGAAGCGCAAGGCTTACACCCGGCCCAAAGTGAGCTGTGCCCGGCCCTTGAGCACCCATACCCAACACTCAGAATTCAGGCTGGGTTGAGCTGGGAATTGCCACCTCTTATAAATAATCTTCCAAGTATGCAAACCAACGCATGAGAGGTTCTCCATCTTCTAACCCAGAAATTGGTTGATTACCTCTTCACTCCCTTTCACCAGTCACCACCCAGTGATACATGAGTTTCTCGTTGATAGGCACTCGTGGAACACGCATGCATATCAAGGTCACAGAAGCCTCTAAAAAAATGAATGCTGCTGACTGCTGTAGTGGCATCTAATATGAGAAGTCATCCATCTAATTCAAGCCTCCTGTCCTGAGAGTGTCGAGTGCTGCCAAACTGTGCTCTGCCACACATGAGAGGATAAAATCCAAGACCAACTAGAAATGAAAATGTTGGTCATAGGTTTAGGTTCAAGGCCTTCATTTGGTGTCTAGGTTTGGGGCCAACATGGACCAGAATAAAATTCAGGCCGTCGTTTGAGACTTTGGGTCCATGGGTTTCTAAAAAGCAAAAAATCCAAGAACCCGAGTACCTAATTCCACCACGATCTATTTTGTTGCGTAACTAGTTGGGTTCTCAATATTTGGTATGCATTTTTGTTTTTCGTTATCCCAAGCTAATGGGCCTGGGACTCCTACGGAGTCCTACCCAGGAGAGAACCCTCACATACGGGGAGTGAAACTTGTACGTGAAGGAGAGAGAGCCTGAACATGCAGTAATTTGGAACTCACTAAGGTTGATCCCTGGTCATCTGATGTGAGGCAGGGTTGATCTTAATTTCGAGCTAAAAGAATTTTGGAAATTTGTCTAAAAAGTCCAAAAATAGATAAAATTCAGAAATTTTAGAGCCGCTCCCTGGTCATTCGATGAGAGGTGGGGTTGTCAACCAACAATTAAGCAACCCCTCGTTCTCAAATATTTGGTATGCATTAGATGTATTGACGTGATCTTAATTTCTCTAAAAGAATTTTGGAATTTTTTCTAAAAAGTCCAAAATAGATAAAATTCACAAATTTTACAGATTATCATCAACCTCATTTTTATACATACCTAAAACCCTAAAACCCTAACACTATTATGTGATGCTTCAGACTGACTGAGAGCTTTGAGTTCTATAGCATGGTTCCACTATCATTTGCAAGGACTACAGTCATTGAACCTACAGGATCATCAAACAGATCCCAGGCAATCAGAGGCAGTCGGATTGATTTTTTGAAATTTGTCTATAAAGTCCAAAAATAAATAAAATTCACAAATTTTGGAGATTATCACCAGCAGCCTCATTTTTATACATAGCTAAAACCCTAAACACTATTTTGTGATGCTATTTCATCCTGACTAAGAGCTTTGAGTTCTATAGCATGGTTCCACTATCATTTGCAAGGACTACAGTCATTGAACCTACAGGATCATCAAACAGATCCCAGGCAATCAGAGGCAGTCGGATTGATTTTTTGAAATTTGTCTATAAAGTCCAAAAATAAATAAAATTCACAAATTTTGGAGATTATCACCAGCAGCCTCATTTTTATACATAGCTAAAACCCTAAACACTATTTTGTGATGCTATTTCATCCTGACTAAGAGCTTTCAGTTCTATAGCATGGTTCCACAATCATTTGCAAGGACCAGTCATTGTACCTACAGGATCATCAAACAGATCCCAGGCAATCAGAGGCAGTCGGATTGATTTTTTGAAATTTGTCTATAAAGTCCAAAAATAAATAAAATTCACAAATTTTGGAGATTATCACCAGCAGCCTCATTTTTATACATAGCTAAAACCCTAAACACTATTTTGTGATGCTATTTCATCCTGACTAAGAGCTTTCAGTTCTATAGCATGGTTCCACAATCATTTGCAAGGACCAGTCATTGTACCTGCAGGATCATCAAACAGATCCCAGGCAATGGGATTGATTTAACTTATCAGTGTTGGACTCAATGTTTGAAGACCATGCAATTTTTAGAGATAATCAGCCCCCATTTTGGGTACATCATGGATCTTCTTACACTATGGTATAATAAACTATTTTCAAGCAGAGTATAGCCGCCATATATAGTAAGCATCATGGTTCCATATCTGAGAAATAATTGGAAAATTAAAAAAACAGTACTGCCGGGACCGTAATCATTATACCTGAATGCACATGATCATCAAATAATGTGTCTCCTCGCAATGGATATGTTATGTATTTAACTTACCCTTTGTTTGAATTCACTGTTGATGCATCCCTTGGCTTGTAACTCAATTGGTTGGGGACATTAGTGTAGAAATTGAAATGTTAATGTATCCCTTACCTGTAGGCTGTAGCTCAGCTGAGCTGGTTAGGGACAGTCATTTTAGTGTGTGATGTGAGTAGAGAATATAAGTTCAAATCCCAGTGTATCAGGAAAACAAAAGTTTGATGGTGGGGTGGGGTGGGGTGGGGTGGGGTGGCTTGTAACTCAATTGGTTGGGGACATTAGTGTAGAAATTGAAATGTTAATGTATCCCTTACCTGTAGGCTGTAGCTCAGCTGAGCTGGTTAGGGACAGTCATTTTAGTGTGTGATGTGAGTAGAGAATATAAGTTCAAATCCCAGTGTATCAGGAAAACAAAAGTTTGATGGTGGGGTGGGGTGGGGTGGGGTGGGGTGGTTAACCAACCAACTACACCACAGTTAAATGTAAGGGCCGAGCAGGCCTAAAATCATAATTGATCCAAATGATATGTACAAGGGTTTTTATAGAAGGCCTAAAAGCATCAGTTTACTTCTGCTATTAATTTTTCTTTGCTTAAAATAAGACAAAAGAATAGTCATGTTAGGCTATGTTTGTATAAAATGATGAGGATTATGGTATTTTTTCTGAATTGGCAAAAAAACTCTTTCCATTGTCTACTTCAATAAGACAAGGAAACAGTCACTAAGTAGCAAGTGAAAAGGGGACATTAGAAATCAAACCAAACTCCACCAGTAATCTCTTATTAAAGATTTATGAGAAAGCCACCGAAACCAGCATAGTTTCAAAGTGTCGAGTAATTGGCGCCAAAGAAAGAGACATTTCAGAACTTGAACAAAAAAAGCAGCAGCAGCAGCAGATGAGGAGCAAGCACCTCCACTCAATCCTCTCCGTCTTCCTCAGGAAAGCGTAGATGCTTCCCTTCAGGCACAGGCAATCCCTTCAAGCAGAGAATACTTGGTGAAACAGAGCAGACTACGTTCCCTTTTACTTCTTTCTCTCCCTCAATCTCATCCTTGTCATTGTAGATTAATCGCGTGTGCCGACCTTTAAACTCAAGCACCCCTTTCTTCTCTTCCACACACATATTCTTCAGTCCTTCGCACAACAACCCATCGATTGTTTCACCCTCTTCTTCGTCCTTGTGAGAACTTGCATTCACCTGAACAGACCAGTCGGAAGCATCATCTTCTTCGAGCAAGCCCTCTACAGAGGAGGAACACCCTTCATACGTCAACACAGAAGAAATTGAGAGACTGGAGGAATTAGATACTTCTGACTTCCCAGGAGAATCAAACAGTAATGCCCGAGTCACCAAACCCTCAAAAGAACCGACGATTTCCTGTTCTAGAGCATCAGTAGGTGCCTGGAAAAAAATCAAATTGACCAAAACCCAGAAATACACAGGTAAGAAAAACGAATTCAAATGAGAAATAGTGATGATCCAATGAAAATCTCCCAAGAACAAAGACCTGGATCATCTTGGAATCTTCTTTCTGCACTTCGGCTACATGAATTGCAGTAATCAAGCCCGCCTGAAATAAAAATTCAAAATGGCCAGAACCAAGAAATACCCAGATGAGAAAAACGAATTCAAATGACAAATAGTGATGATCAAAAGAAAATTCTCCGAGAATAAAAACCTGGGTCATCTTGGAATCTTGTTTCTGCGCTTCAGCTATTGGCATTACAGACATCAAGCCCTTGATATCATTGTTTCCACCCTCCAAAGGATTTGAAAGAAGGGGTGTATTGGTTGGGGTCGGAGCAAGAAGTGTTGTTGGCGAATTAAGAAGCGCTTGAAAAGGAAGAAGAGGACGTTGATTGAAAGAGAGTGATGGCAGAAGCTCTCCTTCTTCCTCAACCATCTGTAACAGAGCCTTGACCTGACCACGAAGCAGAGCCTCACCAGACCCAGGCGTCTGTTTGGCTCGGCCACGGTTCTTGGCCAAAGACGAAGGGGTTTCCAAACTACCCGCTGCGAGCCCGATGATGGGGGAATCATTTGTGATGTCGATAAGCACCGACCGATCCGATTTCCCTTGTTTCGATCTTGAAAGACCCTTTTCGTTTTCTTCCTTTTTCCCTGCAGAGACAAAAACCAGAGGAACTCGGTCAAGAAATGGGCGACCCAGAAGAAGAATTTTGAGATTTGAATCAATTTTTCAGGCAAAAGACTAAATACTTGATGTGGGTAGGTTGCTTGATGCAGCCGAGTTCTGGGATCTTGTAACCCGTTTAGTAGATGATGGTGTTTCCATTGATAACCAAAAGAAATGGACGCAGGTCTGGAGGAAGACGAAGAAGATGGAAAGCAAATGAGATTGAAAAGCAAGAATAGTGTGGTCGGATGCTGACAGGAAATTGATCTGGCTAGCCTGAATTTCGCTCCTTTGCCTGAATTCTTTCCGCAGATTAGAAGAGAGAGAGAGAGAGAGAGAGGATGTTGAGGGAGCATTTAAAGGATTTGAATTGGGGTCGAATGGTAATATGACCGTTAGAGCGTGCTGGCAATGCGTGATGGTTTCACTTTCATGGGTGCTTCCAAACTAGCCGTTGGAAATTGTAATATTGGAATGGGCCCATCCCTCCTTCGGGCCGTAATTGTACCACCTGTTTCATATTTGGGTTGGGCTTGGATTAAGTGATAGGAAGCCCAAGCCCATCCTGAACACGTAGCGCTTGTAGGTTTTTTTTTTTTTTTGGTACCCTAGTTTCAATGGCTGGGACCCCTTTATATATATCGAGCCCAGTACACCCAGAAAGGAAGCCCATATTGTTTGTAGTTTAGTGGCTTATTTGTCCAAATAAGTGAAAGAAAGCTTGAACAAGTTATAGAAAGCTCGGCCGTATCTGGCAGGATTGACTGCCCGTTAGTGCTTGGGCCTGAAATGTTTCAGACTGGTCAGTCTTAGTCCAGGAACTTACTGCCCGTTATGGCTCATCAGGCTGAATATGGGTCTGTGTTTCTAAAGTTGGGCTGGTCTGGAGACTATCCACTTTGAGTTAGGTAAGTGGCAAGGCAGGTGTGAGTCAGCACACTTGGAGTTTCCCAACCCTTATAATTGCTAGCTTAAGAATCAACTTGAGTGAAAAATAGTAGAGACAAGCTACACAAGTGCAATGAGACCTTTGGAGCCTCCAACTTAGTATAATACAATATTTATTTAGTGTAAAAGTTCTAACTTATTTTTAGAAAAAGTACGTGAAAATTTGAATATCTCAAAAAAATACAAAAGCTAGCCCATCAAACCTTAGATCCCTAAAAATGGCCAGACTTGTACAGGCGATTGGGGCTTGGATCCATGGCTAAGGTATGTTCATTCAGTACAAGTTGGATTTACCTTTGAAGGGGGGGGGGAGAGAGAGAGAGAGAGAGAGAGAGAGAGAGAGATGTCACATCTAATTACAAGAGTTGCTTCTTATGAGGCCCGGGCTTGGCCCATTTCTATCTGGGCTAACATTTCCCTAGTGGACCGATCTGGGCTAGTACTAAATTACAGTATAGATGTTGTGTCCAGACCTGGCATGAATCGGGTCTGGATTTGGACCTTAAAAACTTTCACATGAGCCCATTTGTACAGTACACGATGGATGCACTGTTTTGTGATCCCAGATGTCCCACCATTACATGAAGGCCAGCGTTGGAGGCAGCCCCTCTTCTAAGACAATCCAGATTGCAGACCATCCCATAAATGGGCACTGAGATCAGTTGGCCAACCACATATATTCGAGCCATGGGTATCAGTTATTTTGCAGGAAAATATACGGTTTAGATGACAATACTATTCCAGGATAATTATTCTTTTGGATTTCATGTTTGGCAGGGCTACAATGGAGCCCACTGCATTGTAGTATGGTGCATCCCCCTTCTTCATTACATTGTGGGCCCACTTTTTCGAAATCCGAGCCGCTCATTAACCTTATCTAACTTTGTGTTGGCATAAAGATTCAGTTCCTTCTTTTAATTTCTAAGTCTCTCCATCTATACCTTAAGGCCAATTTTATTTATTTATTATTATTATTATTATTTTTTTAATTGATCTACACTCTTCCTCTAACTTATTTTAATTGATGAGATTTGATATATCTTGTAATGAAATATGAATTATAATATTTATACACATGGTGCAATAACTGCTTAGTTCGATTTGCTGTTAGTATTTTCTATTATAATTTATTTAAATGCTTATTTTTTAAAACACTAATTATTCTTTTGGTGGCATTTACTTGGATTTTATTGTTATTATTATTTTACCATTTCATTTTAATTCTTCTATAAAAAATATATATATAATTTTCTTGTGGTCCACTCTAGTATTATATAAATTCTTCTTACCAATTCAACTTTCAATGTGGAATTGCAAAGTAGGCTGTGTCAGCTGTCAACCCTAAGATTTATGCAATTTGAATTAGTGGCTAGAAATTAGTACTATGTATTAGTTGTTGAGATTAAGGCATGTTTGTTTGCAATATCACCTCTTTACCGCGAGGAAGAACAAAAAATGAGCTAGATATCCCTACTCATGTATACTGATGAGCAGGATATCGCTCTTCGAAAAAATAATAATAAAAAAACCTAAAAAGAATTCTAAAACTATTAGGGTCTATTCATATCTTTTTAGTTCTTTTTTATCTATATTAAAAGAGGTTTTTTGGGTAAAATTCTCTTTTAACATTGACGGCCTTTCTAGTTTTATATATATATATATATAAAGGGGCCAGCTCTCCTAAGCTCAAGCTTAGGCTAAGGTAAGCTCAATTGTATGGTGGGGCCCACTTGGGGACTCACATGGGGATGGGAGTGAGGGGGATTTCAAGGACTCCTTAGGATCTTCATCTCTGCAAAAAATCAGCTACAAATGTGATTTCTATCATCTCCATATGGGCCAAAAAGTTTAATGGTCAATAGTCAATTCGGATTGATACATAGTCAATCCAACGGTCCATTAAACTCAAATCTAACCAAAAATTGGTGGACATATGCAATTTAGAGGGTTCATGTATTTGGTCCAATTGGATTGACCAAAGGTGGGCCCCACAAGCATAAGCTTACAAGATTTTATCCTAAACTTGAGCTTAAGAGAGCCTTGCTCATATATAAAAGTTTTTTTTATTAAAAAAAGCCACAAAACATAATACATAAAAAGAAAGTCACGTACGTGCTTTGCTCCTATTGCCCTATGATATCATGGGATCCAAGTAGGTTTTCAACTTTTAATATTTAGATCCTATGATATCGTGGGTTTTTAAAAACCCATGACATCATGGGATCAAAAGCAAAAAAGTTAAAAAAAAAAAAAAGTTGATCAGAGTCAAATGACTCTGGTGACATTTGTTAAAGTTTATTCATGAATTTGAGAATTTCATATTTAAGAGGTATTGAAATGTCAAATCCCTTTGATCAATGATGGTGAGTTATGGCTAGGGACGTGGTCTTTGGTTAGTGTATGTAGAGAGATGATGATGTAAAGGCTGTCGGTGGTGTCACGTCCCTCACTGCATCTTCTTTCCTCTCACCCATTAATCCCCTTACTCATCTAACACCATTCCTAAAGCAACCCACTAGAAATGCATAACTCGCAAACCAAGCCCACTGCCCTTCCTCGGAACCCACTTCACCTCTTTGCCCATCAACTAAAGACAAAACCCTCATAGCCAAACACAACCCATCTCCATGTCCCCATCACCACTCTCTGTTCACAGCAACTCCAAACCATAACAAAGCCACCTATCTTCACCGAACCCATCTACCCCTGTGCAGGCTGAATGGAATTTGAGAAAAAAAAAAAAAGGAAGAACTGATCCTGTCCTGTTTTTTGGGATCTTTACAAAAAAAGATTTCCTTAAATACTGATTAGAAAAATTGATCATGAAAAACACAAAATTGAGGAATTAGGGTACAACATATTCTTTTTTTATAGAATTACCCTCGTGGCGATATCGTTAATGTATAACTATATCGTTATCCACCTAACTCTCAAGTTGCATATATCCCGTCCACCATAATTGATGTATATCCCGTCCACCATAATTGATATTTTAGTTTCTCCATCTTAGTTTTTAATAAAGAAACGCTTGGAATCGATGAACACATCAAATTTCTCAGGATAATACACGCATTTAAAAGATTCCTTCTCTTCTTTCCTTCTTTGAATATTCTAATGTTGAGACGCTATTGTATACCAACTTTATGCTTATAGTGAAATGAGAGCCTTCTTTTTCTCCAAGCTCCTTGAAGCCTTTAGTAGTGGTGATTGTCATTGATATTTCTCTTCAATATCTTAGAAGCCTTTTTTGTATTCAAGAAAGCCAGATCTATTTTGGGAAGAAAATTACCCAATTAATGGTTATAAATGTTGACATTAACTAATCAAAATGGGTTTGGCCAATGATGTTTTTAAAGCGAGTAGTCTATCTACCTTTCTCCTCTTCATTTTGCACTTTCTCTTCCTTTGTCTTCCTTTTATGCTCTTTTTTCTTTAAAAAAGGGTTGGATTTGTTAATGCATTCATCCCTTCCAAGTGTATATTTCTTCTTTTAGTCTTTTTGATATTTAGAAAAACTTTATTTATAATCGAGATAGAGAAGTTAAAATATCAATTCTGGTAGGCAAGATATATGCAAATTGAGTATCAAGTAGATAAACAGGTAATGATATCATTACGAGGTTGATTCCGTCTAAGAAAAACATACCGCATCCTAATTCATTAATTATGTGTTTTTCACAATCCATTCGTCTAAATAGTGTTTAAGGGTTCTTTTTTTTATTTATTTATTTATAGAGATCCCTTATTTTCTTCATTGCAACATAAAGTCCATGGCATTTTTGGAAAAAAGAAAGGAGGGGGGGCGGGGTGGGGCGGGGCGGGGCATGGTTGGTCCAAGATCTGGTCGGTTGTCCTCTTTTGAAAGAAGATTGGTAAAACTTGAGGTTCAATTTGAAATGTGTTTTTTTATTTATTTATTCTATTTCGAAATGTACCAAAAACTTAGGGCCCACTTTGAATATTTTCCTACTTATGTTCTTTCAAAATTGATGAAGTTATATCATTATAACACAAATATATTACAATTGGTATGTAAGCCTAAGTAATTATACCCTTTCACATACATTGAAGATGTCCACATCTCTCTCTCTCTCAATGTTATACATCTGTTTTTCTTTTTCAGGAAATATATTATTTATGGATGACAAAGAAATACTTATTATGGAGAATGCAATTGATATTGTTCAGTCATGGGCAAGGCAAAATGTAACTTACTACAAAAGTAGTTTGCTCATTTTCATGTACTTATTTATTGTTAACATGACTTAATCTGCAACTCACACTTTTGCTGAGTTTACAAAGGATTTAGTGATGAAAAAGGATGCTTACTGTGAAATCATTTGCCTTCTAATTTTTTATTTTTTTTCAATCTTAGTAATATGTCATAAAATACTTGAAAAACAAGTATCTAATATAGTTGGAACAAGACTTTAATGATTTAAATGAGTGTATTCAATGAATTATGTATCTAGTTACCCAAGCAACCCAACCCATCTAGGTATGAATTGTATTCTAAAACCTCTCTGGGTGGTACTTACGTATATTATAATGTTGCATAGATTAACATGATAATAAGTACCATAATAATATACTAGCATTTTCATTTTTCTTGATTGGCAATAGGACTTGAATCCACACAAGGTATGTCCAATTCCAAACCCGGCCTAAATTGTACGGTACCTACCTATGGGGATTCAGATGGAACCTGTACAGAACCCTACCCGACTAGAATTCAAAATCTCTTACTCCAGTTAAATTTAAGCTCAGTAGGGTTGACGCAAGTTGGGTTTAGTACTCAAGTTCTTGGCGTGTCTTTACAAGACAAGCAATACACTGTGGCTTCTTACGACTGGCTCAAAGTTTTGTTTTTCTATGTCCCCTGTTTGAACCATAACAATTTCCAGTTCTTGTAAGTATTTGATGGCCTTGTGCTGGGAATGAGAGTTGAATCACATGTTTAAGAGACATTTATCATAGTTTCTACTCTAATGAAGTTTGGCCTAGAGTAGTACAGGGGAAGATATATTATTGCAAGGAGATTTTCTCTTGTAGCTCTATGGCTTCCGTTGGGCCCACCATTGATTAGCTATCTCCTTTTACGCTCATTACCCTTGGAATCTGACAAGTCTCCAATTTGACAATTATTCAACCCCAAGTAATCTTCACACAGTTAAAAGGGTCATCAATCTGTTAGGATGTGTCGATGAGTCTATTCTCTCCCCCAACTCATCGATGATGAGACCTTTCCATCTCCTCTTCCTACATAAATTTTCAGGGCAGCACGTGATGACAAAATTTGCATATAATGGAGTTTGCTGCTGCACAGGAAGGTGGGACACAATCTGATATTTGTTTGGATGGTGTGACACGTACAACTTAAATAAAGGGAACAACCACGCCATCTTGTAATGGTTAATATAATACATCCCTAGTACATGCAAAATTAGGAATGTAAATGGGTCCCATTTTCCTCCGATTATCCGGAGGTTTCGACCCATTAAAAATCAGATTTAGATTCTCATTTAGGCCCTGCAAAGTAAGTGGATTCAAGTCTGGGTCCTTTTTTTGGACCCGTAACATAAACGGGTATAGTTTTACATTTGTTCGGACCCGACACATTACCTCAGTTTTTTAGAATCTCTCCTTAAAGTTAGATTTTCTTCCTATACTATTCTCTGCCTATGCCCAGACCCGACCCATATATCGTTCTGGTTCCGAGTTCGGTTCCACCTTTCTCGTTAATGGTTCCAGGTCTAGGTCCACCTTCTCATTAACAGTTCCGGGTCCGGGTCCATGGTGGACTCGGACTGAAACCGACCCGTTTACATCCCTACGCAGAAGGCCTTCGAATTGGAGATAGTTCATTTTGAACTATTTATAGTTTCAATGAGATTTTTCCCATAACTTATCTCTAGAGATAACTTTTTCCTCTCCCTCGACAAAGTTTAAATAGTTCCTCACAACTACAAATATATCATTTTAGGATTAATACACATAGCATGGGATATGACATAAGAAAAAAGCATTTTTATAAATGGGTTTGGGATGTTGGTCAATGAAAACATTCAACCCATTATTATTGCATTTATGGGCTAAAAAATACATCGGTGTAAATGGGTTTGGATGAGAATATATAGAGTCATTATGTCATTGAGATGTGGTGATCCAATATTTATTTTCTTATATTCTTTTAGATCTTAGGGAATGTTTGGATACGTAAAGAATAAAATATTTCTAAATTTAAATACTAGGAGAATAAGATATAACATAATAAAATACTTTAATCCTACAATATTGCAAAATTGTTGTTGTTTGGAAGTTTGTAAAACACTCAAGAGATTTTGAACTAAGTTGTTTGGCTGTTATCCATATTATAATATATCCTAAATCCAAGATTGACCTTAATTTTCAAATCAAAGAATTGGTCAATAACTTTATGATTTTTTTTCAATATATTTTTTTTAAAATGATAAGATGACGACAACATTTCTTAAGAATTCAATTCCATGAAAAAAAAAAAAAACTCCAATTATATTCTCAAGATAAGGAATTCATGGTAAAGTGGGTTTATGTGATTTCCTAAAAATTCTATTTATACAAACAAACATGTTATAGATTTTCAAGATAAGGGATTTCATGGTAAAGTGGGTTCCTTTAAATTTGCAGGAACTCAATTTCCTGTGAACAAGTAGGTTCTAACTTTAATGCCGTAATTGGCTCCTTCAAATTTTTAGAAATTCAGATCCATACGAATAGATTGGCCCAATGATATTTTCACAATAATGATTTTTTTTTAAAATTGTTGAGACCTCAATTCCATGCAAATAAACAAGCTATTCTATGTTCAAGATAAGAAATTAGGGTAAAGTGGTTCCTTATAATTCCTAAGAACTGTCTTCATGTAATCAAATTGGTCTCGGCAAGATAAACAACTAAAGTTTCATTAGTATTTCATCCTTACTATGTGTCAATTAACATGGTTTTTGATGTTAGGACCCAAAAAAATATACATTTTTTGTATCATGGAAAAAATATCAATTCTTTTACAAGAAGAGATTGATAAATATTTAGTTTATCCTATTCGACCCTCACCTTTCATTATTTAAAGCTAATCATGAACAACTACTCCCAATATGTTTATTGTATCAAATTTCACTTGAATATGTAAAGATGAATTGTACACACAAAGGTGGGCCACATAAGTTGCAATGACCAAAAGTTTGGTAAAAGAATAGGCAAGGGAAATCACACCGGAGGGAAAAAAAATGTAAAAATCATGAAATGAAGATAAATAAAGAAAAGAAGGTTTGGACAATTTTGTCATTTCCCCTAGAATGGAGACAGTTTAGGAAAATTTTGAGCTTTTGGGAAGAAAGAGGGGAACGTCATTTCTAAAGGTAAGTTATTCGGATAAACCTCTAATTTAATTCTATAAACTGGTATATCAAACTAATCTCACCTAATATTCTAACTCAAGTCATGTAAATCTGTTATGGATTCTTCCCTAAAATTCATAGCAATAATCCATATCAAACTCTAATGAGAAATGGCCCCATCTTAACATTGATCTTAAGTAAAACATAGAATTTTATTTTATTTTTATTTTAACTATTGTATTTTACACTTAATCTGTCTTATTATGGACCAACCACTTATTGAACCAAAATCTCTTCTACTGAGTATATTTCTAGAAGAATTATTTTTAGTGGTTCGAATTTTAAAAGTGGGCTTAGGGATACACTTATTGGATGGACTTAAAAATGAACTACTTCACCAAACTTGTCCAGCTCAAGCTCTTAATCACACGAAAGTGAATTTCTAGACAAATCTAAATCTCAAATTAGGAATTGCAAACTTGAATGCCAATTGACAAAACTAATAACTAAGATTAGAATGTTCTCAATTCAATGGCTGGATGGATGTACTTCATTCCAAGTTCATGCACACAGCACACCAAAACAGACAGATGAGAAGATGGGGAAGCCGCTCGGAATACAGTGCCCAAAAGTAGGAATAATACAGTTGTCAGGCACAAATGCCAAGCCTCTTTGACCCCTTCATGGCTGTCTCTAGTTCCTATCTCTATGAGCTGCATTCACCAGATTCGATCCCAGCAACCACCAAACCCAACTCTCCATCTTGCAACTGAGGTGGGTCTTTCAAGTTTCACCCTCCCGATCAAAGCTGCAAAACGACGAGCATGCCATGCACGTGCGGCCCAGTTCCAGCTGGTTTGGGTTATAGAGTTAGACTTCAATCACATCCCACAAGTCACATTAGCCAGCTCAACTCAAATTTTGTCTTTTTTTCCCCCTGGAGCTGGATATTGGATTAACATCCAACACCTACCAATTTCACCATTCGATTGTAATGAATCGTCCATGCCAAGTGGGCCCCTACTGCACCCATCCAATGATGAGGATTGGTGTCCTTGTGCTGTTCTCTCTGTGATAATGGGTGTGTCTAGTCATATATCTTAATCACATATTATTTTATACAAATGATAGCTAGAGAAGTAGGTATACGGCATACCAATAATTAGGATTTGCATCAGTCAGGTTCATTCAATCAATGCATGTCGAGTTGGAAATGACTTTCCAAAAGGATTTCCAATTTTTTTTTACTAAAGTTAGGTCTAATTATATTTGAATTAGATAATCTCTTTCATGTAAGGTCTCATGGAAACAGACATGCCCCAAGGTGAATGCAAGTTTAGGGAGAAATCTAAATGGTTTATTTAAGAGAAGAAACTGTGATTGATTAAATATATCAGATGAGGCCTTATCTGTGTTTTTCACAGGCCGCTACCTAGTTTACAGAACCAGCAAAGCCATGGCTTAAAGTTAAATGTCACTTGGGGGAGGTTATTGCCGAATTGTATATTGAGCAGTTCTCATCTGTCACAGTTATCAAACAACCAAAACCATTGAGCTTTTCTATTGAAATCTAATATTTTTCTTTTCTTTAGTAGCAAGTAGAGCTAAGACGAGCCCCAAAACACATCATTGGGACCCAAAACCATCTCCCGTCCACAAAGTAGGAAGAGAGGGGCCAACTCTTATGGGATAAAATTTGGGATACCCGTTATAACTTAAAAGGACATTTATTTTGAGTTGCTTGAATTTTTAAAGGATGAGATATGCTAATATGCTGCAAAGCTCTACTCCTTAAACTTAGGACTTCTCTTAGTCCAGGCCCGGGGGGGGGGGGGGGGGGGGTCATCAAGCATGACATAAGGTGCAAAGGGGGAGCATCATTACTTGCTCTAAGATGCTCTACACGGAATGACACACAATCCACCAAACTGCGTACTCTTTCTTGGCCAACTACTCTTAACATGAAATCATAAGCCGACCTACCTGCTTGTTTCTATTTATTATATAATACATAGGAATTGAGTATACAAGAATTGATAATCAAATGAGCTTTATCAAAAGAATATTAAAAAAGTGATGAGTGAAGGACGTGGCGCTTAGCATATTTCCTATGATTTGTATGCTGAGTTATGGCAGGATATTTATTTCTTTTCTCCCTTAATTCAACTTCCATTATATTCATTTTTCAATATTCAGCAATCTTTCTCTTACTTTAAGCAACTTGCAAAAATACAATCTTTAAGAAAGTGGGCTTTAAGAACTAATAAATATAAGACCGGTTTGATGTTTCCAGCTCACAGGTCCAAGGCTACCATGCTATCATGAACTTTAGATAAAACAAATTGCAATAGTCAAATACTCTTTTTCTCTCCCCATTGTGGCACTTGCTTCCCTGGCTCTCTTTTTTGCTATTCAAAGTTCTGCTTGCCACTCATCGAATACTAGTGGGTGGGTTGGCAATGAATTTAAATTTCTCATCCAATCTTTCTTTTTAGTAGAGTGGGACTCATGAAAGTGCCACGTATAAGACGTAGAGTTAAAATGCAAGGGGTCAATACCACGTAGCTGATCTTTCAGATTACTATTACGCGTCTACGCGTGCTGGAATGTTCGAGCCCTGTCCCTTATACCACTATAAATAACCCAAAGGCCCTTCCCTCATTTTTCTCAAGCTAATATACACTCCAATTGTCTATCTCTACAATACCCTTTCCTCATTTCCTCCATCTGTTGAGTTCTCCTTCTTGAATGGCTCTGTCAAAGACTTTCCTTGCTTTCCTTCTCTTCACTATCCTTGCTCTCAATCTCATGGATGATGCTCTTGGATTTCAGTCTCATTCGGTACACACCTAAACACAACTTAATACCGCTTCTTCCTGTTCTTTGTTCATTGATTAAACTATAACATATATTTATTGCCCATGTTGCAGCTGCCTACACCTGCGGATGAGAGAAATCTCCTTCAACAAATAGGTTTGTAATCAAATCCTTCTAACTTGCGGGAGGTTAATTAGTCCATGATTATTGCCTCCACTAATTTTTTATGTTTCATATAGTCAATGGTGTTGATGATGTTATTTTTGGACAGATTGCGGGGCATCTTGTTCTGCGAGGTGTCGATTGTCATCAAGGCCTAGACTCTGCAAGAGGGCTTGTGGGACATGTTGTGCGAGGTGCAACTGCGTACCATCAGGAACTGCAGGCAACTTAGACGAGTGCCCTTGCTACGCCAACATGACTACTCATGGGAACAAACGCAAATGTCCTTAAGACCTTATCTCTCTCTCTCTCTCTCTCTCTCTATGCTTGCTCTGTCTTTCTTTAGTATTCTGTGAGATATCTGTAAGAGAAATAAGGATGATTTGCTCTTGAGTGTGTGAATGATGAAAACTGTGAGATGTGTGTAAACTTCTCTATCTAAGTAAGAGAAGTTATTCTATTTTTGTGAAATTATCAGAAAAGAGCACCCAATTGTGTGTGATGTGGGCCTTGAACATAGTTTTCTTGGGTATAAAACTGGTAGGGACTAGGTACCTCATAATGAGTTCTATAAAAATCATGGGTGATATCTTAATTCCAACAAGTAACCATGAAATAAGTGCAGTGGGAAAAGTAGTCCTCTGTTTGGAATCTTCGATGGAAGTGTTTAGCCACGGATTTTATAGTCAGCCAGGGGGACCCACCAGAGACAGTAGTCAACAAATCAGTAGAGCATTGGTAAGGTCCACTTACGCCTGCTGTAGTGTCAACACGAGACAGCTAATTTTAAAAGAGTGGGATCTTGCCGAGCTAGCCCATCAAGCCTTGAAGCATATAGCCCTTATGGCCAGGCTTTTAAAGGTGATTAAGGCTCGGATCCGTTGCTAATCATAAAGGTGAGTTCATTTAGTACGAGCTAGATTGAGCTTTGAAACAAAAGAAAAGGGGTGATACTAAAGACTCCCGAGTTAGGAGGTCAGTGTTTTTCTAAAGTATGAAAACAACCAACCAGGTCTAGCGCTGTCAAAACAGGGATATACAGAGTCAGGGCTTAACAGGTCTAGGGCTGTCACTGATCTGGACCAGTACTAAGTTACTTAAGAGGTTGAGTCAAGAACTGGCATGAATTTGTTCAAAATTAACCCGTTTGTACAGTACAAGATGGTCTCACTGTTTTGTGCACCATTGTATGAAACCTCTAGTATGAAGCCCCTACCAAGACAATCCAGACTGTCCCATAAATGGGTTCTGATATCAGTTGGCTAACCGTATATTAGAGCCATGGGTACTTGTTATTTTGCATGGAAATATGGTTTAGATCACACTACTATTCTAGTATTAATTTTTTTTCTGGATTTCATAAAATTGCAACTTTCGATCCATAGACCATTCATATTGCTCCATACTTAATGGGCAACTAGCACACTAACCCGTGCTTAGCACCGGTATGACCAGCAATTATGTATAATAAAAAATAGTCATAAATTATAGAAAGAAAATAAAAGAACAAAAAGTTATCGCGAAAGTATCTATTTATGTAATCTAAGAGCTAATGGGATAAGAAGGAAAGAGAAGAACCTGAGAAGAAATGGATGATAAAATTTTGGAGGAAGTTTCGAAAGTGAAGAAGTGGGAGCAGAGGCGAGAGGAGGTGGTTTCAAACGTAGTTTGTATGAGATAACTGTGGAAAAAACTAAAAAGATTCAAAATCATAATTGACGGTCAAAATTCAATCCAAAAACCTCCTAGGTTAATATATTATAATTAGATCGGACGGATTAGCTGCGCTCCTAGTGAGGACGGTCAAACGGTCAGGACTTAGGTTGATAAGCACAATTTTTGAGGCTTATACTGATCGGATCAAAGTTTTGGGCTAAAGCTAAACTGACCCTCTGGCTCTGGATACCCCAACTCGCCTGGATATGGCAGCATCGGTCACATATGATAGCAGGTCAGGTGCAAGTGCAACTGTGCAAGTGCCCAGGCTATAGATATGGGGTTTCCAAGCTCAATCAGTGCGACTCACCATAGGAAATTATTACACATGCATGGTTCTCAGACAAAATCCCATTCAAAATAAGATGAACGGCGAGGATCCAATACATGTATGTCAAAGTGGCATGTGCTAAGTGAGAAAGTGTCCATCACTTGTCTCAAGGAAAGTGGATTTTCAAAATCCAAGGTCCATTTATTGAGTAAAAAGTGGATTTTCAAAATCCAAGGTCCATTGAGTGAATTGAGACATGTATTCCTAAGAGTGTCTATATTAAAGAACAAGAGCTTGCTGTATATACTCTCTAAGATTTGTAATATTTATAAATAGGCCTATGAGATTTTAGTATTTGAAAATAGATCGATTTCTGTATTTTCATTTTAATACTTTATGTATCTCAAAAATCAATAGTATTCCAACCACCCTAGATTTTTAGAGAGAAATGACACTTTTGTCGGTCTCTTTTATCCTTATGTGCATAATTTAAAAAGCTTGGACTCAAAAAAAAAAAAAAAAAAAAAAACACATGTAACATTAACAATTGCACTTGGTAAAAGAAAATAGCCCTACATAAGTACATTTTTTATCAATACATGGATCGTTTTATTAAATCCAATCACGACAACAATCAACACATATACTTATAACTAGTTAAAATTTATCCAATCCATACATGACCCGCCATTGGATTGATGAAAGCTTCAAAATACATGATTATGCTTTATGTGTAGGGATGTAAAAGAACTATTGGGGGAAAGGGACAAATGTAAAAAAACATATTAATTTTTAGAATTTGCAAGGGGAAGAGAGAATTTAAAAATTTTCTCATATGTGGGTAGGGGATTCAGTCCCCAGGCCCTTGTACCAGAGTCCACTCCTGGTCATGTGCATGCATGAGATAGTTATTAAGAGAAACCATGAGAACTTAAGATAAAATAATGGATGTAAGGGCAAAGTTTTCATTATTTAAAAATCCAAAACAAATCCCATGTTGGCTACCGTTCTTGCTAGGAATATTTATTTTAGGGACGTGAAAGGTATTAAGTAGAAAAGGCAGATGCCTATTTACAAATACTAAAACCTCATGGCCTATTTACAAATCTTACAAACGTTAGGGGCGGTATGTACAAAAAGCTCAAAAAACAAAGGTAAAGATCCATAAATGCCCATCAAAAGGCTTTTCTTTAATAGAGAATGAATTAGAGGGAGATGGTAAATGAATACATCTACCATGAATTCCAAGAATCTAATTCCATGCAAAGGGACCAACGCTTGGTAGCGCCGTTGGTTGGGACACTCTGTAACCATCCGGAGGTCTCAGCATCGAAGCCCGCCAATGCGTTGGGACCCAGGTTATTATATAGCCCGACGAACCCGGTGAGTGGGAACAAGGGGAAGCCACCACCTCGGGGGATTAGTCAAGTACTCAAAGAGGCCTTGGACACCCCCGGTCAGAAAAAAGAAAAAAATCCATGCAAAGTAACGGTCCAAAAGGGCGGGCATGATAATTTGGACTCTGCTGACTCATCTGATTTATTGAGACACCAGTTGGGATTATATATTAAGTTTGATTTATAGAGACGATTTGGGCATTTATTGATTTATTCTTTTGTGGCTTCTAGTTTGCAACTCCCTCATTGCAACGCCAGCCATGGTTAGGATCACAGGATCACAACTCATTAATTAAGTTCGAATGGCAAATAGTTTGTTTTGATTCTTAGTTCGATTAGTGAGTTATTAGTGAACTAATCTCACATGTAGTACTCTCAAGTCCTATCCTATAAATCCAAGTCACTAAAAAACAGTGCACCCTTACATGTTACCACTAATCCATATCTCACTCCAATCATAGTTGCCTTGCCTTGATGACCAGTAAAACATGAGATTTCATGTTGGTTTTTATTTTAGCCATATGTTCTACTCATTTTCAATCTAAATTGTGAGTCAAACTCTTATTAAAGTAAATTTTTTGTCTAAAGTAAATGTAAAAAGCATATTTTGAGTGGTTGGAATTTTAAAGTTCGACTGTAGCAATGGACTTATGACATATGTTCGGATGAATTGATTCATTGAAGTTGTCAAACTCAAACTCAAATCAAACAATTTGAGCAGCAAATCAAATGAGTATCTCTCACCCAAATTTCTTGACCAGTTTAAATATCAAATTAATAATGGTAGACTCGAATGCAATGCAAATTAATCAAACTACGAATTAGATAACTATGGTTAGGAATAGGGATGTCAATGGGTTCTCGATTCTCTGATTACTCGAAGGTTCCGACCTTTTAAAAATCGGGTTTGGGTCGTTATTTAGGCCCCGATAAGTAAATGGGTCCGATTCTACCTTGGTTCAGACCCATGGACCCGAAACCCGACATATTATTTCAATTTTCTAAAATCTCTTCTAAAAATTATGTTTTTTTAATATTATTCTCTATCTCGATCTGAACCCTGTTCCAAACTCGTCCCATAAATGGTTCTGGTTTTAATTCCGGAATCAAGAAATCGTTTCCGAAACGATTTCGGATTCGGATCCAATTTGGATTCCACTTTCTCCTTAACTATTTTGGTTTCAAGTCCACCATATATCCAAACTCGAACCGGCCAATCTACGACCCTAATTAGAATGGCTGCGGTCACTAGGACCGGATGGCTTCGTGGCAGGTTTATGCATAGTTTACCAACAAGAGACAGTTGTGAAGATGAAGACGAAGTTGCCGGGAATTCAGTCTCCAAATGGAAGGATCAAGAGATATCCAGTTGTCAGACACAAGTCCCAAGGCCTTTTGATCCCGAGTCTATCTCTTCTAGGGTCATATTCTAATCTCAATGAGCTGCCTTCACCAGTTTCTCTCCCACCAAACCAAACCCTCCCTCACTCAGACCCGGCTGATGACCAAAGCAGGAAAACGATGAGCAAGCAATGCACGTGCGGCCCAGTTCCAGCTGGTTTAGATTAGACTTCAATATCATCCACAGCACAGGTCACATTAGCCAGCTCAACTCAATACATTGTCCTTTCTTTTGATAAAGGTTGATGTTGGATTAACATCCAACACCTACCAATATAACTATTCATTTGTAATGATCATCCATGCAAGTGGGCCCCTACTGGTACCATCCAATGATGATGATCGGTGCTTGGGTTGTTTTCTTTTAGATTGATAATGTGTGTGTCTAGTCATATATCTTAGTCACAAATTATTGTATGCAAATGATTGCTAGGGAAGTCGGTATACGGCATACCAAAAATTTGGGTTTAGGAACCATCATGTGGGTTCATCCAATCAATGTATATCCAGTTGGAAATATAACTTGTGTTTTTCACAGTTTGAATACAGTGGCTGCTAGCTAGTTTACATAACCATCAAAACCATGGGTTAAAATTAAATGGCATTTGGGGGAGGTTATTGCCAAATTGTGGATGGAGTAGTTCTCATCTGTCACAGGAATCAAATAACCTAAACCATTAATTACCTTTTCTGTTGAAATTTAGCATTTTCTCTTTTTCCATTGGAAGGACGGCTAAGACAAAGCCCTATAAATAAATCAGTGGGACTCAATACCATTCCCAACGGCCACGATTGACACATGGCAAAAGAGGGACCAACTCTTATATATTTAGGAATAGCACCCCGTATATTAGAATAGTATTAATTTTCAGTGGTTTGAATTTTGAAAAGGTGGATTCCATTGGAAAAGCTTCACTCCTTGGAGGAGTAGCATCATCTTTGTGACGTGGGAGTGGAATCCTGTGTGATCGAATGAGCCATCTTCGTCAAGCATGACATTACTTACTCTAAGATGCATGCACTACCTCTTAACTTTAACTTGAAATCACAAGCCTTGCAGAGGGACCTTGGCTTTCAATTTATAATACTGAGATGATGGCTTGATAATCATTTATCATCTCTCTTGACTTAATTTCCATTATGGTGATTTTGAATATTCAAGTCTTTCTGTGTATTTTTTTTTTCACTTCCAAAAATACTGTCTTTAGAAAATTCAGTTCTGTGAAATGTACAGGCCCTACAGTAAAGAAAAGATGGCTCTAAAAACTAATAAATGTACGACCGATTTGATGGTTCCAGCCCACAGGTCCAAGCTATCATGGTATCATAGACTTTCGATAAACCAAATTGACACTTGCTTCCCTAGCCAACTTTTTTGTTTTTCAAAGCTCTCCTTGCCACTCATGGAACAGTAGTGGGTGGGTCGGCAGGGAGACTTGAATTTTCCATCCAAGCCTTTTCTTTTTGGGAGAGTGGGACTCATGAAAGTGCTACGTATAAGGCGTAGAGTTAAAATGCCAGGGGTCAATACCACGTAGTTTTTACTCATTACTTCCATTCTTATCTTTCACAGTACTATTGCGCCTCTACGCGTGCTGGAATGTTCTAGCCCTGTCCCCTACGCCACCATAAATAACCTCAAGGCCCCTCTCTTATTTTCTCAAACCAACAAACACTCCAATTGGCTGTTTCTGCAATACCCTTTTCTCATTTCCTTCGGCTATTGAGTTCTCCTTCAATGGCTCTGGCGAAGTATTTTCTTGCCTGCCTTGTCTTCACTCTCCTTGCTCTCAATCTCATGGATGATGCTTTTGGATTTCAGTCCCATTCGGTACACCTAAACACACAACTTAATACCCCTTCTTCCTGTTCTTTGTTCATTGATTAAACTATAACATAATACATATTTATTACCATGTTGCAGCTGCCTACAACTGCGGATGAGAGAAATCTCCTTCAACAGATAGGTATGTAATCAAGCCCTCCTTCTAAGTGGGTTCTTAAGTGGGAGGTTAAATAGTCCATGATTGTTGCCTCCACTAATTTTTTATATTGCATGTAGTCAATGGTGTTGATGATGTTACTTTTGGACAGATTGTGGGGCATCTTGTGCTGCGAGGTGTCGATTGTCATCAAGGCCTAGACTGTGCAAGAGGGCTTGTGGGACATGTTGTGCGAGGTGCAACTGCGTACCATCAGGAACTGCAGGCAACTTAGACGAGTGCCCTTGCTACGCCAACATGACTACTCATGGGAACAAACGCAAATGTCCTTAAGAACTTTTATATGTCCAACATATCTCTCTTTCCAGTCCTTGCTCTGTCTTTCCTATAGTACTCTGTGAAATATGTGTGAAAGAGAAACAGGGATGATTTGCTCTTGAATATGTGCATGATGAAAAATATGAGATGTGTGCAACTTTCTCTATGTAAGTAAAGCTTTTCTATTTTTGTGAAATTATCAGAAAAGAGCACCCGATTGTGTGTTATGTAGGCCTTGAAAGTAGGTTTTTTTTTTTTTTTTTTTTTTTTGCCGTTGTTGTTGTTGTTGAAAAACCATGGGTGATTACAAGAAGTCCCCATCAAGTAAGAGGAAATCAAGGTCTACCTAAAAAAATAAAAAATAAAAAATAAAAAAATCAAGTGCCAAAGATAAGAGTGGTGCGCTGTTTGGATGTGAGGGTCAGCTATGAATGGCCTATGGGGACCCACCCTTGACAGTACACTGCCGATTGTTGACTGACAAGACCCGAAATGACGACAGCAGTCAACAAATGGGAAGAGCTGTTGTAGGTCGAATTATCCTGCTGTCAACACAGGACAGCTACAAGTTTCGTTTCAAAAATATGTATAATACAGGGACATTGAAGATGGAAGACAGAAGGATGGTCTTTTTTTCTTTTTTCTTTTCCTTTCTCTTTGTTTGTTCTTTTGTTTTCCTTAATCATATCTTAAATTTTTGTTTATTTGTCATTATACACCAGTAGGCTAACCCTGTCCCACTGTGGGTGGTCATGGGCCAGCTTTTGCCTGGGCCTTGTTAATTAAAGCCTGGAATTAGCTAATGCTGTTTGGATCTGGAATTGGGTCGGGCCTTCTTTTGGAGATGAAAGCCTAGCCTGACCCACAGGCTGAATTGGCTGGGGGAGTTCAACCAGCCTTTCCTCCAGCCTGTCCAAGCAATGAACAACCAAACAAGTATCCGACTGTTTATTTTGATTGAACATTGAATCCAGTTTACTATCTTTCTCAACCTATGGCCTGTAAAAATTCATATGCACAAACAGGGTTGCATTCAGAGATAAAATCTTAATGATCAAAATATACTTCTCTTTGTTGAAACCTAAACTATCAATTTCTCATGTCATATCTGCCAGGGGAGTTGTCTGCAGCGCCCGGCCTTTCCCCGCCTCTAGGGTATTGACCAGTTGCTACTTATGCTGGCGATGAACTTTTAAATCATTATTTCAAAGACTCCACAAAGCATCTCTGGCATTCTGCTTCCTTGCCTTTTCAATGTTCCTATTTTATGGTCCGGAGGACTTCATTCTTGGAGGGTTAGGATCAGTTTATCTGTTTATATGAAAGTCCTCATGAATGATATTGGATGGATCCCTCACACAAATATGTCATATATTGGGTCCTTGTAGATTATCACAGAACATTAAAATCAACTATTCATTGATGCAATAGGTGAGGATAAGAGATTTTCGGGAGTGTTTTTAAGGGCCTGTTTGTTAAACACACATGATTCTAATAATTTTATTTCTAAAGTAGTTCAAATTGAAGAAGTAAAATTAAATTTTCAAAAACGACCATCAAAGCTATCAAAGCATCTCCGCTATGCAAGGAAAAGGAAGATACAAAATGAATACTAAGCCATCATCCAACTATCCAAAGCCATCATCCAACTATCCAAGTAACTCGAAACTATCCAAGTAACTCGAATCCTAGGAGACTCAAAGTCCCAACTTTATCTCTACCTTATCTTTCGATACTCGCCTATTCTTTTGCAAACGGGCCCGAAGAAATTTTTTTTTTTTCACAATGGCGCACCTCCAATTCTTATATCCTGGTTCTGCCCATGTTTTGGAGAGAATGCTTTTTTGTAGAAATTAAAAAGTTTTCAAATATTGTACCCTACATAGAATTCAAAAATCCTCATGACTAAAGAAGCATTTGTAAATGTTAAAGAGATTGAAATTCATAAAATTCAAAATGTCATTTGTGACTTTTCAATTGGTTGAAATTCAGAGTTCTAAAATAAACATAACATTTCCGAATGCGAAGGGCAACAACTGTACTATCCATCTTGGATACTCCCAGCAGGACAAATTCTCATTAGGCCCTATTTTTATTTTTTTTTAACAAGAATTTGTATATTATGATTTATTTAACATGATGTGAGACATCTTGTCCTCCGGCATTTGAAAATGTCATGTTTCTTCATGATTATTTCAAAATTTCAACCACCTAAAATTAAAAGGGTCTCAAATGACCTTTGGAATTCTAGCCCCTTTGCTTTTTTTGTAGAATTTCTAAATGCTCAAGTGCAATGGCACATTTAGGAATTCCACCATATTTGAGAATTTCTCCATACAAGAATTCTATGAATTCCAATAAAAGGTGTTGTTTTGCAACGTGAGGGTTTTGCTCTCCATAGACTTTCATTTCAACAAAAAAGGAATTTTACAATCCTACACCTCATATAGGAAATCAATATCCTCTTCTTTGAGAAAAATCAGTTCATATCTACTTTTCTGCAAAGAAAATGTGTTTCACCAAACCAAAAAATATTTCAAGAAAAAGCAGAACAACTTTTCTCTATACCACGGATTCCTCTTGCAGCACAAGCACACTTTCTCTTGCAGCAGAAAGTCTATATATTCAATTCCCCACAAACAAATTGGTCTCTAGTGTCCCTGTTTAATTTGGACAGTTGCTGCATTTTCTTATTTAGCAGCCAGTCAGGGTTAAAATTTTCCAAAATGTGGACCGCATTTGTACAAACAAAAAACATTGAGAACAGCATTTACAAATATGTGCAGTTTCTCCAAGGATTTTCAGTTTGTAATATAGGAGTAAGGCTCATGCCTTGGTGCTCCAAGTTGTTGATGTGCTTAGCCCATCCACCCACATGTAGGCCCTAATCATGAGAGAGAGAGAGAGAGAGAGAGAGAGAGGGAGAGTACTGATCCATTGTAAGCGTATCTTGTAATCTCACTTCATTTACCCACTCAAGGGAGAAGACAAGTTTACTTAGCATCAACTCACAAAAACTGCAATGTAATTTCTCCTTGAACTGCTACAAAATCAGAGTTTTATGTACTAAAAAAAAGAAACTAGTTGAATAGGGAACATGGCCATGAATTTGATCTCTTGATAAGGGGCTTCATCTGTTTATCCTCCTCCAGCGATACCATTCCCAAATGAGATGGATCTTCAAGCATCATCTTTGCCACCAAGTAGCCAGCAACGGACCAGGTCTGGGACTTCCTTGCCTGTTTTCCAACATATCGCCCGAGCTTTCCGTCATAATATTCAGGCCAATTATCTTTCGATAAACGGCTCTCTGCAAGATCAATGGCACGTCGGGCAATCTGAGGGCGCCCAGTTTTGATGCACGCAGCTGTGAGAAGCCAAAGCAGCACTGCATGCACAACAACTATGTAAGCAGATCCATTGGTTAATATTAACAAGGAACACAAGGCTTCATTGCTATCATGCGGTGCTCTGACTAAAAATATTATACGCAATTAATCATAATCTTTAGTATAATCAGGGGAAACTGAGACTGGCTCTTAAAGATTATTGAATGGTTCTTTCTCTCTTAGTTATAGACAGGGCAGCACAAAACAGATGCCATGAAATGAGTTGAGTTTATGAACTCAATTTTAAAAATGGCTCATTAAATGATGCTTGTGTTCATCAACAGAAAACGAGGCATACAGATTTTCCATAAGTTTCAATGTACATGTGCATGTCTAACAGAAATATGGCTCTTACTCTCCAGGGCTAAGCAACAATAGAAAAAAATATTTTCCAATTGCAATATTGCTTTTGGAGAACAAGAATTGTCCCTAAATGCAAGCATTTTAGCATTGCCAATGTGAAGCTAAAGCTCAAATACTCAGCAGATGAACAAATGAAAATTAGATATTATGAATGTCTTTTTACTCTCTTTTTCTCCAAAACTTTCTCATTTTAAAATAAAAAAAAATCAAGTAGGACCGGAGTACAACAAAACAATTAAGGAGAAAAATGTTCCGGTTGAATTTATCACGACAGGGCCTACCTCCCTTGAGTCCAACCTGCTAAACCAGACCCAGCACCAGTCTTGTTGTAGGCAACCCGCTATTGCAAATGGAGTTAATCAGGTGTTAAGTATAATCATAAACAATCGGAATGTTACTCAGGTGCCTGCCAATTCATAAGCAGTAGGCATTCGGTTGAACTGGATTCATGAGAGGTGGGCCCAAAATGAAAATTCAATCTCCAACACTAAGTTTTATATAGGCTACATTAATAGAATTTAAGTGTTATGAAGTGTCCAGACCCTTCTAGCAAGCCCTCCATATGTTTGCCCAAAATGAAGCAAACAAATAATTGAAACGCTGCAGATTCTCACCAGGCCAAGATCCACCATTGTGGTAGCTCCACCTTGTATTTTTTGGGTCACAACCTGTTACAATCCGCCACTCATGGCTTTCTATGGCTGGATAAGTGACTTTTAGAGGCATTTCTCCAACCAGTTCTTCCCAACGTTCTTCAATGAGGTCCATAATGGCTGCAGATTGTTCAGGGGTTGCCAGTGCTGATAGAATTGCAACACAATTACCCAAGCAAAACCAACGAAAATCCATTCTTGCAGGACTGACATTTCCAATGAAATAACCGCCACGAGTTGGCATAAAATCAAATACCCAATCTGGAATTGAATCAGGAATTACATTGAACTTGTTAACTGCAGTATGAGAGTATTCCTCTGTTTTATACCGGTAAATATCATTTAGTTGTTTAAAGTCGAGCCAAAAATAACTACGCATGTGATAGCTCAATGCATGGAGTCTCTTAACTATTCTCTCCACAAACTCTTTCCCTTCATCATCTTGCCTCAACAAAACTAAAGCACATCTTAGAGCCATGAAAAAGAGTGCTTGTATTTCAATAGGATGCCCATATACACCCTGCAAAAATAACATTTAATTGTAATGCAAACAGAAAAGTCCATGAAACGGATTTAAAAAAAAAAAAAAACACAGGCAGGCAAAGCAAGAAAATATCTTTTCTAAGCAACCCAGTTAATTTACTCTGAAATATTTCAGATTGGAGTCACTGCACCGGTAAATGGAAAAGGAAATTCATGCAGCCCATAAGCTTCCAAATCATTAACACACTATAGTGCTATCTAAACGGCATGTCTAGGATGTACAGAAGCATGGTACTACAGCATACAGCAAGTTTAACATACATGGGGAAGCATGAAATTTCTATTTCACTCTTTTGATGGTATTTTCAGTTCATTTCCATGGTCTCATATTCTTTTTCATAAGATCTCTTACATTCTCATAACCAGCTTTGAAAACATAACTATGTTCTTAATGTCACCTGAAGAAAGAAAATGCACGCACATCCAACATATATGCACCAAAGGTTCAATAGTTTAACAATTTTCTTGGATGAACATAATGCAAGATCGTAACGCAGTAACGGTGCCAATCCACATGCCCGACAATTCTAATACCAAATATGACATATGAAGAGAATCAATTCAAATCCAAAAGTCAAATCTCAAGCCAAAACTTGATGGATTGAATTCAAATCCAAATGTGGAATCTCAAACAAAGTCTAAAAGTAGATCCAGGATCGCACACCTGAGATCAAGGAGAAACACCCGTCCATAGTTTGGTGAAAATTCTTTAAAAATTATAGTAATTACAATTCTTTTAGATGCCCATATGAATAGAATAAAACTTCAGAATTTTTTCTGCATGCATGACTTAAACAACAAGAACTCAATGAATATCAAGTATCACAACAATTCAAAATATAATTCATTAATTGAAATAATTTTAAATAGCATTCGTCGATGATTACATGTAATCAGGGGTTTATCATCATCATCATCATTGAATCCATATCCCATCTATCTGGGGTTCCACAAGTTCATCAATACTGCTGTATATTTAGTTCAATGCACATCTCCAAGCAGTTTCCTCCTTTCAATATTAAATCTAAAAGCACATGCATAAATCAGATGCATTGATGATAGGAGTAAATGAAAGCTAGAGCCTATAAGATTAATGCCCAACCATGAAATGAAAGAAAGAAAAAAAATGTAAGAAGGAAGCAATGGGAAGCTTGTCATCCAACTAATAAAGAATTGGAAACTCACCATCCTGCGATCAATCATGCAGCATCCATCAGCACAAAGCAAGGTAGGGAATGTGTCAAACCCTTCTGAGAGACACATTGTCAAAATAAGTTTCATACCTCTCTGGCATTCAGGCCTATCTGCCAAGGAAGAGTCTCCTGTAGATTTCGTATATGCACGAAGCAATATAATCCACCAAAATCCAGAATCAACAGGAGCAACTCTTCCTATTGCACTCTCCCCAAAATCAGCAATCAAAGTTTCATAATTCCGAACAGGATCGTTGAGTACTTTAAAACTTGCTGGCATTACGCCTTCTCCTAGCTTGAAGCGGTCAATCTTCTTCTCCCATGACTGAAGGCGAAGAGTTTTCAAAATAAAGTTTTTCACTATTTCTGGTTCTCCGTTAATCAAAAATGCCAGTGCACTTGGGACAAAGTCTCGCACAAACACCTACAACAATCAAATAAACCGAGGGGGAAAAACTACATTAGAAGATATTAAAGATTATAAGTTGGAAAATGAATTAAATAGATATACCAGAATTATTTGGGCTGCAACTAAAAAAAGGTGTAGTTTATGTAGGTGTCATACAGAACACAGCAAGAGTTGGTGTGTTAGGCCCAAGACTTGGAGAACTATAAAATTAAGAATAAAGAGAATTACAGAACCTTAAAATGATTTTTCCTATTGCCAATGTTTGCTTCAAAAATAGCACAATAATATGTGTGTGTGATATTTACTAAAAGCGCCCGCATCATGGGCCATGTATAGGGGCCAGGCTTTCTTCAAAAGAGCACCTAAAAAATACCTCATATTGAAAGAACCTAGTCATTGGCCCTTTGTCCACTATTTTCATGAATAACATTGTACTATTTTCTTAACCGTCCATTTTTTGGCTACCAATCAAAAGGTTATGATCCTCCAATTTGGGGCACCCATCATCCACAGTAAGGCCCATTGCACCAATGACCTGTATTGCCTAGCAATGAACTCCAAAAGTACACTATTGAGCACCCAGAAAACTCCATTCATGTTATGGGAATATACTCTATATTTCTCATGAATATCAAACAGCACCAGTTGGTTGGAGAGAGCTGAAATCAGAATGTGGGTTCATTGCTTTTTCCTTGTCTTATTACTACTTAAGGCTACATTTGGTGATGCACCCTCTCCATATCCAATGAGAGAAGAATTTTGGAAGGAAAAGATGGTTATGTGATTTAAATATGCATTTGGTTGGGATAGAAACTGAAAACCACACTGAGTGGGAGTGGGACACAGTTTCTGTGCCATCTTAATTCAAAATCATAGATCCTAGTATTGGTATGGGCAGAAAAATCACAATAAAACAGTATGCCACCTAATGTGATTTCCGGTTTATAAAAGTTCCTAAAGAACGACAGAAACTTTGATCATCCATTATACCTAAATTATTCAACCGAAATGGTGCTTTGGTAATATACATAAAACATAAACTACAATGAAATTTTATAAATACAAATGCATCCTATACCTTGCAGTCAATAAGAAGACTGGCATTTTTTTAACTAATGGAACATCATTAAGATTAGAACATGTACAGCATCAGGACCACAGCAGGGCAATGAGATGCCCTGCTAAGCAAGAGCAAACAAGTATAGAAACGACTATATTCCATGACAATTCTTGTAATACATATTTTATCCACTATAGAAAGAAAAAAAGAGGATGAAGAAGAATAAGAAACAAATATACCTGATTATAGTTAAGTGCATCTTCGGTGTGATCCAAAGCAGCAATTGTCCCAACTGGTTGACCACGGAAATATACTAAAGAACGGCGCAGAGCTTCCCATGCTTCAGCAATCATGGGATGAGACTCAAAGCAAGTTAGTGATCTCGGTGTACTCATACCAGATCTCCCAGTATCTAATATACTTTCAAGATTATCCGAGGCACTTCGAAAGTTTTCAATATTCCTAAAAGAAAGGTTGCTTGATACAAGACCAGCCAGCTCGTTGAGGGACTTTTCATCACAAGATCTATTTCTTTCCAATGCGTGTATGTTGGACTTATCTGGCAACCTTGAGAGAGCTGAGTCTTCGCCATCAGTCCCAACACTGAGGGAATCCAGATTTTTTCCACATGTACCCTGAACTACATCCATAGCAAGGGCAGACATATCCAAACTTCTTTAATAACAGAGCTCCCAGGTAATGTTCTGAGGTTTCAAAGGATCTGTCATAAACTCAAGAAACTTAAAACTAATTAAAAAAAAAAAAAAAAAAAGTTCACCCATTACACTATTAAATCCAATCAAATAATTGCAAACCCAGAACAGAAAAGGAAACTTGGGCAAAACCAGGGAAGAAGAACCCTAGCAAATCCAACGTAACACTACTGTCTATCATTTTTCAGAATTTTCTACTCTCAGTTATATGTGCGAGTTATTGAGCTAGAATGGTCTGGTGGCCTGTAGGCCCACCTGGAGCCTCCTATGATCAATTCTAAACCCCCTTCCTCTTCCATTCAAATTCAATTAGCACTTCTTTTTTCACTCTTTTGAATAGGATTTATCTGCAAAAGACAGAGAAACAGGCACTTAATCAAAGGGCTTAAAACTTGTCCAACCTAGAGACCCTCTTCTTTTTCTGCATATGCAAAGATCATACACACACAGACATACATTTCCTCTCCGCCCCACCGGCCACCACCCAACTCCTTCCTATATACCCTGGGCGGGACCCAAGTATATCCATGTGGGGGCGCTCGCACCCACTGGACGTCAGTCTGCTTCGAAAATTCACATAAAAGTCCAGCCACCACCCCGCCCCCACCCCCAATGAAAATCCTGGGTCTGATTCCAAAACCCAGTCGCTTATTTTGGCCTGCACCCGCCCGAACGAAAACCCTAGGTCCTCCATATACCAATCAATACCTCCCGTATTTACCAACCCCACTACTTCAAGATCGTTTCCATTTTAGTAAAACACCAAAAACCCAAATGCAATCTGACCCAACACTTCCTACCCATGATAGTTTCACAACTTACAATAGTCAGTTCACATTTCATCCAATTCCACAAAAAATAATAACCATCACATACTTACAAACAAGAACAAAGAAAAAAAAAATCTTCGTCCTTAATATAAAATAGCATTCATGAAATCCGAACCTACAGAAATGGCATTACTCACAGCTCAAAAATGGCATTACCCACAGCTCAAAAAGCTACAAAAACGATCTACTGAATCCCAAAACTAGGTTAAAATCATGCCCCAAACCCAACAAAAACATCTGGAAGAAAAAACCCAACACAAACAAAACTACTGACCCATAAAACCAAGAAATGAAACAGATACTCCTTCAGATAGAGATTATGATAGAACTCTCCCAAGAAAACAAACCAATCTCTTGTTGAAGTTCTTGTTTGTGTTTGTGTGTGTATTCTTTAAAAAAAAAAAAAAAAAAAAAAACCAACTTAAACAGAATCACTAACTTAAAAACACCAATAAATGAAGCAGAAACTCTTCATATAGAGCTAACAAGAAAAACCCAATCTCTGTTTTCTCTTCTTTTTGGATAACAACCCAATCTCTTATTGGACTTCTTGTTTGTATCTGTGTGTGTTATCTGTTCTATAAAAAAAAAACCCAACACAAACACAGAATTACTGACCTATAAAACCAACAAATGAAGCAGAAACTACTCCAGATAGAGACTCTTTATGAGAGAATTCTCCCAAGAAAACAAAGCAATCTCTTTGTTGTTGGAGTTCTTGTTAATGCGGTGTGTATGCAGAAGAGAAAGAAAAAGAACACACACAAAAACATAGAGACTCAGATGAGAGAGAAGCAGGTGAAGCACATGATATAGACACCAAACCCCCTCCAACCTTTGTTGGTTCCGTACTACTTGGACATGTCTTTTGGTGGGGCGGGCGTTACGTGTCTTCTTGTTTTTGTTGTCGTCCTCTTCGTCGTCCAATTATTTCTTTGTTATATATACAGCTGGGACCTACGTGGGAAGAGGGCAGAAGCAACCGGCAATTGCCGGTTACTTCATTTTTGTTATGGAGAATGATGAAACTGGAGTGTCCATGGACTATGGTCTATGGTCCGAGAGAGCTGCTTATTATCTATCTAGTACTTTTTATAGTAGGGTTGTGTGTATATATAGTTAAAATAGAAACACTGGGTTTTCCATTTCGAGATAAGCACTTTCTGTGTGGGAGGGATGGATACAGCCACTTCATAAAGTCACCGGAGGATTTTGCGAGACCCTTAGCTTATCCTTTGCCTTATAACCTCAAATGAAAGCACAAGTGAGCTCAACATTTGATTCTTGTACAGAAGGGAATCAATGATCGATACCAAGATTTCTAGCTCCCAAGGAGGGAGGAATCGTGACCCTGACCACTCGACCATTCCCTTAGGGTTTGCTTATCCTTCTTCAGTCATCATCAAATTTCTTATTCCAACAACTATAATATTGTTTTTTACATTCTAATCTAATGGGAGCTAAATCATTAGGGGGGGATTGGACTTCAATTTCTCCTTTCGCCATGAAAATTGTAAAAAAAGAAAAAGAAAAAAGAAAAAGAAAATTGGTAGATCTATGGAGATCCATGTTGTAGGACGCAAAAATCCAACTATCAGCATTATTTTTCAGTCGTTTCCTTTCTTATAACTGTGGCCTCAGGCTTTTTTCAGAATTTAGTTCAATTATAATATATTAGAGTCGAGGATTTTGAATTCAATTTTAACCTTTTCATTGAACCTTAGTAAAAAGCTAAAAATGTATAGACAGGAAGATTTAAAGTCATGGCATCTTGCCTCTTTAAATAATTAATTTGACGATTACACCGCACAATACTTATTTATAACTATTTATCAAAAAATGACAAAAGTAGTTAGATGGAGTGAAGATCATATGAGTCATGCTTGTGCTTAGCACGTGTTATTGCATTAGAAGTAACTATACCGTGTTATCTAATTTACTATTTATAATATATATATATATATATATGCACGAGGTCATTACATCCGTGCAATGTAAAAAGTGTCGGGTGCAATGCATGATAACCCATGTTTGAGATTCTAAGATAGGGGCAGAAACTCTGCTTCTAAGATAGGGAAGTTTTTGATAATCTCTTATTAAATAATTAAATAAGTACAAGTCTTTATTAAAATGTCAATTCATTAGGATCGGTCGATCCTCACTTGTGTGTATCGTGTTAGTGGATGTGTGACTATATTTAGCGAGGGCCAGAAAAGAACAATAATAAACTTTTATTAGAATAAAAGTAACTTTGCCAAGGGCCTATGAAATGGTCCATTTCGAATTTTTCTAATATTGTGCCCTAAAGCCACCAGGGACCATAAGATGTGGGGTCAGTTTTATTAACATTTAAGTACTCAGATCGTTTTCAGAGTTTTTGTGCAGAGATAACACGAGGAAGTGGACTGTGAGTTGTCGCCAGTCCTTCTCAATCTCGTGAACAATTAAACAGGTGAGATGAGGGTCCACCATATTCTACTGTATTTCCTTTTCTTTCTTTCTTTTTCACATGGAGATGTTGGTTCCAGTTTTCCTGATTCAATTCAATGGTAAATTTTGGCAGCTCCTCTTCAGATCCTCATCAAATACAGGTAGGTGACTGAGATATATAGTTTGGATCAATCATGTGAGACCTGACAAACCTAACTGGCTGCTAAAGGGACATTAACGTGTTCTTAAAATTTCCCTTCCGGGGCCACAATGTAAAATATATATATATATATATATATATATGATCAAGAGACCAAATGTGAGAAACTGAATTTTTTGTTTTTTGAGCCCTTGCTTTCAACTTTTTTGGTCCTGTGTCAATGGTAAAACTGAATATAAAAAAATGGTTTTGAGTTGTATTCTATAAAAATTCAATATTGCTCTGCCTGCAACAAGATTCCATAATCCCAATAAAACCCCATTAAAAAGATATGCTTGGACTTTCCCAAGACAATGGTACAAGAAGGCTATCTCTGGTACCTGACAATGGGATTGACCGTTAATCAAGAAAGAAATGTTTAGTTATTAGGCTGCAAAACCTAGGAGACGTATGGTTTCTAGAGGCCCCAATTCTTGTAAAATCATTTCATGTGTGTTCCAATGACCCTTGACTGCAGGGAATTACTTCACCGTTTGCAGGTCAGATGGTTAGTAACTTGGTACACATTTCAACTATTAGTTGCTACTATTTATAGTGCCACCTGAAACTCTATGGGAAATGGAAGATACCAGTTCAAATCAATAAAAGGAAGGAACACCTTGATTTATTTCAAGGCTTTCAAGGAAAATGCTAGGGCAGGCGTATCAAAACAAAGCAATGAAAAGACCTCCACCAGCCGGGGGGATTTTTTTTTTTTTTCACAATAATTCTCTTGTGATGGTTTTAATTTCAATTCTAAAATTGAGTCTCTCAAGTTTTTTGGAATGATTTTCATCCTTGCGAATTTAATGATATCCTTTCTTTTCACATTTTGGCCATCCTATCATACTCAGATTCAATATTTACATGGATCCAAGCTTTTTTTTCTTCAAATTACATAGCCCTAAATAAATTGGATACAAATATTTGACACAAAATTTGATTTTCAGATTTGCACTTGTCATAAATTTGCGGTTCTTTTATTTATTTATTTTGGTGGTAGAAAAATTAAACTTCCTGCAAAAAGAAAAGATGGGCTAAAGCTGTGCTTTGTTGATGGAAGTGGAGAAGAGTATGAAACGAGTCACCTTTTTTTTTTTTTTTTTATTACACTAGTTCATATCATAGTCCTACAACCTAAGAGAAGTGAAAGTTGAAAGTGGGGCCCATCTATTGAAGATTTAAACCATTAAAAATGAACATCCTATTTTATGGGGATATGGACTAGTTTTACTCCAATATAAAAGGGGCCCCACTATAAGATAGAGAATATTACCAATTATGTATAAAAAAAATGAGAATTTTATACTTTTTTATTTATTTTATTGAAGCTCGATCTTACATGAGACCAACTCGTATTGAGTAAAACTTGATGATATTGCATAAAAGAAGAGGAATTGTACTTTGAGCGGTTTAGATTGTTTAATAAGTGGCTTTCCAAGAAGAAACTCAACTTTCTTTGCATCCCCACGAGGCCACAACTATGATAAGCTTTCTAGTTTAAGAAGGAAAAGGAAACTTTTCAAAAAAATTAAAAAAGAAATTTTTGCGCTTTTCCCACAAAAGATCTCATAAATTACTTGCTACAAAAAGGTGTGATAAGTTTTTCTAATCTTTCAAACTTTTCATAAATTGCCAATGAGTGTTTTTTCAATCTTTTTATATAATAACTACAATGCCCTTATTTAAAATCGCAAAATGGGGTTTTCTTTTTTACTCAATTTTCCTCTTCCATCTCTCCACCAAAACAAGGTCCCAGTCCCTTCCTCTCATCTCTACTCCCCACCTACAACATCAAAATGCCACCGAAACCAAGAAAACATTTGTATCAAATACCAATAGTGCACCATATTGAGAGTGTAATTGGACACAAGATTAGCCCCCAAGCATATGAGTTGATTAAATAGCAAACCATCTACGTACATTTATAAGAGTAGTTTTTATCATTTAAATAGAAGAGCAGCAAAGAGATGCATTATGGGCAATGTTCTACGAGAAGACTGCATATGAGCAGTACATAATCCAGCTCATGGGCCCACTTAAGATGCCCACTTATTAGTGAGGAGGGGTACTTGAAAATGTCTACTTGCAGATAAGGGCCAACAAAAAAAAAATCAACCTTATAAGATAATCTTAGCCCTTGATTTGACCATAAACTTCAGTGCTCCTTTAACCATAAGATTTTTTTTGAGATTCAATCCAACGGTGGATAATGGTTTGATGATAGTGAACTTGGGCCTGGTACGAGATTATGAGGGGATGAGAGTGTGAAAGGGCCTACACTAATCCAAAGTGGGCCTCAGTGAACCTACAGAGCTTTACTGCATATGCATGCAATATATTGTGAGAGAACATTTCTCTATTATCCAGACGCCGCTTATAGGGGTGCACCTATTCTAAAATACATGGGCCACAGACTAAAACCAATCCCTTCACACTCTTACCCATTTAAATTGGTGCTAGCCCTAGTTTGAGACTAACTCAGGCATCGATCACCATTAAACACTATCACTAGAAAGTTGTACAACGTGCAGCCGTAAAACCCTAGGCACTAAAAAGGAGTAGGATCATTTGATTAAACTGATATCCCTAATCAACATGCTAACCTATGAAAAATCAAGTGTGCGCCCGCAAGAATTTATGTTTTGTTGAAGACATCTCAGTGACATGAGGACAGATACTCCACAAAATGAGTTACTAATTTCTGAAAATGAAAATTCTAAGATTTTTGCTAGTTTTTCTTATTTTTAGTTTTTTTTTAAGGATTTTGAACCACATGTACCACTGTAAGTCTTACCACTAAAGCCTTCAGAACACACTGAGAGAATCCAGAGTCTAAGCAAATGGACAGATGAGGGAAATAAATGCAGCTACTTTTAAGTTCTTTTTATGGGTGGCTGAACAGAATATGTGGCAAGCATTGTAAGTAGCAAACCAACCACCAATTAGGCGTTGTATGTACATCAGCCCAAAAATCACAACAATCACATGATCTGAGCCATTTGCTTCACAGACGTGTGAAAAAAGTAAATCAGCATCTGGAACAAGTCAAAATAACTCACTTCAAACTCAAATGAGCAAGACATGACAATCCACACCAGTTTCAAAAGATGCAAAAGATCTTAAAGAAAGAAATCAACCAACCATTATTTTCTGAAAATTTCTTCCACGCGAATGGCTGCACTTGTCCAATTAAAGTGAGTTAAAGGTCTGTAGTTGTAGAATCCTCCATGATACATAAGTAGTGTAGAACACCATAGTTTTTCTAATCATCGTATAACTAAGAGCTGCCAATGTGGCAAAAACTAAAAAACATATAGCAAGAATATGAAAAAAAATCATAACTGTTGTTATCAGATGTACCCCCTAAGAATTATTATGACAAAACCACTGGATATCACTCACCATCTTGGATTGAAAAAAAAAATGCATGGAATAAATAGCTGACCTTCTGTGTGTCAAACATTCAAACCCCATTTAAATTAGAGCACCAACCCTGCAATCTGTTTTGCATTAAGAGCAGATCCCTTGCGAATCTGGTCATCGCAGACGAATATATCCAACCTGCTCCAAAACCTTCCTTTTCAGTGCAATGCCATTTGGAAATTGAATGATTGTTAAAAAATCACTCTATACCCATCTCCCCACTGTGCACATCAGAAACCAAGCATCTGTATGACCCACCACGTTGATGACTAAACCCAGAATTCATTGGCCAAGCTTACTGCAGTAGTACATTTGCTTTCAATGACCATATGCATATTAGAACATCTCAATAGCACACCTCAACTGGGGAAGGAGACGTGGTAGATAACTAAAGCCATAGCAGACTGACGGTCCATTTGGATAACTGGAAATTTTAAGCAGGATCAGCATCACAAAATGGATATTGTATTGTTATTTCCACTTAACCATGCATTTAAAATAATTCTATTCTCTTGGCCTCATCAGCCCCTTATGGACCTAATTCAACAGGCATTAGGTGAAGTAGCCAAAGTCATCCAAGCGAACATAACAGAAAATTAAAAAGAAAAGATTTTGTTTTCAGTCAAGTAGGGTTGTTTGCATGTGGACCCAGGTCCGGCCCAACCAACCGAGCTTGAATCCAGTAACTGAGGATTCAGTCTATCCAATGGGGCGCGTGTATATAGACCCAGGTCCGGCCCAACCAACTGAGCCCGAGTCCAGTAACTGAGAATTCAGTCTATCAAATGGGCCCAACAGGCCAGGTATCAAACCCAGATTTAGGGTATGGATCCCTTCTTGTGCCGGACTTAGGCCAGGCCAGCTGGGCACTGGTCATACATAGATTTTTTTTTAATATGAGCTTTATTCATGTGACAACTATCCTCACATAAGGATGGTGCAATCTGGCCGACGGGGCCCCAAAGTCAAGGCAAAAGTTTCATCATGTAAGTTCAAAAAGCAGTAACATCAAGCATAGTGCTGGCAATAGAAATCAGCATCATCAAATTCTAACTCAAAACGTGAGCTAAATAGCCACACTAATGCACTATAAACCACATTACAACATTACCTCATCAAGTGGCTTCCCGAATTGAAGATTTTCACTCTCAGCATGTGCACACATCACAGGAACTCATATACAAGTGGCAGTCACCTTGACGTTCATCTCGCTCTGGAACAAAGTTTAGAAACAGGTTAAATACACAGAGAGAGAGAGAGAGAGAGAAGGGTTGTACCATTTTCGCGTTTCTTTCACTAATTTCATTTCCTCTCGATTATACCCATTAGAGAAAACCGACACATTGTGTGAGAAAAGATTAAACGCATACTGCATAGAAGTTCTGTTGAATTTGTAAAGTGAAAAGGTATGTGTATTCATTTTACAAATGGGTTTATATAGAGCACCCAGATAAGTTAAATCCCTGGACTTGAGGGATATATGTAACAAAAGTAACAATGTAACAAATATGATCCGTTGCACGTGTGACGTGTAGAAGCTGTTGCATATTTGAATGAGTCAAATATTTTAAAACTCCCCCTCAAGATGGAGCATGAATGTTGTGAATGCCCAGCTTATGAGATAGGAATAGAAATTGGTCTTTGCCCAATGCTTTGGTGAAAATGTCGGCAAGCTGATGATTTGATGGAACATAGGACATGCGAAGAATGCCTTGTTGAATGCGCTCCCGAACAAGGTGACAATCCAATTCAATATGCTTAGTTCTCTCATGGAAGACCGGGTTGGAGGCAATGTGAATGGCTGCCTGATTGTCACAATAAAGGGTCATCGGGTCAAAATGACTAATGCCAAGATCTGTCAAAAGATAGCGCAACCAGATAAGTTCACAAGTTGCCGCTACCATGGAACGATCTGGAAACAGTTGTTTGTTTCTTAGTCTTCCAGGATATAGGGCAATCTCCTAAGAAAGTGCAATAACCAGTGACGGAGCGCCGCGTCATGGGGCAACTAGCCCAATCTGAATCACAATATGCTGACAAATGAAGACTACTGGAAGAAGACAACAATAATCCTTGACCAGGGGTGCCCTTGAGATAACGAAGAACACGTAGTGCGGCATCATAATGTGGTTGCCTAGGTTGAGCCAGGAATTGACTCAAGGTATGAACCGAATAAGTGATGTCGGGTCTGGTGATGGTCAAGTAAATGAGTCGGCCCACAAGGCGACGATAAGATGTGGGATCATCAAGTATGGGCCCTTCATTTGAAGTTAGCTTAAGATTTGGTTCCATGGGAAAGGTTGTTGTACGCACACCGAGCATACCCATAACTTGCAATAAGTATTTGCACTGAGAGATGGATATACCTTGTTGGGAGCGCGCTACTTCAATGCCCAAGAAATATTTTAGAGTACCCAAATCTGTGATGTGAAACTTATGTTGAAGGAACTTCTTAAGGGTAGCAATGGCATGTTCATCATTACCAGTGATGACAATATCATCAACATAAACAAGAACAAAGGTACATGAAGGGCCTCTAATTTGTGTGAAAAGTGAATAATCAGCACGAGACTGCTTGAAGCCAGCGAGGAACAGTGTGCTGGAGAATTTGGGAAACCAGTTCCGAGATGCCTGCTTTAGTCCATAAAGAGACTTGTTCAATCGACATACCCTTGTTTCCCCCTGTTTAGAAAACTCGGGTGGGATTTTCATATATATCTCTTCATTTAGATCCCCATGAAGGAAAGCATTATTGACATCTAGTTGGTATAATGACCATCCTCTAATAGCAGCCAGAGCAAGGAGGCAACGCACGGTGACTAGCTTAGCTACTGGTGCGAAAGTTTCATGATAATCCAGCCCTTCTTATTGGGTGAAGCCTTTAGCGACAAGACGAGCTTTATATCGCTCAATGGAGCCATCCGATTTGTACTTGATTTTGTAGATCCACTTACAGCCTATGGGGTTGTTTGCCAATTGGTAAATTGGTCAAGGTCCATGTGTTGTTTTGCTCAAGAGCAAGGATCTCCTTAAACATAGCCTCTCGCCACTTTGGGTTCTGCATTGCTTGTTTGAAACTTTTGGGTTCGGAAACTGAAGAAATGGCTGCAACAAAGGATTTATGGAGAGAAGAGAGTCTATCATATGAAATGTAATTGCACAAGGGATAAGAGGTACCTTTCTGGCCCGCATCTGTAGAAGACATTGAAGTGGGGTCCAACATGATAGAGGAACAGTGGTAGTCTTGAAGATATGAGGGGGGGAGGTGGGTCTGAGTAGAACGCCGAGCTATGAGAGGAACAACAGGTGTAGTGGCATCTGCTGAGATAGGAGTGGTATTAGTGGGTGAAATAGGCAAACTAGGTTGAGAAGAGGTATGGTTGGGGTTTGGAATGTCAGGGACAGGCAAGGGTAAAACAATAGGTTGTTCCGTGGCATGGTGAATGGTAGCAAAAGGAAAGATAGTTTCATGGAAAATGACATCCCTACTGGTAAAAGTGACATGAGTGTCTAAATCATAGAGACGATAGGCTTTTTGACCAAAGGGATAGCCAATAAAAACACATCGACGAGCACGAGCATCAAATTTGTGTTTGTGGTGTATATTATGGGCATATGCCAAACAACCAAACACCTTCAAAAAATCATAATTGGGTTTAATATTAAATAATGCTTCATGTGGTGATATACCATTCAATACTGTTGTTGGCATACGATTAATTAAAAATGTAGCAGTCAAAACACAATCACCCCAAAATTTTAAAGGTAAATTGGCTTGAAAGCGTAGCGCTCGTGCAACCTCAAGCAAATGGCGATGCTTGCGCTCAGCTACTCCATTTTGTTGTGGGGTGGCCACACAAGAGTGTTGATGAAGAATGCCATTCGCACAAAAATAATCTTGTATTGCATTGGAAAAAAACTCAGTTCCATTATCAGTTCGAATGCTTTTAACTGAACTATTGAATTGAGTTTCTACAAGTGCAAAGAAAGATTTTAAATGTTGAGTGGTTTCTGATTTATGTCGCATTAGAAATACCCAAGTACAGCGCGTAAAATCATCCACCAAAGTTAAAAAGTAATGAGCACCACATAAAGAAGCAGTTTGGTAACCACCCCAAATATCACAATGAATGAGTTCAAAGGAAGTGGAAGTAGAAATGGAACTACTAGGAAAAGGAAGACGAGATTGTTTCGCTCTATGACATGCATCACAATAACAAGAAGTAAAATGAAAAGTGTCTAAACTACTCGGAATTATTGCTTTTTGTCTCACTTTGGACGGGTGTGCAAGACGACAATGCCAAAGATCAATAGTAGAGCTCCCTTGGACTGAGTTTGAAGAAGCTTGAGTATTATTAAGTTGAAGGAAGTAGAGGCCACCATGTCGTTTACCCACTCCAATCGTCCTCTGCGTTAGCGGGTCCTGAAAAATACAATGATCAGGAAAGAAGGTTACTGAACATTGAAGAGAACGAGTAAGGCTGGGTACAGACAGAAGATTGTAGCCAAAAGAAGGCGCACATAAAACATTGTGCAATAAGAAATCTTTAGACAAAGATATGGAACCAATGTGAGATACTGGAGCTGTTGTGCCATTTGGTAGTTTGACAGGGTGCAAGGCATGTGATGCATTAGATGTGCTAAACAATGAAATATTATTGCTAATGTGATCTGTTGCACCGCTATCAATTATCCAACTGGTAGAGTGATCCAACAAAGAAGAACAACATAGAGTTTTACCTGCCAAATGGGCCATAGGCTGTGATGTACCTAAACTGAGAAGAGCAAGAAGTTGTTGGTGTTGTTCAGGTGTAAATGATGGTGCACCAGCAGCTGGATCATTATTAGCACTTGAAGGCTGTCGTGGGCCTTGGTAGTTTCCTGAATTTTGAGGAGGCCGAGAGGTACCTTTTGGGTACCCAATCAGGCGGTAGCATTGTGAACGAGAGTGGCCAAGCTTCTTGCAGTAGTCACATTGCATGTTCTTGCGCTGAGATGTACGCTTATCATCTGGACTATTCGAAACATGACTTGGGTGTTGTGCAGCCAAAGCAGTTATGTCATTTATGGGAGGAACATTGTTCAACTCTCGTTGTCTTTGTTGTTGTACAACAAGAGAGTAAGCTTTGGCAACTGATGGTAAGGGATCAAGAAGCAGAATTTGGCTCCGAATAGGACCATAGGAGGGATTAAGACCCATAAGAAATTGCATAAGATGCTCATTTTGTTGACTCTCTGCAAGAGATTGAGATGCTCCACAAGAACATGGAGCAATGGGCATAAGAGACCCAAGTTCATCCCAATATTGCTTAAGCTTGGTAAAATAGGAAGCAACTGATTGTTGCTCCTGAAGATGGGTGGCAATGAGCTTCTTCAATTCAAAGATATGCGTGGTGCATTGCTTTGAGAAAACCGATCACGAAGATCTATCCAAACTTCATGGGCAGTAATTGCATAGGAAACACTGTCAGATATGTCTTTTACCATGGCATTAGTCAACCATGACAGCACCATACTGTTGCATCTTTCCCATAAGGAAAGAGAGGAAGAAGAGTCCTCAGGTTGAGACAAAGTGCCATTAACAAAACCGAATTTATTTTTAGCAGTCAAAGTTGTACGCATGGCACGAGACCATGTTGGATAGTTGTCTCCATTAAGAGGATGAGAGACAAGTGTGGTTCTTGGGTTATCAAAGTGAAGCAGATAAAATGGGTTACTAAGAGAAGTTTCATTCTCTATACCTTGGAAGAAGTTTTCAGTTTCCATTGTAGAAGTAGAATGCAAGATGTTGTAGGAAGATTGGTGTAGAAAGCTGTGGTGGGTGCAGGAACGTCTTTAGTCTAATACCATGTTGAATTTGTAAAGTGAAAAAGTATGTGTATTCATTTTACAAATGGGTTTATATAGAGCACCCAGATAAGTTAAGTCCCTGGACTGGAGGGATATATATAACAAAAGTAACAATGTAACAAATATGATCCGTTGCACTTGTGACGTGTAGAAGCTGTTGCATATTTGAATGAGTCAAATATTTTAATATGTTCAGATATTAAGAGATTTTAAGATTACATTAGGTGCAATGCAATAGTGATTCAAAGATTCCACCCCAGATCAATGTGTCATCACCACCACCAGCATTGTTATGGAGCATTTTTAAGAGCGAAAAAGGAAACATGTATATACTCATACATACATATTCCCACCAAATATGGACCAATTGCATTGGCACTATCCCAAATGTAAAGAAAAACCAATAACAACCTGTTACTCGCAATTCATGGTACCATCCAAATGCCATGGAAAAGGAGCAAAAGAAAGATTGCTTAGTACAGCAAACCATAATACCTTGTCATGATGATGCAGAGGGGTGGCAGCC